>OZ023265.1:180701555-181307550 GCA_964006375.1 Tillus elongatus
TTATTAGACGGCATTCTTCAACAATGCGTCGTCGTAATTCTTCCAGAGACTCCGGTTCTGTTGCGAAAATTCTACTCTTTAAATGGCCCCATACAAAGAAGTCTAAAGGAGTTAAATCCGATGATCTAGGGGGCCACTCAATAGCACCTCTACGCCCAATCCATTGCTCTGGAAACTCTCTGTACAAAAACTCCCTAACACGGTGTGAAAAATGCGGAGGAGCTCCATCTTGTTGAAACACTAATTGATTTTCTTGATAGCGATCATCATTTTCAACAATGTCAATTAGTAGAGGATAAAAGATATCTTCTAGTAACTCCAAATACGCTTCGCCACTCAAATTGCCATTAAGAAAAATTGGTCCGATTAAACGGTCTCCAAAAATGCCAGTCCAGACATTCAATTTCTGTAGAGTTTGAGTGTGGACTTCATGAAAATTTCTTGGATTATTATCTGCCCCATAACGACAATTATGACGATTGACTCTAGAGTTTAATAAAAACGTACACTCGTTTGAAAAACATATATTGAACAGAAAGTTCCTGTTATCAGCTATTCGTGCAGTCATAACTTCACAAAACTCCAGCCGTCGATCAAAATCATCTTCATTCAGTTGTTGTACAAGATGAATTTTATACGGGTGAAATTTATGATGCTTCAATATTCGCTGAATAGTTCTTATTTTGATGTTTGAAACAGTAGCCAATTTTCTCGTGCTCAAAGTTGGGTCTGCAGCAATTTGTCCTAAAACTTCAATCTCAGTAGTCTCATTTCTAACCGGAAATTCACGTTCAGGATCCCGTTTTTTATTGGCTACTGAACCACTTTTTCGAAACATTGCAACTAACTCCAAAATGTATTTTCTGTTAACATGTCTGTTCGGATGTCGTTCATTAAACAAATTTGCGGTACGGTTGGCACAGTCATCGTTTTTGAAAAAAGGGTAATTATTTTAACTCTTTCTTCTACAGAATACACCATTGTGAAATTAATTTTCGGTAGTACTGTCAAGTATCAAACCGACCGATAAACTAAAATAATAAACCGCATTTCTCTCATTCCGATAAGAAATGTTCTGATAGTAAATTTTTTGTTTACAAACCAACGAAACATTGACTATCAGCACATTTCTTATCGGAATGAGTGAAATCCGTTTTTGCATCTTCAACTGTGAATAATTTTTAAACGAGTTGATAAAACTTCAACAAAAAAATTAGTGTGCTGAATTCATAAAAAAAGAGCTTTCAAATGATGTAACACTCGACCCATGTTCCATATTTAAAATATAAGGGTTGTTATCACCACCCTTAAGGGGTTGATGTGACAAAGTTGAGTTTTATATCAAAACATGCCCCCCTCAATATTAAAATTGACGTGTTTCAGCGTTTCTTAAAAAAAATTTCTCTGGACGCAAATCGGTCTATTTCGTTTTCAATGCGCCATCCTATATATAATCTTCGCTCAAAACCAAATATGATCGATAAACCAAATTAAATCGTTCTTAAAATATCGTACCATTCTCAACATTACTGTCTCGGATGCAATTTGTCACCGAGTAGGTAAACTTTCCCCACCGCAACTGTCACTGCTGGAGATCATTACATTATCGGAGTTGTTTGACTTTGGCAAGCCACGTCAGCAATGATGAATAATATGGGATTAGGGTAAGAAGAAAAATTGCTCACAGGTCGTTGCAGTCTGCACTTTTCACATACATGATTTATCTGTTTTGTGCAATGAAGACATCAGCTCGGCAGCTGACGGACGAATTATCTAACATCAGAGCCTTAGTAGCTGTCATACATGTATTATTCCATTTTCTTCAACGTGAATTTTAATACAACTACTAGGTAGAATATTCACCGTGAATTCATCTCTTAAATCATTTAAGATGCGAATCCACGGCAACTATGGTCAAAGATGGATTCACAATCTCTCTTTATTTTCAATAAGATATAAATTCTGAGTTTTAGGTGACTTTTTAAAGAATTGACAGTTGTTAGGCGTAAGCCTCTGAAGGGAGATGTCTCTAGTTCGATTCTCTAAAACGCCTGGCCTTAAAGAATTAGTCAACATTTCGGGACGCAGCAAGTGCCTTATAGTCAGTAGCGGCTCGTGCCTTAATGCATTGGGGGTGCGCAGAAAAAAAATTAAGGGCTCGCCTCTTTTTTCCCCGAAAATGTATTATAAAAAAACCTACTTACTAACCTTAATAATTATTATCTATTTACCAAGTTTTCCTTTAGTCAGTTATAGGTTTTAGTAGTTAAAAAGTTCTTTCCTTTGATAAATACTAACACAAATCCCAATTCTGTCAACACTCAGCATTCACTTTAGTTTATAAGTTATGACATGACAGACCTATACTTATTCCTTAAACGAAAAATCCATACGTCTATTTTTGATAGCCACAAACTGTTCTAAAACTCTTTCATCAAAGTTCGGTATTTCAAATACAAAGTCCCTGTTTGTTGCCAACATTGCTAGCGCATTAAGTCGATCATTTGACATGCTATTCACGAGGATCTAATCTATCGTAGTTATATTCCTTCTACTAACACTATATTTTAGACTATATTTAATTATAGTTGTTTCAATTACGTAATATTTTGCTGTATACAAATCAATAATAACATTGCTTTAAGAAAGATAATACGGTCCTGGCGATAAAATGGGCGATTACGTCTGTGATTCGAGAACAGCATAACTGTATGCCGAGTCCCACCCAGGTCCGTTAAGATAGAGCGATGTGGGCAAGGTCAAATATTCTATTCTTACAACATCAAAGGGCCGCCCTACAAGATTCAGTGCTGGGTCTTATTATGCTGTGCTGCAAATGTGGAATTTTAAATCGCACAACGGGATTGCTTATTCGGTCGTTTTTGACGAAGATAGTCGATCATTTCGCATTGAAGTTTCCCATTTAGTTAGAGCCCCGAAGAATACACAGCGACGCAGGACTCAGTGTATATGGATGTATATAACGTCGGCAACCATTAACACACTATACGTTTTCCGATTCTGTATTAATGGCTGCCGACTCTGCGATCTTCGATATACTAATTTTAATATTAAGGGGGACATGCTTTGACATAAAACTCAACTTTGTCACATCAACCCCTTAATGGTGGTGATAACAACCCTTATATTTTAAATATGGAACATGGGCCGAGTGTTACATCATTTGAAAGCTATTTCTTTTCTGAATTCAGCACACACATTTTTTGGAAGTTTTAGCAACTGGTTTAAAAATTATTCACAGTTGAAGATGCAAAAACGCATTTCACTCACTCCTATAAGAAATGTGCTGATAGTGCACGTTTTGTTGGTTTGTAAACAAAAAATTGACTATCAGAACATTTCTTATCGGAATGAGAGAAATTTTTATTATTTCAGTTTATCGGTCGGTTTGATACTTGATAGTACTACCGAAAATTAATTTCACAATCGTGTATTCTGTCGAAGAAAGTGTTGAAATAATTACTCTTTTTTTCAAAAACGATGACTGTGCCAACCGTACCGCAGATTTGTTTAATGAACGACATCCGAACTGACATGTTAACAGAAAATACATTTTGGAGTTGCAAAGTTTCGACAAAGTGGTTCAGTAGCCCTAGATCACCGGATTTAATTCCTTTTGACTTCTTTCTATGGGGCCATTTAAAGAGTAGAATTTTCGCAACAGAACCGGAGTCTCTGGAAGAATTATGACGACACATTGTTTAAGAATGCCGTCTAATAACTCCACAAATGTTCCAGAATGTCAGCGCTCGTTTTGAACAAAATTTGTACTTTTGCATGGAAGCTGGTGGTTAACAATTTGAACACTTACTTAACTAACATTTTTGAACGTTTGATTTTGTTTTTTAGTTTTTTTTTTAACGAAAAATTGACTAATTAGTCCATTTCTTATCACAATGAATGAAATACGTTCTTGCAACTCCAACTGTGAATAATTTTTAAATTAGTTGATAAAACTTCCAAAAAATTAGTGTGAATTAGCTGAATTCAGAAAAGAAAGAGTTTTTAAGTGATGAAACACTTGACCCATGTTCCCTATTTGAAATATAAGGGTTGTTATCACCACCCTTAAGGGGTTGATGTGACAAAGTTGAGTTATATGTCAAAACATGTCCCACTCAGTATTAAAATTCACGCGTTTCTTAAAAAAAAATTCTCTGGACGCAAATCGGTCTGTTTCGTTTTCAATGCGCCACCCTGTATATATATATTTATCAAAAAATTGTGGGAAAGCCGTCAGTTGCAAAATAAAACTCTTTATTAAATGCCGAGCATTTGGAAAAATTTATTCCATTCTCAAGGATATAACGTGAGTTTTACTAAACTAATTATTCAATAACAAATATGAATAATTAGTTTAGTAAAAACCTCGGTGGTTCAGGGGTAAGAACGTGTGCCTCTGAACCGAAGGGTACTGTGTTTAATCCCAGGGTACTCCTTTCACTTTTTCAGTACATACTGTAACATTAACATCAACCGAGGTTCTGGCATTGTATTTGAGCAAGTTCAATGTCTGCACGTTCCGCCCTTCGGAGGGGGCGTAAATCCGTCGGTCCCGTGTCCATGCGATGTTGGGCACGTTAAAGATCCCTACCCTCCTTACAGAAAGGCAGGGGTTCGGCAAAATTTCCAGGATAGCTAGGTGAAACTGCTCCCTGGCGTCGGTGATTAGTCATAGTAGCGGAAATAGGCCGAGGTTAAAGAAACAAAGCACACACAATTAGTTTAGTTGAACTCACGTTATATCCTTGAGAATGGAATAAATTTTTTCGAAAGCTCGGCATTTAATAAAGTGTTCTATTTTGCAACTGACGGCTTTCCCACAATTTTTTGATAAATAACACTATTACCGTCACAAAAACTTTATATATATATATATATATATATATATATATATATATATATATATATATATATATATATATATATATATATATATATATATATATATATATATATATATATATATATATATATATATATATATATATATATATATATCACACCGATAACTCAAAAAATAATGGACCGATTTTGACTAAATCTGACAGTTACCTTCCTTTTGTAAATGGCCTGGATAAGTTCGTTAGCCAGGAAATCGCACTAGGTTTTCCGGGAAAATTTTGGGTTCTCTTTCGGAAACAATTTTTATCTCCGAAAATAACAAAGCTACGGTAGTCAAATTTGTTACGTAGGTTAACACTATAAAAACTAAACTACACACCAAAATTTGGATATCTATCTTACAAGAAAAAAAAGTTACAAGCATATTATTAAAAAATGTTTCTTGCCAGATTGCTTCTATGAAAATTCACTACCATAACGCACTTGCTGCGTCTGAACTTTTCAATTAGGCATCCATGACTTAGATATTAACATTTTAAAACACTGCCCTACAAAGTGTCAAATACACTGTGTTGACTTGGTAGACTTAGTAATATTTTCAATGTTTCATACCAGGGGCGGCTCATCAATAAGTGCGACCGTGCGTGCGCACTGCCGCCTACCGTGGAAAAATAATTTTTTTGCTATGCTATATTTAAATAAATTTTTATTTACTTTTTTACCTCCTGCATCCAACAAACAAAATTAGTATATCGAGGATCGCAGAGAGTCGGTAGTCATTAGTACAGAATCAGAATAAGTATAGTGTTAATCGTTGCAGACGTTATTTGCAGACGTTATATACATCCATATCCATATACATCAGTCGCGCGGCGATGTGTATTTTTCGGCGCTCTGATACTTTAATGCGAAATGATCGACTATCTTCGACGAAAACGACCAAATTAGCAATTTGGTTGTGCGCTTTAAAATTCCACACTTGCAGTTTGCAGTGGACTTTTCGCAGAGCGTGTGTAGTAATTTTCGTGTAGTGCTTCGCGTCGGATTGATTTTAATTAGATCATTTCGTTGTTGTTTACATGTTCTCTATCAAAAATATACGTATGGATTTTTCGTTTAAGGAATGAGTATAGGTTTGTTATGTTATAACTTATAAACTAAAGTGAATGCTGAGTGTTGACAGAATTGTGATTTGTGTTAGTAATTATCAAAGGAAATGACTTTTTAACTACTGTAACCTATAACTAACTAGAGGAAAACTTGGTAAGTAGTTAATAATTATTAAGTTTAGTTAGTTTAGTAAGTAGGTTTTTTTAAATACATTTTCGGGGAAAAAAGGGGCGAGCACTCACTAATAGAGAGGTATCGATGGAGAGACTTTGCAAATTTTTTTTCAAATGAGCGCGAACTAGGACCCCTAGAACCCATATCCGGGGTCAGTTTTAATATATATATATATATATATATAATATATATATATATATATATATATATATATATATATATATATATATATATGTACGGTGTTTCAGGCCGAGATGTACGCCATCCTGCACTGTGTGCGGGAGAACAAGAGGAGGGGCTACACCAACAAGCGGATCCTCATAGCCACAGACAGCCAGGCAGCCCTTAAGGCACTAAGTAGCCCACGGGTAAATTCCTGGCTGGTGAGTGAGTGCCGAGACGAGACGAGCGACCTGGCTGGACAGAATGAGGTGACCCTCATCTGGGTGCCGGGTCACTCGGGGGTCAAAGGCAATGAAGAAGCTGACAGTCTCGCGAAGAGAGGGTCAGCAGAACCATTTATGGGACCAGAACAGGCTCTGGGCGTGTCAAAGAGCACTGCCAGGGGAGCCATTAAGTCCTGGGTCAGAAACCAACACAAGGTGTACTGGGCGGACTGTCCAGGGCTCAGACATGGGAAGTCAATAATTGACGGACCCAGTTCAAAGAGAGCTGTGGAGCTGCTAAACCTTAGCAGAGGACAGCTCAGAAACACAACAGGTCTCTTGACGGGACACATGGCCGTCAAGAAACACCTACATAAAATGGGGCGGTTCGAAGGGGACCTCGCATGCAGACTCTGCGGCGAGGGGGAGGAATCAGCTCAGCACATCTTGTGCGAGTGTATAGCTCTGGACCGGAAAAGACAACTGATCTACAGTCACTCTAGACCGGAGACAGAGCAATATAAAACTTCACCCTACCAATCGCTGTGCAGACTAGTTCAAGGCACATGATTTTGGAATGGGTGGAGTAAGACTAGGGGTATGCACAATCAACCAAGGGTTGCGGTGCTATCGAGGCGGCAAGGCCGCGGACGAGCCCTGAGGGAACAAAAAAAATGTGTGTGTGCGTGCGTGTGTGTGTGTGTGTGTGTGTGTGTGTGTCCAACCGACAACTCAAAATATAAGCAACTGATTTCGATGAAACTCGGCAAGTGCCTTTCTTTCATTAATGCCTTGGATGAGAGCGTTAGTCAGGAAAATCGGATAAGGTTTTCCGGGAAAATTTTGAGTTTTGTTTCAAAAAAATATTTTTCTTCGAAAATTACATATTTTAATGAAATTTGGTGGATATGTTGCCTAGTAAAATACCTTACTACACACTAAAATTCAACTTTACACTTTTAGAAAATTGAGTTATTCAAATTTTAAGTTTTCTTTTGAAAAAAATTTTTTTCACCGAAAATTACAAAGTGATTTTGATGAAATTTGGGGAATATATTGCCCTGGGTAAGACCTTACTATACACCAAAATTCAACTTTCTAAGTTTGTAGAAACTTGAGTTATTCAAATTTAAAGTATTTAATAAAAATTCACTACCATAACGCACTTGCTGCGTCCCGAACTTTTTTTTTTCTTGCGCACCCCCAATGCATTAAGGCACGAGCCGCTACTGTTTCATACACTTTTAAATGTCACTGAAATAACAGCTTTTGATGGGTTTTATCACATACGTCGTTATACGCTTTTTTGGGTCAAAGAGACAGAGAAAATATATCGATCACAATAAAATTAAGCACAGAAATAACATAGCCTAATGAATATCGGTGCCAATGTTGCTTAATTGGTCGTCCTCGCTTATTTAAACTCGCAGGCTTTGATGCTGACGACCAATAAAAAAAGTAAATTGATAACACTGCTTGTTCCACTCACCCTGCCGAGTATACCTCTTCAGTGCTGCTCCATCCGACACATGTGACAGGACCCGTATGCGACCGTGTTTTCGACAGTGTTATTTTGAATTTCATAATTATTGGCTCGTTCCTATCAATCACAAGTGTAATTGAAGTTGATTTACCTATATGACGGATGTACAGGCAGCCATAGCACTGCCACCACTGTTGTAATCGTGTATTGGGTTCCCATGGTAACGGTTAGGTGGGCATTATTCGTCACAGCTGAATACACAATGAATAATAAACCATAATATTCAGTTAATCTAATTACAATTCAAACTGTAAACAAAGGGTAACATTGTGATTTTTCTAAAGTGCGGATGAAACTCGACCAATGCAGTTGTTTGGTTTACCTGTTGAATAAATATTATGAAATTATTTATAATGTATCAAATGGATCGATAGTTACAATCTAGATGCACTAATTAAGTTTATTTATTTATTTTCGAACTAAATTTTAATCAAAATATTTCCGCAATATGTAGTAGGTAGCTTTATTTTGTGTATATTATAGACGTGGAGTCAGTTACCAAATTATATCAACCATCTCGTACATGCACTATTTTTTAGCAAATTTTAGTACAAAAACCTCGCTACTGAATTTTCAAAATTTCTTTTCAAATGAACGCGAACTAGGCCTCTAAAATCCATATTTGGGGTCAATTTCAATTTTTATATGTTTATATATGTACAGGTGTCCCAAAAGCCGCACCTCAAATGTCACATGGAGGTTGACTATATGATCTTCTAAAAAAATCTCTGGACGCAGCAACTGCGTTATGGTAGCGAATTTTCTTTAAAATATTTTTAATAGCAAATGTCTTTCTTTGATGAAAGCAGGCATCAAACTTGGTTGCCTATATAGCAGAAACAATGTACCATATTTCATCGAAATTAATTTATTGCATGAAAATATATAAACATTTTTCACAAGTCTGGATGCAGCAAATGTGTTATGGAAGTGAATTTCCATAAAAATGTTTTTAATAGCAAATGCGAGCAGGCATCAATCTGATTATCGGTATAGCCTATGTAGTAGAAACAATGTACTATATTTTATCAAAATTACTTATGGTGTGAAAATATACAAAAATTTTCCGAAATTAAACTTAAATGTTGGTTTCCTAACCAACAAAGCTTACGTTAATAGGAAATTGAGTTATTGAAATTTGAAGGAATTAATGAAAATTTGGTAAATTTGCAGATTAGCTCCCGAACGCTTTTCAAAAAATTGTTTTCAGAAATATCACTAGGACCCCACCTGGATGCACAAACCACAAGAAAAATTTCTTGTTCACACCCCCCAAGGAAGTTACGGGACTGGGAGTGAATAGGGGTGCTGGGCGGGGTAGGTAGTAAAAAGGAAATATGAGCAGAAAAAGCAAAGAAAACTGCTTAAAAGCTGTCTATTTGAAGTCATATCCCTATTAAACCCCGCCTACCTCGCACAGCACCCCTATTCGCCCCCAGGTCACGTAACTTCTTTGGGGGGGTATGAACAAGAAGTTTTTCTTGTGGTTTATGCAACGAGGGTGGTTGTATGCACACGAGGGGGGAAGGAAAATGCCTACGACGCAGACATTACCTACGAAAATTTGTCAACCAGAAGATTAAAGCAGGTCTACGACCTCGTAGGTTCACTGCACAATAGAGAAACAATGGGTCGTCGACGACAATTTTACTTCGGACTAGTTCGTTTACCTCGACGCGATATAAATACACTGCAGCTTTTGAGTTTAATTTTAGAATTTTTCTTCCTTTGAAGACGTTGACATGGTCAACGAAACGATCGTAAGGTCTCTGAAATATGTGTTGTGGTGATTTGGGTGTTCTCCAACTGTAATTAATGGTATGAAGCATTGTCCATCACGATGATAGATGGTTCTTCGAGGTTTGGAACAAGTTTTTCCTTTAGCCATTTCATAAACATTTTAGAATCCATATCACCGTGATAGTCGGATAGCTTAGACTTCGTTCCAAAAATCAAAGATGCATTAGGCACAAATGCTTTCGAATGACCAGCATGTAAAATAACGAAACGTTTTCCTTCAGATGTATCGAATTTTCTAACGCTATGAATGGACGAGTCCTTCCAAGAACGTTTATTCGGCCCCTTTGTATGATCTATGTCTCGTCCAAGACGACAAGTTGTCGTTTGCATGAAGATGTTGCATTATGTCTGTATTTTCGCAAAAATTTTGATCGCACAGAAATAGTGTTTGGCTCTTCCATAAGTGCACGACGGTCATTGTCCTTCTTGAACGAGAAACTACGTGGAAGAACATGATGCAGCGATGCTCTGCTGACGTTGACGACGCCTTCGTGTTTAAAACGTTGCTGTGTTGTATTTAATAAAACATCTCCTGAAAGCAATTGTAGAAATCACTAATGTCAAATAAATTTCAGAGAAAACTGATGTACTTACGACGTTTATACATATCGTATTCCGAATATGCGATTTACATTCTTCTGACAAATCTTCGGTCTTTTTATTTTTGTAATTTTAGTGAATTTTCTTAAAAAAATTCACTAATGAGGAGATCTAGACTTTTGAATTTTGAAAAAAATTCTTCAAATGAGCGCTAATTAGGCCCGCTAGAACACACATCCGGGGTCAGTTTCGATTTTTATATGTATATATATATATATATATATATATATATATATATATATATATATATATATATATATATATATATATATATATATATATATATATATATATATATATATATATATATATATATATATATATATATATATATGTATCACACCGATGACTCAAAAAATAATGGGCTTATTTTGACTAAATTTGGTGAATACCTTTTTTTTGCAAGTGGCTTGGACAAGTTCGTTAGCCAGGAAAATCGACCGTGGTTTTCCCGGAAAATTTTGTATTTCCTTTCGAAAAAAAATTATATCTCAGGAAATAACAAAGCAATGGTAAATTACATACCAAAATTTAGCTCTGTAGGTCAAAAGACAAAAAAGTTACAGGTATTAAAAAATAAATTGGGGTTTTCCTCAAAACGTCAAAGTCGAGATTTAAAACGTCAAAATTGGCAATATTTAGGCAAAGAACTTGAATATAATACGGGCTATGGAAAGAAAATGTCTCAAGAAGGATGTTTTGCAAACTCTGAAGTCTTAGTTTCAACCGTCATTGTCCTTCATTTTACTAAAAGGTTTCCAGAAGATTCATTTCAAGTAGACCCTTTCTCTGATGCTTGGCAGTAGTCTTATCTATAGAGTTTATCGTTTAATGGTATATAATTTTTGTAGAATTTTCGTAAAAAATCAATAAAGCTCAATATATCCGCTATTATACAAGATATGAAAAAAAAAGTATACATTAATTATAGGGTGTCTTGAGCTACATCTTAAAACATTATTTCTACAATCACAGGTAGCCCATAAGTCGTTGGTGATACAAGTTTTCTTTTTTTTAGTCGAACACGCCTTATGTTATTGCATTTTTGCATTTTCCATTGAAATATAATGCATGTTTGTAAGAAAAGTAATTAGGGACGCAGCAAGTGCGTAACGGTAGTGAATTTTGATTAAATGCTTCATATTTGAAAAGCTCAATTTGCTATTAACCTATAAGGTAGACCAAGAAACGGTTTTTTTCGGGAACACTTTAAGTTTTCTTTCGGAAATTTTTGTGCGTTTTCAAACAATAAAATTATTTTGATAAAACATGGCACATTGTTTCTACTATAGAGGTTATACTGGTAACCAAATGTGATGCCTGCTTTCTTAAAAAATCACACATATTTGCCATTAAAAACATTTTAATGAAAATTCCCTACAATAACGCACTTACTGTGTCCAGACTTTTTATATTTACCAGGAGTCCTCAACATGTTATCGGTGCCCTCAAGTAATCACCCTTTTTGTCTCATAAACACTTCGCAAAGTTTTTGTCTCATAAACACTTCGCAAAGAATTGTCCATTGTAAAGGAAACACGATAAAATTTTTGCGGTAATTTGTAAAAATCTTAAACAAAGATTATTCTCTTCATGTATGGACGTCAGAGGTAATAAAGGTTTACTGTTATCCTTTTCGAGTTGCAAATACTCTATTTAACGAAGCACAAACTCCTTTATTTGAAATCTAAAAATATTTTCTCATGGCGCGTTTGAGGTTAATTAATGTTTTGTAAAATCAACGATGACAATGTGCAAATATTATCTGACTAAAATGACAAAAAACATACCAGAAACAGACGAACACAATATAATAATAATAATATTATAGCATATAATCCTAAGTAACTTGAATAAAATACTAAACACCACAAAACTCGAGACAAAACCAATGACAACGCTGTTTGACGCCACTGAACTAAATTTATAGCTCAAGCCAATAATCGTTTTCAATAGTTTTTTTAATGCATTACACTAAAAACGGCAGGCATGTCGTTGACTCGGAAGACTGATTTTATAACTTCTGTCATTGACGCGCACACTGACAAATGGGTTGACGCTTCTAAATGATTGTCTTTGACTAGTTGTCTATTTATGACGTAACTGCTTCTGTGTTTGAGACAAACTATATGAATGTCCTAGCATAATTCTGGAACGCCTAAGGCTTTTTTTAATCAAACTTTGTACACATAGGACTTGCTATTTGGAAAAAATACTGCAAGGGCGAGACATCCCTAGCACCCTTAGAGGTGGGATGGAAAAGTATGTAAAAATATCACTATTAGTGTCAACTCCATAGTTTCGGGGTCGCTGAGATAAAATCGACACTCCTCATGTCCTTTGCAAATACCATAGAATGACGGACAACACTAGGTAATCATACAATGTAATATAAAACTCTAAAATAAACTTTTATTTTGAATAATTCTCACATTTCACACCAGTTTTAACTTTGCAATCTTTCTCGAATTCAAAAATCACATTTCCGTGCCAATTAAAATCCTGTTAATTTACCAGAATCCTTTTCCAAGTACAACAAACTGGATGGTTTTGAATAATTTACCATATTAAATGCTGTTTTAACTTTACTGATTACCTAATGAGTCCTCATTAAATGTATATTCGAAACTTCGGTCGTTAGAAAATTCGTAATAACCTTAAAGTGGAGCTCTTTCTTTCAGATAGATACATAGGTAGGTAAATTTAGGGAAGATTCAAAAGCTGATTCATTAATAACTTGTGAAAAACATAAATGTGTAATGATTAAGGTCTTTTAATTGAAACAAATGGTGGGTTAAGTGTGGAATAGCGTGCTGAAGTAGGAATACATCCCAGCGTCACGTTTTATATGTTAGTCGAGATAGGCTACCGATGTCAATCAACAGTGAATGCCCTTTGAGTCTTCGAGGGGATTTTCTAGACCCTTCAGAAGCGCCAGGCTTATCTCTTTAATACATTTCCCCCATCACGTTAATGAAGGTTAAGACCTGAACAAAGAATAAACAAATTCTTATTTTTAATAAAATTACTAAGTATAAGAGCAAGTTAATGCCAGTTTTGGCCTTATTTAAAATTAATTATTTTAGCATAGTATATAAAGATACAGTTGTAATAAGATTGTACAGTAAAACGCCGATTAACCGGACTAATTGGGACCAGAGGCATTCCGGATAAAGAATTTTCCGGATAACCAATTATGTGCTCATTTTATAGACAAAAACACGTACAGACACCCCTATTTTTTTAATGCAACTTTAGGGCATAGAATACATACCATATTTTAATCATATGTACATATGTAAAATGAAGAGATATAACAACAATAAGAAATAAATTTAACAAAAATAACGAGGAAATTGCACTAAAATAATCACAAATTTTTTTGGACAAAATTTGACTGCCTCTTCTTTGCAGCTAGGTCACGCATTCTCTTCAACAAAAGTAATTGGGTTGTGCTGTCTTTGATACCACAATAGCATAGTTTCTAATGCTTTGAACGCCTCCTCATGACTTTGTCCTTCTTCATCATCTTCGTTATTTGAACTTTCATTCTCATCATCCTCTTTACTTTCTTCTAGCACCGTACTCACAATTTCATCATCATTGAAGATGAGGAACCCTGCATCACTTTCACTTGCCAACTAAGCTCGCGCATCTTCTTGGTCGGAGTCAGTAAAACCAGGAAGCCGAGGGAATAACTCATTTGTAAACTCATCCCAATCCTCAGCAATTCCAGTGTCATTCACTTCAATGTTCTCCTCATCCCCTATTTCTTCAACTAATTTATTTCATGCTTTGCGAAGATTCATTGGCGTCAGTATTCCAAGCATCAGCTACCATGTAACAACAATTTTTTAAATTGAGTTTCTTCAAAAAAGTTATCACTCCTTCCTCATCTTCAGCAAATAGTAGACGACGTAAAACATTTTTTTATACATGCTTCTCTATCACTCCTTAATTCATAGGATGTATCAGAGCAGTAACATTGAGGGGCAAATATTTCACTTCAAGATCTTCATCAATAGCATTTAAAAGTTCAACGTCTGGATGGTTGGGGGCAAGTAAGATAATCACCTTTACAGATTTCTTCGCATCTTTCCTGAATCGCTTCACTTCTGGGATGAAATAATTTCTGTACCATTCATAAAACAACTCTGAATTCATCCACGCCTTGCTTTGTGCTTTATAACAATTCGGGAGGTTCTTCACATTTTTAAAACACCGCGGCTTCTTCGATTTACCAATCATTAGGAGAGGCAGGCGATGAATACCACTAGCATTCGCGCAAACCATTATTGTCACTCGTTCCTTGCTAACTTTGTAGCCAGGAGCTGACCTTTCTCGTTTTGAAGCAAGGGACTTAGATGGTAAAGTCTTCCAATTCAAGCCAGTCTCGTCTGCATTGTAAACATCATCCAGGGTGTAGTCCTCATTCATCCAAAATTCTGCAAAACATTTTTGAATTCGTCAGCAGCAGCCCCATCACTAGAAATACGTTCCCCTTGGATATCCAATGAACGAATACCATAACGAGATTTGAAATTTCTCAACCAACCCGTAATTGCCTTGAAATCGGAAGAAGCACCCAATTTTTCATTCAATTGGAGTGCTTTTTCACATAACAGAGGTTGAGAAATAGGCTCTCCCTGGCTTCTCTTCTGAACAAACCAAACGTACACAGCTTTCTCTAAATTTTCATCTTTCGCAGATTTCATCACTTTTCTCTTTTTAGAACCTTCTTCACTGTCCAACTCTGAAACAAATTTTAAAATTTCAATCTTTCGGCTTTTTAAATCATACATTGTAGATTTTCCAACATCGTACATTTTGAATAAAGATGGAACACTCTTGCCTTTATCGAGTAGCTTGATGATCTGATCTTTATGATTATTTGAGAGAACATTACGGTTTCTGTTGGTTTGCTTACCGGTACTCGAAGATGGAGTAGAAGTCATTTTCACAGCCGCTCATAACATACAGAACACAAAAATTAAAAGAAGTGCAAACCTTGGATCAATAGGGTTCAATACAGTAGCTGCAGACGACTGACGGACCGATGTGAATTACTGAACACAAAAACAATACAGTAGCTAGAGGCATAACACCCAACGACGCGGCCTACACCCTTACTAGTCTCGACTTTTATCGTTAATTCTGAGAAAAATTAAGCGCGCACTTATGGCTGGGTTTCTAAAAACATGCAGGCACGAGACAATGATGCTTCCTAGAGAATGTAAAATTCCACTTTATCGGCTTCTGTCCTATTTCCTTTGTTTGTTGTTTTTTTACCATTCCCGGATTTGTTTTTTCAATGCATTTCTTTTCTTTCTAGAATATTTTCTTCGGCGTTCCGGATAATTGGTGTTCCGGATAGTTGGCGTCCGGTTAATCGGCATTTTACTGTATTACGAGGGAGCTCAGATCTGCTAAACTTGTACTATAAACCGTGAGACCAGCCTGTACAATATATCAAAAAATTAGCACTACTTGACCTTTTGTTACGTTAGGCCATATTTTCTGCCTGTATTCCCTGGACTATAATACAATAAGTCTAGTACGACTTGTGCTGTATAATATGATAATGTATAAATAACTTTTTTCAAAGATAAGGCAGGTGAATAAAATATGCTCATGTTGGCAACGTGGCCAAGTGTATATATTTCGGCCCGTTCATGGAAGGTGGCAGTACTCATGATATAATGACTTACAAAAGATATGATTTTGCGCATATGCCCCGCCCCCTCCTATGACGTCAAGTGGTGAGTAACGTTATAGAAGTCCAATTACACACTTAAAATAAAGTTATTCATAATCAAAAAAATTCTATACGTTAATTAAATGCGATTGAAGCTACATTCCACTTCGTCGCCTATATTGTCTTTTGCAGATAATAGAGAATACAGCACTAAATTTAATCATTTTCATTTTTATATTATATATCTTATATAATTATAATATATAATATATATATATATATATATATATATATATATATATATATATATATATATATATATAAACGCACATGACAGGTAAATTAATTAAGGGGAGCCCTGGATTAACATTAGGGATACACAAACTTAAAAAGTAGAGAAGACATTCTCAGACATTTAGAGGGCCATAAAATTTATATCTCCGGAAATAACAAAGTAAGGGCAACCAAATTTGGTACGTGTGTTTGTATTATATAACCCTGTACCAAAACTTAGGTCTCTAGCTTTAAACACATAGAAGTTATGGGCAGTTAAAGAAACAAATTCGCAATTTTAAACGTCAAAATTGGCAATGTTTAGGCAAAGAACGTGAAACAAATACGGATTGTGAAAAGAAAATGTTGCAAGAAGAGTGTTATGCGAACCCTTAAGTTTCAGATTCAACAGTCGTTGCCCTTCATTTTACTAAAATATTTACAAAATATCCATTTCAAATAGACCCTTTTTTTGATGCTTTGGGTGTCGGTTTAGTAAGTTCATGCTTTCGCTGTAGGTTTAGTGAAGTTTATGGTTTAACGGTCTATAATTTTTTTAAGCTAATTTTCGTAGAACAAATTCGTTAATGCATTTTTGCATTTTATCGAAATATGATGCGTTTGTAAGAAAAAAATATGAACGCAGTAAGTGCGTTTTGGTAGCGAATTTTCGGTAAATTTTCAGTTTAGCTCCCGAACGCTTTTCAATAAACTGTTTTCAGAAACCTGCCTAGGGCCCCCCTGGATCCACAAACCTCAAGAAAAATTTCTTGTTCACACCCCCCAAGGAAGTTACGGGACCAGGAGTGAGTAAGAGTGCCGGGCGGGGTAGGTAGTAAAAAAAGAAATATGAGGAGAAAATTCGAATAAAACGGGCTTGAAAGCTGTCTTTTTCACATCTTGAAGCCATATCCCCCTTAAACCCCGCCTAACCCGCACAGCACCCCTACCCCCCAGGTGCCGTAACTTCCTTGGCGGGTAGGAACAAGGCATTTTTCTTGTGGTTTATGCAGCAAGGGTGGTTGTATGCATGCGACGGGGAAGCAAAAGCTCCACGACGAAGCAGCAGCCCCCCCCCCTCCGGTAGCAAGTCGAACCGGGGGGGGGGGTCTGCTTCACCGTAGACATTTTCCTTCCCCCCCTCGTGTGCATACAACCACCCTCGTTGCATAAAGCACAAGAAGAACTTCTTGTTCAAACCCTCCAAGGAAGTTACGTGACCTGGTGTAAATAGGGGTGCTATGCGGGATAGGCAGGGTTAAATGGGGATATGGCTTCAAATAGACAGCTTTCAAGCAGTTTTCTTCGCATTTTCTGCTCATATTTCTTTTTTGCTACCTACCCCGCCCAGTACCCCTATTCACTCCCAGTCCCGTAACTTCCTTGGGGGGTGTGAACAAGAAATTTTTCTTGTGGTTTGTGCATCCAGGTGGGGTCCTAGTAATGTTTCTGAAAACAATTGTTTGAAAAGCGTTCGGGAGCTAATCTGCAAATTTGCCGAATTTTCATTAAATCCTTCAAATTTCAATAACTCAATTTGCTATTAACGTAAGCTTTGTTGGTTAGGAAACCAACATTTAAGTTTATTTTCGGAAAATTTGTGTATATTTTCAAACCATAAGTAATTTTGATAAAATATAGTACATTTGTTTCTACCACATAGGCTATACCGGTAATCAGATTGATGCCTGCTCGCATTTGCTATTAAAAACATTTTTATGGAAATTCACTTCCATAACACACTTGCTGCATCCAGACTTTTGAAAAATATTTACATATTTTCAAACAATAAAGTTATTTCGACGAATTATTGTACATTGTTTCCTACAATATAGGCAACCAAGTTTGACGCCTGCTTTCATTAAAGAAAGACATTTGCTATTAAAAATAAATAAAAAAATTCTGGACGCAGCAAGTGCGTTATGGTAGTGAATTTTCATAAAAATCTTTTTTAACAAATATGTGTGTTTTTTTAAGAAAGCAGGCATCAAATTTGGTTACCAGTATAACCTATATAGTAAAAACAATGTGCCATGTTCCATTAAAATAACTTTATTGTGTGAAAATGTACAAAAATTTCCAAAGGTAAACTTAAAATGTTCCCGAAAAAACACTTTCTTGGTCAACCTTATAGGTTAAGAGCAAATTGAGCTGTTCAAATATGAAACATTTGATCAAAATTCGCTACCATAACTCACTTGCTGCGTCCAGAATTTATTTTCTTACAAATATGCATTATATTTCGATGGAAAATGCAATAACATAAGGCGTGTTTGATTAAAAAAAGGAAATTTATATCACCAACGACTTATGGGCCACCTGTGACTGCAGAAATATTATTTTAAGATGTAGCTCAAGACACCCTATAATTAATATATACAAATTTTCTTCATATCTTATATAATAACGGATATATTGAACTTTATTAATTTTTTACGAAAATTTGACAAAAATTATATACCATTAAATGATAAACTCTATAGCTAAGGCTACTGCCAAGCATCAGAGAAAGGGTCTATTTAAAATGAATTTTCTGCAAATATTTTAGTAAAATGAAGGACTATAACGGTTGAAACTAAGACTTTAGGGTTCTCCTTTAGGCTCCTTCTTGAGACATTTTATTTCTATAGCCCGTATTAGATTTAAGTTATTTGCCTAAATGTTGCCAATTTTGACATTTTAAATCGCCACTTTGACGTTTTGAGGAAAACCCCAATTTATTTATTTTTAAATGCCTATAACTTTTTTGTCTTTTGACCTAAGTAGCTAAATTTTGGTAAGTAACTTACTTATAAGGATGTAAACCTGCGTACCAAAATAGGTTGCCCTTACTTTGTTAATTCAGGAGATATAAATTTTTTTCGAAAGAAAACACAAAATTTTCTGGGAAAACCTGGGCAGATTTTCCTGACTAACGAACTCATCCAAGCCATTTGCAAAAGGAATTTTCTCACCAAATTTGATCAAAATCGGCCCATTATTTTTTGAGTTATCGGTGTGATACATACATACATATATATATATATATATATATATATATATATATATATATATATATATATATATATATATATATATATAATTTTTTTTAAGAAAATTCACTAAAAATTCGCTACCATAACGCACTTGCTGCGTCTTTGTCTTTTTAGTATACCATTTACCAATTTAATTAGATACGTAAATGCATTGAAATATAGTTTAAATTCCCTCCATGATTTCTTGAAAATATGAGTCTTTATGGAATGGTATAGGGATATAATTTATCCATTAATTCAGTCTTATCTATCCAAAATATCACGGAAACACATCCGGACAAAAGAAGCTACACCAACATCCTTTGATTTTAATTAAGATAAATATGTTTTCGGTGCGATTTGTCAAACAAATAAAAAATACAATTACATCCTCGACAGTAGTACGAGATATAGATAGATTAGAGATCCCACCCTTCGTAAATAAACTATTTCATTTGTGGGTGAAGCTCGATATATAGGAACGAAGCAGGGGATAAAGGGACTCGTTGTATGGCATGGTTGGCACCCCTGACAAGTGATATCCAATATAATTTCGAATTCAATATGGTTTGATATATGACTGTGGTAAGAGAGTGTACATTGAAGTATTAGCATAATATTTTTCGACGTCAATATTACGGTAGAGAGCAATGGACGATTGACACTCTTCATCAGTCCTTAGTTGAGTCCCTGTTTGTTGGATACATGCAGCCATTTAATCCTGATGGACACGAGAGGATTTAATAACGTACGAAGTAAATAGAATTACATTTTGCAGACGAAAAAGCCATGTTTGAAGTTTGGTATTGTGCGGACTATTTCAACCCCTATACTATTTATGCATTAGCGCTGTAGTGCTTTTACTATATTTAATTATGCATAAAAGAACCAGTATAGAATATACAGGTGTCCAGAAACGATGAGCAAAAAACTCGAGGGGAGATTTCACTCGAACAATTAATGTCGGAAGTTCCCACAACACTTTTTAGAAAACTCAAAGGTAGTAAAGTTTGTAACGTTTCAGTTTTTACGTGGAATCATTACTGGTTTAAAAACACTTAGAAAACCCCCAAGCATAATAAATAATACCAAAAACCCTATCTATATTAAATATTTCAAGTTTTGGTTTCAAAATAATGTTGATGAAAATTCGCTAAAAAATTCTCTGTCGTAAGAAACCTACTGAACTCCCTATAATATACGGCGAAATCTAAATATTGAAAAACGTTGCATTTTGTTGGGGAGAATAAACAATATTGTCCTGAAATTCCAGGTAAAAGCTGACGTAATTATGATGAAATCTAGAAAAACGGTTAGCAAATGAACGGACGAGTTCATTATTGTGGAGGTGTGTATAGAAGACGTCGGTGACTTCGCCAACGATTGGAGGTCTCGTTTTATCCCACTCGAAGAATGAAGGCGAGAAATAGCTCGCACATAGCCACTAACGCTCATGACTCTGAAAATTTCGTGCAGGGGTCAGGAGCAGCAGAACGCTCTCTACCTCTAGGAGTCTGGCACTAACGCCGGTGGCGTTAACACGTTGACTTTAGGTGTCTCTCGAATTGTCTTATAAACTGAGTTTTTAATAAATTTTCTGTTTCCTATACTACCTTGTAACAATGCTCCGTGATTGTTTAAAGTGTTTTAATAATTTTCGAGTTTAAATAAACATAGTATTCAGCATAAAACGGCAGTTAAGTTGTGGTTCTTTGTTTCAACCTGTTGCCTTGCTGCTTTAATTTACGTTTAAATTGCGATTCGCGAAGTTTCCAACAAGCGAATTCAGAATATCGACCTAGGTGTCAAATGGTCTTGTACACGTGAAACAACAAATCCACCTGCAGTGACCACCAATGAGAAGCATCACTGATTTGCCCAGCTTCTTCTCTCATATCGAGGTCACTGAAACTTGTGTCAGGCATTCTTAGTAGATCCAACTTGGAGGGCATCCCCAATAGAGTCACAGGTAATTCAAGCCAGGAAAGTTTGGTGAGTCCACATAGAATTATTCTCTGAACCAACCAATATTTCATGCAGTCATTTGATATCTGAACGTTTTATAATCTGAACTTTCAAACTCACTTTCATGTTTTGAGTTTAAACATGTCAGGGAGGTGCTGTTAAAATAATCATAGATTTCCTGTTTAATCTCTGGAATTATCTCAGTTTTTGTAAATTTACGCATTAAGTTTTTAAAATTGTAATTAGTGATTTTTGTCTGTAAAGATATCCAACTTATGCATTATTTTTAATATCACTTATTTTCAATAATTACTATAATTTTCACGTAAATATTTATATATATATATATATATATATATATATATATATATATATATATATATATATATATATATATATATATATATATATATATATATATGCAGACACACAGTATCTGATTTTTAGTATACCTCAATATATAAGTGCTTATATTTCTTTAGTAAGATAAAATCACATTTATCTCATTATTCTGTCATATGCATGTTAATTGATAATTTCTTGTTATTGAAACTCTTGCTATCTATTCCATTTCTATTTGTGTACAATTAATGTTCATTTTGAATTCACCAGCTATTTTTATTTCATTGTGTTGCTATTCCAAATTCAATTCATATGAATAAATTCAATATTTTGTTACATTAATATGTCTGTTTGATTGAAGATTATTTCCTCTTTAAACCCTTTTGACTTTTTGGTGACGACATAATCAAGCCTCTTTAATATCGCATTCCTAGATATCGAAAATAAACTTTTAGAAAAATCATCGTAACCAGGCACTAGTTTGGAGTGCTGATAAATATGAGACTTCAGGCAGTGCAACCACACATCAACAGCGTAAGTAGTAAACAATAATAATAATATATTCAAACCTTATAAAGCATCTCTAATCCTGCTAATTATAAATCTGATAGATAGAAACTTTTTAGGGTAGGAGTTATAGGAAATAGTGACCTTACTACTGACCAGATTTGGGTTCACTTGAGGTCCCGCATATATTACTACTACTGCTTGCCTATTACCGAGTTATAAATTTTTTATTTAAGGGAGGTTACAAGTTACAGGACCTGGAAACATTTGTTGGTTTAATCCATTGTTTTATTAAAATTTTTGTTTGTGAATCGAGGCATCCTCGTGGCTCAGGTTGCTAGGTGCCAGCTGCAAAGCGAGATATACCGGGTTCGCATGATACAAATAACCAGAGATATGATAATAAGTGTCAATTAAAACTCCCCACCTGGAAAAATCTCGAGATTAAATAAACAAGGAAAAAAGCCGAAAAACGTCCTCTTTGTCTTCAAAGGGTACACATGATGGCGCAAGTTTTGGTGTCTTGAAATCTACCCCTTAGGTAGTGGCGTAAAGTACCGTTAAATTTTAAATGGCACCCTATGTTGAGTGACACCCCATTTTAAAGCCGTTTCAGTTCTACTCACGGCAACATATGACTTTAAGTTTTGGTTAGGATATGACAAAAAATCACCAATTAAAGAATCAAACAAAATATCAATTAATGAAAGAATGTTATTTAATTAAATGTTTTCGCTCTACTTTCATACAAAAATAAAATCTTTGCTCTACTTCCGAATGAACATTTGGAAGCATTTCGGGCGTTATCTGACGACTTTTTTTTTTAACAATTTCTCAACAAAAACATTTTCTTTTATGAGTTTTAGTGACTTTTATTTTAAAAAAAACACTAATGAAGAGATCCCGACTTTTGAATTTTGAAAAAATTTCTTCAAATGAGCACGAACTTAGCCCCCTAGAACCCATATCTATGGGTTTCAATCATATCAGTTTCAATTTTTATATGTATGTATATATATATATATATATATATATATATATATATATATATATTATATACATATATATATATATATATATATATATATATATATATATATATATATATATATATATATATATATATTGAAGTGATAAAAAGTTTCAAACAATACTTACAGTTTGCACGAAATGTGAAAGTATTCTTTTTGTAAATTGTAGTTCATGTCAGTGAATATTCAAAGGCATTTCAATACAAATCATCAAGATTTACACCACACTAGACACGTGAGAACCATGAATAACAACAATTTGCCACCAGGCATATTCTTTTGCTGCTGTTATATAGTACTGAATACATATGATATCAATAAGCTAAAAAGAAACATTTCATTTAAGTCATTGTTGAAAATTAAGAATATATAACCTATATAATATGGAGCAATTTAAATCAAAAGTAATAAGCTACATACCTAAAGGTGTATGAATAGCGAGAATTTTAAAAACAGGTTAATTTCAAACCAAATAAAAGATTGTCAAAAATTTTACATAGGGTAAATGCGCCAGTAGTCAGCCATTTAGTGATTTTTCTATATGTGCGCTTTATAAAAAATAAAAAAAATATATAAATTATAAAAAAAATGTGTTTAGCATTTTTACTTACTTAATCAGCATGCTTAATTAGAGGCTAATTTTGTATTTCAAAAAGCGTTGAAATTAAAAAAAAATAAAATGTTAAAAGATACCACAAATGCCAGTTGTCAGCCTCAATAAATCTTATGTCAGCCAGGCTCTATCCAGTAGTCAGCCACGTAAGTATGTTGTTTTTCATTAAATGATTAATAATTAAACATAGGTAGGTACGTATAAAACATTATATTTAAATTGGTATACAATCCATGAAACAAAGAATATGATATTATTTTGCACAAAACTTACATAAAAAAAAAGAGTCTTCCACATCGGAAAAGTTGCACCCCTGAAATTTCGTACATTTTAAGTGATACCATTTAGGGCACGCATCACAACCAATATTCTTCAGTTCATTATCTTCAGTGTCACTGTCTAAGATTAAAGCACAGTTCGCACAATGCTCTTTTATTCTGGAAGATGAGGGTATGTTGTTGAAATTGTCAATATGTTTGCTTTTGCTTCGTAAATATGACCGCATTTTCATCTGTTCATCGCTGTCTGATCCACTTCCGTTTAATTTTGTTGTAGAAATTCTTTTTTGTCTTTTCTTAGGAAGAATCTCCTTTTTTTTAGCCCTTTCTTCTTTTCTCTTTAATTTTTCATTTTCAGCTGTCTCTTTTATTTCCAATTTTTGTTGGATGGCCTTTCTGTACTCAACCGCCGAAATAGCCGCAGGAAGAGGATCTTTGCGTTGTCGTTTCTGAGTTGATGTTAGTGCACTGGGATAAAATAGATGAGTTCGAAAAGGGCCAATCCCACCTTCTGCCCGTGGAATTACAATATCTTGTAAGATTGTAACTTTTTTCGTTACTGTTTCATTTGTGCCGTTATTTTTTATTACGGTTTCTTCTACATCGTTATTTTCTTTATTAGAATGATTAGTTTCGGAAATATTTATCAAACTGTTATCTCTCTTTTTGACGTTACTTTCAGTTACGAAAATTACTTCTTTATATGTATTTTTTGTTTCCGTTTCTTTCATAGGAGTTATTATATTCTTGTTATCTTTTAATACACTCTCATTTTTTAGAATATCATTAGCTTCTCCTTTTATTGGTCTAGTTATCGGAATCTGTTTACATTCTCGGTCATCTTTTGTGTCGATATCGTTTATCAACATTGCGTCTTCCCCGATTTGATCAATTTCCGTACCTTTTATTGAAATAGTTAGTAATTCCAAATTAGTTGTTTCATAGGTTTTTTCTAATACTTGTTCATTTAGGTGCCGTTTGTCATTTGGTTCCAAGTCAAAGTCAAATGTGACTGGAATATCACTTACATCTATTTCAAGAAATCCATCTGGACGCACGTCAAAAGCTTCAAATCTAGTTTCACGGGTAGTTTCATTAGTAATACTAGGATAAGAATCTTGTTTTATTTGCTGCAATTCTGTCAGAATTTGATCTACGTTAGGGATTCCCTTTTCAGTAAGTTTATCTTTTAGAGTATTCAGAACAAGAGTTGTAGTTTCGAACTGGGCCCGAGTTAAAATGCTTTCTTGTTGCTGTTGTTCCAATACATTCTGGATGCACTTTGTGTAATCTACCGCTTCAGAATTAAATGGGTACAAACCACATTTTCGAAAACCGTTTTGGATAGCTGTGGGTAATGATTCACCATTCAGAACAGTTTTTAATAATGGACAAAATGTAAATTTGGTGAGAACAGAATTTATGTTCTGAGGTTCTGCTTGCCATTGCCTTACTGTTTTCTTCCAGTTGCTTTTCAAAGGCTTGAAAACACTCACATCAGCTGGTTGCATGATGTGAGTGGTGTTGGGCGGAAGAGCATATAGAATTATATTATGATCATAGCAGAACTTACTAAGGTCCATAGATAAATGTGACTTATGTCCATCAACCAGGAGCAGTATAGGTCTTGCAATGTTATTATCATTTAGCCATTTATGCATCCCATTGGCGATATATTCATAAAATGTGTCGCTCTTCATCCAACCGCTTTCCGATCGTCCCAGGAACCACCCTTCAGGAACGCTATCTACAATAGTTTTATTCGGTCGAATAAAAGGAAAAACCACCATAGGTGAAACCGTTTTCCCATCCGCCGAAAAAACCAATAATACTGTAATTGTCTCCTTTTCACTTCCTTTTTTAATTTCATAAATGTTTTTGTATCCTTTTGGGGCCAAAACTTTACCCGATTTAGGACACATGGCAAAACTGGTCTCATCACCGTTGAAAATACGGGTTGGATCTTTCAAAATATCTGCGGCTCCATTTATTTCCAGATACTCTTTTAGCTCACGGAACCACTTCTGTATAAGTTCTTGAGTAATTATGCTCCTACCTTTGGTTAGACCTTCGGCTTTGCGTAAAGATAGATTAGGATGTCTTCGTAAAAATCCCTGGTACCACTTCTCTCCTGCTCTGTTCTCCTTAAACGGAGTTATTCTTTTTTCTTCTGTTATTATTTTCTGTACTGTAGTTAATAGATCATCTTTTTTCTGAGGGAACCCACATTTTGCCATTTTGATTAGCCAATTTTCTAATTCATCCTCTTCCTCTTTGGTGAGAATGGTATTGGGCCCCATCTTACGTGGCCCCTCGTTCACGCGACCGTGAAGACGATCTTGTATCGTTCCACGAGGAACTCCATATGTCCTACTAGCTTCTCGTATACCTAACCCATTTTCTCTAATCTCCTTCAAAGCTTTAGTTAAAGACTCTTCAGGATACTTATGGATCTCATGGCTTTTATACCGGCCCATTTTGCCTAAATAACAAAAAAAGAATGATAAAAAAAGTTTCATAGAAACGGAAGGTGGCTGACAACTGGACCTTAAGTCAGCCAGCTTGAGGCACCGTTAAATTAAGGTGGCTGACTATTGGAAAACTCAATTATACCGGGCCTTTTTGTTAATAAAGATAGTCTGTTTAGTTTACGCTATATTCAGTGGATGTAAGGCTCAAAATTGAAAATCTATACTATTACCCTATAGTCAGCCGGGTGGCTGACCATAGGATTTCAATGTATTTGGAAACCCAGTTTTCAGCCACCTTAAAATTAAGAGAATGACGCATTGTTTGGCGAAAATTTCTATTGAAAAGTGTGGTTAAATATCTATTATGGCTCTGGGATACAGCAAAATGATATTATTGTGAAATATGTGGGGTCTAAATCTTAATCATGGCAAGCTCCTATCAAAGCAAAACATCAATATTTCCTTACCAATTCTCAGCCGGAGAAACAATGCACTGTACCTGTAGCAATCACAAACAATGAGTTGAGGTTAGAAATTTGACAGTTTCACAGTTATTGGCGGGAAAGGTGGCTGACTATAGGTAGTATATAATATTCAATATTATATTCCGAACATTCTTATTACAAGAACTTGTATGTGAAGGTGGCTGACTACTGGAAGAGGCTGGAATTAGGCGCATTTACCCTACATAACTTAAAAACAAAAATGCATTAAAAACACTCTGTATAATATTAATTCGTGAGACGAACATTAACAAAGACAGCAGTCCTTGTTTTTTTATATTAAACAGAGTTCCCAAGCAAGAATGAACAATTTTAAAGTGTTTTAGTTACGTTAAAAGTCATTGTTTATGTATGTAAAATTAGTTAGATTATCCAAATGTCATGTTCTAGATTATAGGAATTTTCTGTTTGTCATTGACATTTGAGTGAAGAATTTGAATTTGGCGGGTGTCTTAATTAAACTCACCTGTCATTCAGAGCCAAGCAACGATAATTTCCATGCAATACTAGGTGTCGATGGTATCCAGCTTAGGAACAAAACACTAGAAGAATTAAATGTTGCAAATAATTTCAAAACGGCTTGCCATGGATAATAAGAGGAAATGGAAGGAGGGTTCCAGATTATCGAAGAGAATATCCGTTTTCCGTTTGAGAAGTAGAGGTGGTTGTTTTAATGAATGCCGAAAAAGTATCAGCGTCATATTTGACCGTCCAGGTATTTGATGAAATTTTAAGTAAATTTGTGCGGAAATAATATTTTATGTGTCCAACAAGTATAACAACAGCCAGTAGATCTTCTAGACAACACAGTTACGACGAGAAATAATTGTACAGGTGATAAACAGCAAAATATTACCTGTATGAACTCAGCAGACGCCAAAGGTACCAAACAATTCACTTAATTAATATAAATGAGAGTAAAAGCAAGTTGCCTATAGGCATATATCTAAATAAAAATCCATATGTTATTGTGAAATACACGTTTAAAGCATAAAAGCAGATTTCATCCATATATCTAAAATTTAAACTAAATTCTAACAGTGTTTTACAAACAATCTCATAGAGGGCAGACAGTGTATCAAACTTAAAACAAAAAATCAAGTTTTGGCCATTTTTATAATAAAAATTAAACAATCAAACAAATCCTGCACTCAGGATAAATAAAACTTTGTTAATCATTTTAAACTAGAGGATCCATTAAGCAAACATTCTAGAATTTCCTATAAATTTAAATAAAAACCTTTGTTAAATTTTAAAATTCTTTCACGTATTTTATTTGGGGTTAATATTTATAAAATATATAAAAATTAAGGGCATAGGGCACCCCTTTTCAATTAGAACAGACTAACTGGGATATAGAGTCAACAATGCTGAGCCGCCAAGGAGATTCATGAAAGGTTAAGTATAATATTTATATTAATAACTGTGTTTATTGCTAATATATCGGAGGCAAAGAGTAGGCCACCCACTTTACACCTACACAGCACATATCAGGTTTCAAACAAACATAGAAATCCAGGAATCATTATTTATTTATTTATTGATTACTATAATACCAAAATTAACATAAATTTGCATAAAGTATACATGTATTAACTGTAACCTGTGGGTATTGTTGTCAAAATAAAAGTAAAATACTGTACACATAAAATAAACTAGAAATCAAAAACAAACATATTCACATAAAATCTTAATCTAGTAATTATACATACAGGGCGATCTAATATATACATTATATACATCACTAAAGCTAACGATATACAATCTAAAAATTACAAAACGATACAAATAAGTAATATAAAATTAAGAAAAGGTGTTAACACCCCATTAATACCATTTCAATTGTCGCCCAATCGTGGGGCATTATATATAACATATAATATTATAAAACTTAAATTAAATTTGTGGGGATTTAATACCATTTCAATATATATATATATATATATATATATATATATATATATATATATATATATATATATATATATATATATATATATTACTATGTTTAAATGGGTGCTAATACTTTACTATTGAGCTTTATACTGCCCCTTGTTTTGGGCCAGCTACTATGTTTTGATAGTCCCATGTTTTGGGGCTAGTTATTATGATTACTTGCCCTAACTTGCGTTTTGTTTATTATTAGATAATGTATAGATGACTCTTCACGATTTGCGTGTATAATTATTATGATTTCGTGGGGGTACTTTTTTTAAATGGTTTAAATGTAGATATTTAAGTAATTTTTTTTTGTATATGTGTAATTTTTGTACGGTTTTAGACTCTATATTTGTATACTTGATATACAAATACTTAAATACAAATTTCATTGAAGTCAGTTTTCTAGAAAAAAAATAATTATTTACAAAGGGAATGTACCTGCCAAATCATAAGTATGGCAGGTATTTTCCTTTTAATTGCTTAGATGGTTTTGCTTTAGTCAACCCAATCGAACTAGTTTTCGCAAACAAAACAACAAAAAAGGTTTTTAAAACCAATTTGTAGTTGTCCGCGAAGCTCATTTTGTTATTTTATTTAATTTAGTACCCACGCTGCGTTTATATAGGTGTTACTATGGTTCAAGATTGAAGATTTGGGCTTAATAGGAAATTGAGTTATCAGATTTCAAATATCTTTACAAAAATTTTCTACCATAATGTATTTGCTGCACCCAGACCTTTTTAAACACTTATTTGCTATTGCTGTACCCACACTTTTTGAAAATGATGAAATATTGTAGCTCTCTATGTAAGACTGACAAACAAGACAACCTAAATATCATTTTTGGAAAAATATTTTAAACAAATCAAATGGGGTAACAATTTGAACATAAATTGAAAACCGTTGTTCGCTGCTTTATCGCAGGGGTTCCCCTTGCCCTTCTGCATGCCTACAACCACCCTCACTGCATAAACAGGAATAATGTAAACAAGAAAAGTTTTTGGAAACAACCCACAAGAAAGTTACGGGACCTGCGGTGATTATATGGGTTCTGGGCGGGAGAAAAAGAATTTTAAGGAGGTATAGCTGCAAAATGGGATAAAGACAGCCTATAGGGGTACAACTAAGCTGTTTTTTCATTTTCCGCTCACATTTACTTTTATCTTCTTTCTCGCCCAAGACTCCTATCCACTCCTGATCCCGTAACTTTCTTGGGGGCTGTTTGCAAGAAATATTTCTTGTGGTTTGTGCACCCAGAAAGAGATCTAAGCATGTCTCTGGCTTTTTTTTCTGAAAATCCCCCGTGTACTAATTTGCAAATTTACCGAAAATTTAATTTTTATTTATAAAACGAATGTACCTGTCAAATTATAAACATGGCAGCTATTTTTCCTTATTAGTCACTTGGATGATTCGTTTTAGCCAACACAATCGAACCAGTTTCTGCAAAAAAAATTAGGAAAAATGGTTTTCTAAAACAAACTTGTCGTTGCCTGTGAAGCTCATTGTGTTATTTTTTAAATTTAGTACCTACCCTGATTTTATATAGGTTTTAGTATTTATCAAAACTGAAGATTCTAGTTTAATGGGAAATTGAATTATCACCATTTGGAATATTTTTACGAAAATTCGCTCCCATACCGCACTTGCTGCACCTAAACTCTTTTCAACATTTATTTACTATTCTTGTATCTATACTTTTTGAAAATGAAATAAATAAATATAGAGTACAAAATTTTGAAATTGAAATTTTAATAATTTACGCCGAGCATCAGTTTATAGTTATACTTTAAACTACTGCATGATATTATGTAGTTTCATTTACCTCAAATTTTCCATATACGAGATGAAGAGTAAATAAAAACTAAAAGTAAACAATAAGTACCTTATTCTAAGATTCTAAGGTATTAGCGGCAGCGCAGTCGATTTCGAGGTTATCTTCTTCTTCTTTGTTTATGACGTCTGTACACAAAGAAGAAGAAGTTAACCTCGAATTCGACTCCCCCTTGCTGCCAGTTCGCAAAATAACAAATGACAAATAGGTAATTGGTGTTGTCAGATTTAACTAGGAGAGCGAGATGTTATGTTAAAATTAAAAGTTGGAATATTATTTACCTACTCCTGTTTGTAGTAACGTTAGAATATAGGTCGTTATTTTATATTGTAAAATTCTAAGGTATTAGCAGAGCCGACTTAGAAGTTATTTTCTTCTTCTTCTTCTTTGTAAATGACGTCTGTTAGTTTCGAGGTTATGCTTAGAACGCGCACGTTCCTCTCATGACTCCCGTCAGTTAACAAATGACAAATAGTGGTGTTGTCAGGTTAAACTAGGGGAGGGAGATGGCTTTTAAATACCCTGAAGAATGGGAAGCTTTATATTTACAAATAATAAAACGTCGTTCTAGATTGACTGTAAACAAATTGAATCACTTTCGTTAACATTTTTATTTATTACTATATATTTTTTTGATCTTGAGTTGTTTATCTTGAGAATTTTGGCAAATGGCAACCTTGCTGACTGTTTATTGCGCCACATTTTTGTAGCCTGTTCGTTTGAAGTTTGATTTGGAGCATTTGTCTGCAATAGCAGCGTAACCCTGATTTATCTGTCTGACTTGGTCTAACATTATATTATGGGTGCCATTCAGAGGTAATTTCAGGTTATATCCTAAATTAGTTATTATTTATTTGGTTATAACTCAAAATTTACTGAACCGATTAAATTAAAATTTTGTATAGAGGACCACCTATACGATATCTACATGCGAGTAAAGTTTTAGTTTCATATTTATAGTAATTTAAAAGATATTTCGTTTTCAAACAAGTTTTTCGCATTTATTTCTAAAAGTATTTGAGTGTCAAAACTGTCTAACGCACCCATCCAACCTATTAAAAAATCTCTGGACGCAGCAAGTGCGTTATGGTAGCGAATTTTTTTATAAATATTTTTAATAGCAAATGTCTTTCTTTGATGAAAGCAGGCATCAAACTAGGTTGCCTATATAGTAGAAACAATGTACCATATTTCACCGAAATAAATTTATTGTTTGAAAATATATAAACATTTTTCAAAAGTCTAGATGCAGCAAATGTGTTATGGAAGTGAATTTCCATAAAAATGTTTTTAATAGCAAATGCGAGCAGGCATCAATCTGATTACCGGTATAGCCTATGTAGTAGAAACAATGTACTATATTTTATCAAAATTACTTATGGTTTGAAAATATACAAAAATTTTCCGAAAATAAACTTCAATGTTGGTTTTCTAACCAACAAAGCTTACGTTAATAGCAAATTGAGTTATTGAAATTTGAAGGATTTAATGAAAATTCGGTAAATTTGCAGATTAGCTCCCGAACGCTTTTCAACAAATTGTTTTCAGAAACATTACTAGGACCCCACCTGGATGCACAAACCACAAGAAAAATTTCTTGTTCACACCCCCCAAGGAAGTTATGGGACTGGGAGTGAATAGGGGTGCTGTGCGTGGTAGGCAGGGTTTAAGGGGGATATGGCTTCAAGATGTGAAAAAGACAACTTTCAAGCCCGCTTTATTCGAATTTTCTGCTCATATTTCCTTTTTACTACTTACCCCGCTCAGCACCCCTACTCACTCCTGGTCCCGTAACTTCCTTGGGGGGTGTAAACAAGACATTTTTCTTGGGGTTTGTGGATGCAGGGGGGTCTAGGCAGGTTTCTGAAAACAGTTTTTTGAAAAACGTCCGGGAGCTAAACTGCAAATGTACCGAAAATTCGCTACCAAAACGCACTTACTGCGTCCAGATTTTTTTCTTACAAACGCATCATATTTCGATAAAAATTGCAAAAATGCATTAATGAATTTGTTCTACGAAAGTTAACTAAAAAAAAGTATACACCCCTACTCACTCCTGGTCCCGTAACTTCCTTGGGGAGTGTGAACAAGAAATTTTTCTTGGGGTTTGTGGATCCAGGTGAGGGGTCTAGGCAGGTTTCTGAAAACAGTTTTTTGAAAAGCGTTTGGGAGCTAAACTGCAAATTTACCGAAAATTCGCTACCAAAACGCACTTACTGCGTCCAGTTTTTTTCTTACAAACGCATCATATTTCGATAAAAAATGCAAAAATGCATTAACGCATTTGTTCAATGAAATTTAGCTAAAAAAATATTATGCACCCCTACTCATTCCTGGTCCCGTAACTTCCTTGGGGGGTGTAAACAAGAAATTTTTCTTGGGGTTTGTGGATTCAGGGGGGCCCTAGGCAGGTTTCTGAAAACAGTTTTTTGAAAAACGTTCGGGAGCTAAACTGCAAATTTACCGTAAATTCGCTACCAAAACGCACTTACGGCGTCTAGATCTTTTTCTTATCAACACAATACAAACACGAGTACCAAATTTGGTTGCCCTTACTTTGTTATTTACGGAGATATGAATTTTTTTTAGAAAGAAAACACAATATATATATATATATATATATATATATATATATATATATATATATATATATATATATATTGCTTATATATTATTATATATATATATATATATATATATATATATATATATATATATATATATATATATATATATATATATATATATATATATATATATATATATATATATATATATATATAAGCAACAATTTTGTTCAATTGTGAGATGATTTTTTAACTGTGTTTATCCACTGCCACTGTTGAGCAACTGCAGTGATAACAATTAATTATTTACGGTGCGGTTTTAGATTTATCGAATCATAAAAAAAATTCTGGACGCAGCAAGTGCGTTATGGTAGTGAATTTTCATAAAAATGTTTTTAAAAACAAATATGTGTGTTTTTTTTTAAGAAAGCAGGCATCAGATTTGGTTACCAGTATAAACTATATAGTAAAAACAATGTGCCATGTTTCATCAAAATAACTTTATTGTGTGAAAATGTACAAAAATTTCGAAAAGTAAACTTAAAGTGTTCCCGAAAAAACACGTTTCTTGGTCAACCTTATAGGTTAATAGCAAATTGAGCTATTCAAATATGAAACATTTGATCAAAATTCGCTACCGTAACGCACTTACTGCGTCCAGAATTTTTTTCTTACAAACATGCATTATATTTCGATGGAAAATGCAAAAATGCAATAACTTAAGGCGTGTTTGATTAAAAAAAAGGAAATTTGTATCACCAACGACTTATGGGCCATCCTGTGATTGTAGAAATATTATTTTAAGATGTAGCTCAAGACACCCTATAATTAATATATACAAATTTTTTTCATATCTTATATAATAACGGATATATTGAGCTTTATTGATTTTTTACGAAAATTCGACAAAAATTATATACCATTAAACGATACACTCTATAGCTAAGGCTACTGCCAAGCATCAGAGAGAGGGTCTATTTGAAATGAATTTTCTGCAAATATTTTAGTAAAATAAAGGACAATGACGATTAAAACTAAGACTTTAGGGTTTGTAAAACATCCTTCTTGAGACATTTTATTTCTATAGCCCGTATTAGATTCAAGTTATTTGCCTAAATGTTGCCAATTTTGACATTTTAAATCGCCACTTTGACGTTTTGAGGAAAACCCCAATTTATTTTTCTTTAAATGCCTATAACTTTTTTGTCTTTTGACCTACATAGCTAAATTTTGGTGAGTAACTTACCTATAACGACGTAAACATGTGTACCAAATTTGGTTGCCCTTACTTTGTTAATTCCGGCGATATAATTTTTTTTTGAAAGAAAACACAAAATTTTCCGGGAAAACCTGGGCAGATTTTCCTGGCTAACGAACTTATCCAAGCCATTTGCAAAAGGAATTTTTTCACCAAATTTAATCAAAATCGGCCCATTATTTTTTGAGTTATCGGTGTGATAACTATATATATATATATATATATATATATATATATATATATATATATATATATATATATATATATATATATATATATATATATATATATATAAATATATATATATATATATATATAAACATATAAAAATTGAAACTGACCCCGGATATGTTTTCTGGGGGGGCTAATTAGCGCTCATTTGAAGAAATTTTTTCAAAATTCAAAAGTCGGGATCTCCTCATTAGTGAATTTTTTTAAGAAAATTCACTAATATTGCTAACTTGTTTGATTTGTGTGATCGAACAACTAAAGCAAAGTAAATTTTCAATCTAAACCGATACGTTATCACCCTACGGCTTTTTTTTTGACAACGATACCGTAGAAACAATAATAAATGAGAAAGCGGGTAATGCCATTGTTCTTTCCTTACAAATCCAATCCTGCAAAGCAACAAAAAAAAAACAATGAGAATTAGCTAATTAATGCGATACACTCAGAAGTTTGCAAGACAGCCCAAAGTGCCTTTGAGCGCCCCCATATAAAGTTATCTTACAGGAAACACGATAACTTCGCTATTTATATGACAAACTCTCCGTTTGAGTCTGTATGTTAAAACCGTATTCCTACAAGAACAAGGCAAGGCTTATGCGGAGCCGCATCGCACAATAGAAAATAACTCCGAGCAGAATTGAATTAATTCAATAATAGTAGAGCGAGCGCCCTTTCTCCTTTTCCCGGATAAAGAATTCCACTAAGTACATGCTTAACCTGGGGGGAATTGAATTTGTCGTCTTCCCCTATAAAATGGCCGTTGGGTATTTTTTGGAGAAGTGACGATTCGCCTTAGGCCACGATCTAAAAATTTAATCCGAGTAAACATAGTGGGCTGGGAATAATGCCCGTGTGAGCGGAAACATTATTAAATTGACGCGGCGGGGTTTTTATATGCACTTATTCCTGTCTGAGGGGAGAACAAGGGGAGAGATGCACGTTCGGCCGCCCTTGCCTAGCATTGTTCACCGAATCTAATGAATTGTCAACCATTGTTACATGTAGCAGTGTAGAGGAGTGACACAAATGGCTCATGGTGTCAGACGGTATCAAAGTGCTGGATGCTGAGTATAAAGGACAAAGGGAGACACCGGCTCATTCATAATTCGTCTAGATCAGTGTTTCCAAAACTTACTATTACCCCATAAAGACTTTTTCACCAAAGTGTATATGAAAGAAATATATTTCAATTTTGACAGTGTTTAGAAAATGACTTTCAATTCATTTACCTGTATATTCATTTTCAGAGCCTTATGCTTACTGATCTTTGTTACTTATGTTTTAGTGAGTTTTCGTAGAAAAAATTCACTAATGGGGAGATCCCAACTTTTGAATTTTGAAAAAATTTTTGAAACACGTCAATTTTAATATTGAGGGGGACATGTTTTGACATAAAACTCAACTTTGTCACATCAACCCCTTAAGGGTGGTGATACCAACCCTTATATTTTAAATAGGGAACATGGGTCGAGTGTACATCATTTGAAAGCTCTTTCTTTTCTGAATTCAGCACAATAATTTGTTTGGAAGTTTTATTAACTCGTTTAAAAATTATTCACAGTTGAAGATGCAAAAACGCATTTCACTCATTCCGATAAGAAATGTGCTGATAGTCAATGTTTTGTTGGTTTGTAAACAAAAAATTGACTATCAGAACATTTCTTATCGGAATGAGAGAAATGTGGTTTATTATTTTAGTTTATCGGTCGGTTTGATACTTGATAGTACTACCGAAAATTAATTTCACAATGGTTTATTCTGTAGAAGAAAGAGTTACAATAATTACTCTTTCTTTCAAAAACGATGACTGTGCCAACCGTACCGCAAATTTGTTAAATGAACGACATCCAAACAGACATGTTAACAGAAAATACACTTTGGAGTTAGCTGCAAAGTTTCGACAAAGTGGTTCAGTAGCCAAAAAAACGGTATCCTGAACGTGAATTTCCGGTTAGAAATGAGACTACTGAGATTGAAGTTTCAGGACAAATTGCTGCAGACCCAACTTTGAGCACGAGCAAATTGGCCACTGCTTCAAACATCAAAAGAATAACTATTCAGCGAACATTGATGCATCATAAACTTCACCCGTATACAATTTATCTTGTACAACAACTGAATGAAGATGATTTTGATCAACGGCTTGAGTTTTGTAAAGTTATGACTGCACGAATAGCTGATAACGGGAACTTTCTGTTCAATACCTGTTTTTCAGACGAGTGTACGTTTTTATTAAACTCTACAGTCAATCGTCATAATTGTCGTTATTGGGCAGATAATAATCCAAGACATTTTCACTAAGTCCACACTCAAACTCCACAGAAATTGAATGTCTGGATTGGCATTTTTGGAGACCGTTTATTCGGACCAATTTTTGTTTATGGCCATTTGACTGGCGAAACGTATTTGGAGTTACTAGAAGATATCGTTTACCCTCTACTAATTGATATTGTTGAAAATGATTATCGTTATCAAGAAAATCAATTAGCGTTTCAACAAGATGGAGCTCCTCCGCATTTTTTACAACGTGTTAGCGAGTTTTTGAACAGGGAGTTTCCAGGACAATGAATTGGACGTAAAGGTGCTATTGAGTGGCCCCCTAGATCACCGGATTTAACTCCTTTAGAATTCTTTCTATGGGGCCATTTAAAGAGTACAATTTACGCAACAGAACCGGAGTCTCTGGAAGAATTACGGCGACGCATTGTTGAAGAATGCCATCTAATAACTCCACAAATGCTCTAGAATGTCAGAGCTCATTTTGAATAAAATTTGTACTTTTGTATGGAAGCTGGTGGTCAACAATTTGAACACTTACTTAACTAAATAAACATTTTTGAACGTGTGGTTTTGTTTTTTTTAACGAAAAATTGACTAATTAGTGGATTTCTTATCACAATGAATGAAATGCGTTCATGCAACTCCAACTATGAATAATTTTTAAACGAGTTGATAAAACTTCAAAAAAATTAGTGTGCTGAATTCAGAAAAGAAAGAGCTTTCAAATGATGTAACACTCGACTCATGTTCTCTATTTAAAATATAAGGGTTGTTATCACCACCCTTAAGGGGTTCATGTGACAAAGTTGAGTTTTATGTCAGAACATGTCCCCTTCCATATTAAAATTGACGTGTTTCAGCGTTTCTTAAAAAAAATTTCTCTGGACGCAAATTGGTTTGTTTCGTTTTCAATGCGCCACCCTGTATATATGGTTATATATATATATATATATATATATATATATATATATATATATATATATATATATATATATATATATATATATATATATATATATATATATGTATATGTATGTATGTATCACACTGATAATTCAAAAAATAATGGGCCGATCTTGACAACATTTGGCATGTACCTTCCTTTTGTAAATGGCTTGGAAAGGTTCGTTAGTCAGGAAAATTAGACGAGGTTTTCTTAGAAAATTTTGAGTTTTCATTGGAAAAAAATTTTTTTCTCAAAAAATAAAAAAGCTATGATAACCACATTTGGTAGGTAGGTTTACAATATAAAAAGTTAACTATGCCCCAAAATTTACAATTCTATGTTACAAGAAAAAAAAGTTATAATAAAATATTTTGGGCGAGATCATTTCTATGAAAATTCACTACATTAACGCACTTGCTGCGTCCAGGCTTTTTGTGATATTCAATTTTACTTACGTACAGTATACTCAGCATCTTTTGCCATTTTTTCTCTGTAAGTACAGGCTTGAACCTGTGAGGAGCACTAATGAGTAAACTTTGGAGAACTCAATTTACTACAACGTATTTTTGGTCACCCGAGCATCGTTCACTAACAAGATTAGCGTCATCAGAAAATTAATAATATCAGCTGAGGAGATTTCGACTTTTGAATTTTGAAAAAATTTCTTCAAATGAGCGCGAACTAGGCCTCCTACAACACATATCCGGGGGGGGGGGTCAGTTTCAATATATATATATATATATATATATATATATATATATATATATATATATATATATATATATATATATATATACGAGATATATATAGATATACGAGCGATCATTCTAAAAATACTCAACTCCTTTGAGCGAAACTTGGCACACATCTTCATTGTATTAAAACCGCGGACGAGTTCGTATATCAGCTATAACGGACATTTTTCTCCCCCAAAAATATACAAAAATATTTTTGAATACGTTATATTTTTGTAAGTATCAGAGTAATTGGAATTATACTTTACATGTGGCTAGAAATGGTGCAAATAAACTAACGTTGTGAATTTTAAGTAATTTGGTTCACAACATTTAGAGTTTTTTCTAAATTAAAAATAAAACCCCGAAGACATGCGTTGAAACGACTTAGTGGTTAAAGTCCAATGTCTGACAGACAGAGTAGTTAACTGCCACGCGTAGATTGATTCATACAACAGGTATAAATCATACATCAACGGTAACCAAACTAAATATGCACCAGGCATAATACATACTACCCGAACCAACAATCGTGAAATCTCGGCCGCAATTATGGAAAATGACAGACGACATGAAGTTAAAAATTTGTCAAGTGATTGTTATTTAACTGGGGGATTCAATTAGTTATTAAATTATTAAAATACACCATATTTATGAACGGCCCCAAACACAGTTTTAGCGCAGCGTAGATAGGTTATGCTCTGGTTTTAGACTGAGAGTGTCGCATAATATAGTAGAAATGTAAACAAAATAAAGTCAAGTCTATAAAAATGATTCTAAAATAGTTTTCTCTACCTTCAAATTTAAACATAAGAGGTCATATAAGACCGAAACAATTCTTGAATGTGTTTCAATGGCATTTTTACTATTTCTGTAAATAATTGTTACCTATACTTTTCATACACTACCCTGGGCCCCGGGCATGAAGCCTGTGTCAAGCATCATGTAAACAAAACGTTAGTTGACGTATTAGCAGATAGCTCAGTAGAAGTCTGCTGGCCTTCTACGCAGAAGGTTGCATGATCGAATCCAGCTCGATGAATGTATGTTTTCTTTTGTTTTATTTTGTCATTTGGAGAAACAGTAGTGCACAGATTTCATACGTTTTGAACAAGATCTCATATTTGTTTTTTACGCCTGAATAAGTTTGAGTCTGAAATTATAATTTTCAGCAGACATTTTTTTATTGCTGATATTGAAAAAACCGTTTGATTAGGTGACTAAAACGAAATCATCTGGCGATTAATAAGGATAAATAACTGCTACGCTTATAATTTGGCAGATAATTTCTTTTCTAAATATGAATTTAGTTTCCTTCTGGAAATCTTTTATATAACTTTAATGAAATTTGTAATACAAGTTTCTTTTAAAGAGACTTCTACACATATAGCAAAATTTAGTTCTTTAGCTTCATATAAAATTGAGTTTTGGGCATTTTTCTCAAAAGGACCACAAGATTTTTTTGATAATAGAGAGATATCGATGGCAACACTTTCGAAAGAATTCTTCAAATGTGCGCGTACTAGGACCTCTAAAATCGATCTTCAAGGTCTGTGTGAGTTTAAAGTATTAACTTTAATAATATGCCGTATAACAATAGTGTACAATTATTATGAAAATTAGCTACCAAAACGCACTTGCCGCGTCCTGAAATTTTTAATATTTAAATCCAACATACAATATTTATGATTACCATAGCCGTAATACTTTATATGTGTGTTTTCGTTGTGATTGGTATAGCGCAACGACGAGCTCTAATTAGAGCGAAACCGGTCTGCGTTTCTAATTACGGTGAGAATACATCTAGCTAATACATAGATTGTGCCTATATTATGGAAGAAATGGCCCAGAGCTGACAATTTACAAAATTGTTAGTTGGTTGTACACAGTCTCTGTTTATAACAGCTAGTGTTAACTAGAGCTGTCGTGACAACCCACTACCTGGTGCTGCACCGAGATGGCGACCTTGTCGTACATCTCACAATGTTCTAGCATATATTTGTTGCCCTTAACTACGACTCTTATAATAGCAAATTTTCCTTTAAAAATATTAATCCCTGTCGCAGTTTTAATTTTAAGACCTAAACTTTGTGAGCATTACAAACAATAGTAATGCAAATTCCAGGTTTCATTAGTAAAGTTTGGAAACGCTGGTATAGATGGCTGCGACAGAACCATAATTGATAATGTATGATATTTGCGTTTCTCTGTACCTGATATAATTAATGCAGCTTTTGATTAATGATTATATTGATATTATGCTAATAATGTGGCGGTGAATACAAATGCATGGGGCTTAGACGAAACTGTCAACCACAATGTGCGGTTAGATTATTTTGTTTCAAACAAAGCTCATTGCTTAATTTAATTCCAGCTATACAGATTCACAAAACGATTTCTGTAACTGATGTAACAATGGAAATAATACGTGTTCTTGTAAGCCAGGTTTATCTAACCATGTTGTAACAGGTCCTTATTCGAAAAATATGCATAAATCAAAACCTACAGACATTGAGATAAACACGTACCATTATTAAAATAAACAGTGAGCTGTACGGAATGAAATCATTAAAATCTGACGGATTTGTGTTTTGACGAAATGATCGGACATGACATTTCTTACTTTCCTGGCATTCCAACACGCAGCTTAAATCCCTTGGATCTTTTTACTACAAAAACTGAATGCTACAAGACATCACTCACCGCGCCCCTTGGTCACTCAGACCACGGCATGGTCACTGCTTCCTGCGCAATGCAACCCGAGGTCACACGGTCATCACACCCACGTATCGTTTGGCACTACAACTCCGCGAACTGGGACGAAATGTGGGATTAGTTTTCCTCATTTCCATTGGTGTCTGTCTGCTTCTCTCATCCTGACCCCTCTGATATCTCACAAAACGTGATTGAAATTATCCAAGCTGGTATGGAATTATTTATTCCACGTACACAGAAAACCTCTTCAGTCACTCAAAAGCCCTGGTACTCTAAATCCCGTGACAAGGCCAGACTTGTAAAGGTCAAAGCTCACAAAACGCTTCTACACAATCCCAGTCAAGAAAACCGCCAAGCATTTAACGACGCAAGAAACCGCTATGTCCGCATTCATTAAAAACAAAGTCCTCTCAAGCTCCAATGGCAGAAAACCCTTCTGGATTCATGCTAAATCTATTGGGAATAATTTTTGCAAGAGCACGTTCCCATCTTTTCAGGGGATGAAATTGTTTCTACCGCCCTGGGCAAGGCTGAACTTTTTACCCCGTTGTTCGTCGGCAATTCTACTCTCAACCCACCTCCAAATGTTCAACCACCAACAGTCCCCAATGTGGCGCATAAAATGACGCATATCATTTTCAAAACTAAAAAGGTACCAAAGATGCTCTCTTCTCTTAATACCAGGAAAGCCTCTGCCCTTGACGAGATCCCAGCAATTGTTCTCAAAAAATGCGCACCAGAACTTGCTCCTGTCCTGACTCGTCTGTTTCAGACATCTTACAATAGAGGCATATTCTCTAGTAACTGGAAAACTGCTCGAGTACGATCCCAAGAAAGGATCCAAAGCGTTTCCTAGCGACTACAGGCCTATTTCTCTCCTTTCAGTCGTTTCTAAAGTGACGCAAAAGTATATAAACACCGAATTACTAAAATTCCTTGAAAAACACACTCTAATCCACGACAGGTAGTATGGATTCCGTCGGCGCAGATCAACTGCCGACCTCCTTTCCTTTGTCACCCATTATTGGAACAAGTATATGGAACTACACAGTGAATCCCAAGTTGTTGAAAAGTAAAGCTTACTACTGGTCTAAGTATAAAAAGACCCGTTCGGTTTATCATGTCGAATGTTTCCAAAATATCCGTAAAGAAGTCAAAAGAGAAACAGAAACAGCGCATAAAAACTATACTTCTAAAATACAAAGCCAATTCGTAGCGAGTCTTTCTTTATTTTGGTCGTATATAAACAATAGGAAGAAATGTACAAGGATTCTTAGTCTTATGTCCTTAAATGGGATACCACTGGATACACCACAGACGACAGTAGCGGGGTTTTGCCACACATTTTGACTCTGTTTATGTTTCACCCTCTGGTCGTGGGCCAATGACCTACTCGTCTTCACATGTAAATTTGAGATCAGCAATTGAGGATGGGGTTTTTAAAGCCCTAAAGCATGTTAAGCCTAAACTAACAATTGGCTCTGACGGAGTCCCTTCGTTTATAGCAAGAGATTGTGCGGCTGTGCTGAGTCACCCCTTATGCTTAATTTTTTAACAAGATCTTGAAAACACACACCTATCCTGATGAGTGGAAAATAGCCAGAGTGGTTCCGATATTTAAGTCGGATTGTCGATCCAAGATTGAGAATGATAGGTCCATATCGATTCTTTCAACATTTTAAAAAGTATTGGAGTCTATGTTTTATGGGCACATATATATAATAACTTAAAGAACAGGATATCAACCAAGCAGCATGGTTTTGTTGCTGGCGCTCAACTGTGTCAAACTTGCTATTGTTCACTCAGTACATAGCCTAGTCAATTGACACAGGTAAACAGTCGGATGTTATATATACGGATATATCCAAGACATTTGACAGAGTTGATCATTCTGTTCTACTGTCTAAGTTGTCAGCAATCGGTTTCGCTGAGGATCTGGTTCAACTTTTCTGTTCATATTTGACCAGCCGTGCACATTATGTAGAATATATGCGAATTAAATTAAAAACTATACTCCTGTGACAGGCGTTTCACAAGGTTTGAATCTGGGTCCTCTACTATTTATTATTTTCATTAACGACCTCTATGATCGTATATCTTGTGAGTGTTTACTGTATCTGACGAATCCGAATTTTTCGTCGGATAGACTCACTGCCGGACTGTCCTGTGTTGCAGGATGATTTGGTTGCTCTTTAGAATTGGTGTCATGAAAATATTCTAGAACTCAATATAAGTAAATGCACTGTAGTTACCTATTCTAGGAGGGTTACCAAAATCAATTTTAATTATTCTTTACATAGGAGTGATAGCAAGATATATTTGGGTGTTGTTTTTGACCGAAAACTTTGTTTTGACCTTCATATTCAGGCATCAGTATTAGAAGCTATGAGGTCTCTAGGTTTTATCATCAGAGTCTATAGAGATTTCAGTGGAACCGAGTGCATAAAAGTATTGTATAACACATTCGTAAGAGCTAGGCTTGAATACGCTAGTCATGTTTGGTCCCCTTTATACCAATGCTATAAAGATGCCATAGAAAGGGTTCAGAAAAGATACCTCAAGCATATCTCTTACAGGTTGGATGGTGTCTATCCATCGCGGGGCACACCGTATCAGCAATTTATTGGCAGATTTAACGTGACTTCGCTGGAGGCCAGAAGGGTTTGATCTGTGGTTGGTTTTCTACAGAAATTATTATGGAATAGGATTGATGCGCCTAAGCTGCTGTCGCAGATCAACTTGAGGGTGCCGACTATGTGGACGAGGAACAGTAACTTTTTTAGTTTGCCCACGGCCAGAACAGACATTATGAGAAAATCGCCGATGTATCAGATGTGTAAGTTTGCTAATCAAGTTTGCATTGTCAGTGGTGCTGACATTATATGTGATAGCGCATCTGAGGTGTCCGCACATATAATATGCAATATCAATATGTTTTTTTCCATGCAGTTTAGTGTACTGATTTTGTTTCTATTTTCTTTCTGTAACTATTAGTTAAGTACCCTATTGTATGGATTTTTTTCTGTTGGGTTGTAATTGAATCAAATTAAAAAAAACAATCAAAAGTCGCTCTCTCCTCATTAGTGATTTTTTAAACTGAAATGAAGTCACCTCTGTGTTCTGAGCCCCAAGCTTCCGTAAAGAAAATGGAATGCTTAACTGTCGTTCTCTTGTTAGAACCCACTTTTTCTAAAAAAAATATTAATACATTCACTTTCATCTGCTTTATTGGGCATTATATCTGCATCATATAACAGTTATACTATTTACATATTTAAAACATAACTTAGAAGTTTATATCAGCAAAATACACGTTAACCTGTTTACATATAGATACACTTAATTATGGTCTTATCTAACAGCTCACATTTAAACAAATCATCATGTGACTTTGTTCGACAATTGAAAGTGGAGGTGAGAGAGAGCTCAGAGACCGGTTCTCGTCACGACTCCAATTACCTGGACGTCACTTTGTCCTTCTTCATTGCATGCTGTACACACTATCGTAAACAACATTTTATTTAACAATTTAATCATTATTTTGTAATAATATATCGTAAAAGTTGCGTAAATATTACATTAGTTTTTCTTAACTCAATGATAATAAAGTTTTCGTCACTTCTTGTAATATTTAAAGAGATAAAAATATGTTAATAGTGATAAATATGTTTATTATTTATTGGATCCCCAGCAGTGAACTTTGGCAACAGCTAATTAATTCCCAATTAAGTTTGAAGTGTTCCGATTTATAAAGATATCGTGCATTATGCATTAATTAAAAGTTAAAAAATACAACTTGCATTATTTATTAAATTATTGTGATTAAACAGCTTGTGCGGGTTTCAGATGAAATATTAATTTAATAATATAGAGTAAAGTTTTAACAGTGTTCGGTGTGTTCTTGCGATTAAAAAATACAGAAAAAATGAATTTAAATAAGTTATCTCGGCAACTACTTGATAAGTGTTGCAGTCACAACAAAACAAATGTAAGTAGATAAAGGTTAATTAGGCAGTTAATTAATTTATTAGGCAATATGCAGGGTGACCTGTTAACGGAACGACCAAAGATATAAGTCTCATCAGTCTACTATGTGAAACAGCACAAGCGAATAAATTCTGTGTCACAAGTATTAAGCACACTTGGAGAACCCAAATCACCACAACATATTTTCAAAAACCTGTCCATCGTTTCACTAACCAAGTAAGCGTCATCAGACGATGGATAATTCTAAATATCATATCCACAACTATATTAGTGAATTTTTATTTTAAAAAATCACTAATAGTCAGACTTTGCACATTTTTTTCAAATGAGCGCGAACTAGGACCCCTAGAACCCGCATCCGGGGTCAGTTTCAATTATATATATATATATATATATATATATATATATATATATATATATATATATATATATATATATATATATATGTATATATATGTATATATATATATATATATATATATATATATATATATATATATATATATATATATATATATATATGTATGTATCCAACCGATAACTCAAAAAAATAATTAACCGATTTCAAAGAGACTCGGCAAATGCCTTTTTTTATTAATGGCTTGGACAAGTTCGTTAGCCAGGAAAATTGGACAAATCGGACAAGGTTTTTGGAGAAAATTTTGAGTTTTCTTTCGAAAAAAATTTCTTCTCAGAAAATTACAAAGCTATTTTACTGAAATTTGACGGATATGTTGCTTTGAAAAAGACCTTGCTAGATACGAAAATTCAATTTTCTGAGTTTATAGAAAATTTAGTTTTTCAAATTTTCAGTTTTCTTTCGAAAAAAATGTTTTTCTCTGAAAATTACAAAGTTATTTTAATGACATTTGCCGCATATGTTGTGGAAAGGCCTTACTACGTACCAAAATTCAACTTTCTAAGTTTAAAAAAGATTGAGTTATCCAAGTTTGAGGAATTTTATAAAAATCCACTACAATAACGCACTTGCTGCGTCCAGAACTTTTTATATTCTTCGACACCAAAATGAACATATTTTGTTTGACGGAAATATCTGTATTCTTTTATTATCTATTTGACGTGATTCTACCGGTATTTATTTTACAAAGCAATCTATCAGGAGACTACTCATAGGCGGCGCAGCGAGATTCATACAGTTTTTATTATTACTATATTTAGCAATATATATATATATATATATATATATATATATATATATATATATATATATATATATATATATATATGTATGTATATATATATATATATATATATATATATATATATATATATATATATATATATATATACACTTTCGAAGGCGTTTAGCTTCCCTGGTTGTCTACCATTTTTTATTAATTTTAGTTTCTCTTCATTAACGTGGTGATTATTATCCCAAATATGTCGGGCGACGGAAGATTTATATATAGTACCGTATTTTAATTTTGCTAAATGTTCTTTGAATCTATTTCTTTTTGTTTGTTCGACGTATTTAAGATCACAACCTTATTTCATAAATTACCAGCCTGGAATTTACCGGTGGGCTACTTAGGGCCTTAAGGGCTGCCTGGTTGTCTGTGACTATGAGGATCCGCTTGTTGGTGTAGCCCATTTTCTTGTTCTCTCACACTCAGTGCAAGATGGCGTACACTTCGGCCTGAAAGACCGTTGAATGAGCTCCAAGGGAAATACTGTGACTTACCTTCGGTACTTCCGAATAAACGCCTGCCCCCATCCCACGCTCCCCGCCGGATCCATCCGTGAACCAGACGAGCGCGTCCCGTGGTAGGCCCGGCGTCTCTCACCGCGATGCCTCGCGGTGTAGGATTAGCACTGTAAACTTGTTACCCTGCAGATTCGCGGGCTCGCGAAGTCTGACCTCATTTCAAGCATGGGCTCCTTCACGGTCTCCTGAATGATAACCAAGTGTAGGGGGGCAGATCCAGCAACACCTCCATGGCGGCTGTTGGAGTTGATGTCATGGCCCCTGTGATGCCGAGGCAAGCCATCCTTTGGATCCTGCCTAGTTTTTGTTTGGCACTGAATTGTGTCATCTTAGGCCACCACACCAGTGCCACGTATGTTAACGATCATGTGACCACCCTTTTGTACAGCAAGTAGACCATACTAGGTCCTAGTCCCCACGTTTTTCGATATAGCCGCCTAGCGACGGCTAGGGTCATAACTGCATTGCGCAGCATTTTTTCAAACTGACCATTCCCGGTCCATACTGTCAGTTTAAAAAAATACTGATCACGAGGCAGGTAGACAAAACGATACATACAATACAAGACTTGCAACGAACTGCCAGATCTCTCTTAGGCTTAGTGTTGAACACACTGAGATCTTATAGATGATCTCCGGCCAGATTTGGGGAGTGGGCAGATTGAGTACCCGTAATCGAGCTACAACAGCCCAACTCATCTTTGTCCACCGCTCTAAGAAGTAGACAGATTGAGGCCTTATAGTTCATGTCCTTACATAATTCCTTTACCTCTTGAAAATGGCTCCAAAGCAGGAGCCGAATCTTCGAGTTTTAATAAATCCTGGACGCGGTTCAACCCGAGAACAAAGTATGTCTCATATATATATATATATATATATATATATATATATATATATATATATATATATATATATATATATATATATATATATATATATATATATATATATATATATATATATATATATATATATATATATATATTTGTGTGTGTATTATTTCATATGCGGCTAAATGTCCCGATTGTTTGACGACAGTTTTGGATTAGCTTCTTTTTTTTATTTACATGGTGACTATTATCTCAAATATATTGAGAAATACACAATTTATCAATAGTGCCATAGTTGCGCTGAACGTTCCTTGAATCTAGCTTGAATAGCTCACTTAGTTTGCTCAGCATATTTAAATTCACAGTCCTACATTAGGAAAGCAGCTAAGTATAATGGTAACTCTGCCTGTTTAGTGAAAAAAAAAAGTTGTATTCCGTCAAAGGTGATTTCCCCCTTAGTTATGCAAAAAAAAAAAACGAAATTAAAATAGTACATCGAATAGACTAAACCTGCGGTATCGTCACTCGTCATATGATACTGTTAAGTTTTGAAAAATCTCAAAACAAATGTAAAGCTGATTGATTAGGCAATCTCTAAAAAAGCTTCAGAACAGAAAATATTTTTTATACAGTATTTTATCCTTCTTATACTTTATGTTATTGGCCAAAACAATTCTGATTATAGGTTATATGCTTTAGAACTTTGCACTTTCACATTTAAATTCTTTTTTGATACAACACTTTTACATGGGTATTTTAGCTTTAGGTCATGTTTTATTTATTCGGTAATAAATTTCCGTCGTGACATTAGTATGTTAGAAATGATTTTCCAAACTGAGGTAGCTTCTGCAGTGGTCCTAAAATATACTGCACTTCACCTTTTGTAAATCATTACTAATTTTGCTCATTTTCTCAATTGCAGGTAGAATTCCTAAAATTATTTTCAAATGGCCTTCTAAGCAGAAGAGGAATCTATACCTTGGATCCAATTGATCTCAATGAACCAACCTTTGATAAAATTTTAATTGCAAATAGAGGAGAAATTGCTTGCAGAATAATAAAAACTGCAAAAAAGATGGGTATTAAAACAGTGGCAGTATATTCAGTTGCAGATGCTCAAGCAGTAAGTAATAACTTATTTTCTAGCCTCAATAGAGTAATTTTAAAAGCATTTTATGTTGCCCAGTTTTGAAAAAAATAACCTGGTACCTATTAAGATATTAAAGTTCTACTGTATGACAACGGTATCTATATATTAATAAGTTAAGAAAAAACTTTGTTCCCATTTTTTAATACATTGTGCGCACGCAGGAGTATGAGATTTGGCATAGTTAAAGTTCATATGGAGAAGGAGCGCAGAGAGAATTTATATATAATACGTGTTACAAATATATTAAATTAAATATATTAGTTCGTAAAAAAAATGTTGTACCCCCTTTTAGGCACATTGCGCGCACGGAGGAGAAGGAGTGCGGGAAGATAACAATTGTGTATAATAAGTCTTACAAATCGATTAAATAAAATAAAATAAAACATTCTTTGTTCACGTTAATAAACCTGTCAATGTGAGACGCATATTACTCTATGGCCAAACAGATGTATATAAATGCGTTTTTTAAAATATTTCAACAACACACCACGAGGGCTTACAGACTAAATACTATCGTACCGTGGGTGTCGACAAGGAGGAAAGAGGCAACTTGTTAATTCTGGACTTAAAGGTTTGGAGGTTCGGAGGAGAAGGAAAAACATGTGCCGGCAAGAAATTCCACAACTTGGAAGTCGTCTGGACAAAAGAGCGGGCATAACAATATGTTTTATGTCTGGTGACCTGGACAATAAAAGGGTGCATTCGCTCTGTTCCCCTGGTAGATCTGTTGGGGGCAGCAGGTGGAGGAACTATGGAAGAAAGCTCCTCTGAGCAGTGTCCGTGCAGATATCTATAAAAGGGAGAGAGAGGTCACCAACAGCACCTCGGTGGGCAAGGGATGACAGCCTTTGGGTGAGGATAGGGTCACCTATGAGACGTATAGCTCTCTTCTGGATGAAGTTTAGGATAGCGAGTGTAAAAGCCGCAGTGGCACCCCAGATGTGGGAGCAGTATTCGAGGTTTGGTCTTATTTGTGAAATATATAAGGTATAGAGATTAGCTGGCGAAAAGTATTTGCGATCCCGGAAACGTAAACCTAATTTCTTAGCAGCCGCTTCTGCAATTGATGTCACATGTTGGTCCCAATTGAGATTTCTATCCACAGCAATGCCAACAAGTGAAAAGGACTCATTACTTTGAATAACTTGGTTGTACATTGTGATGGGTCTAGGGCTGGTGTATCTCTTATGATATAGAAAGCAAGACTGATATTTGGTGGGGTTGAATGCCAAACACATAAAAGTCTGTGGTCAAACAGTCGCACTGAGATTATAGAGGTATAGTCTATGACAATGGAGCCTCAATAACGTGTGAAAAAAGTGTTTGCAAATTTTCATGCAAATTTTGGTTTAAAAGATTCTTCAAAAAGCTGTTTGTGAATAATTATATATTGGTAGGTGGGTAAATAGCTTGAAGAGGTTCGTTGACCAGGAAAGTCGGATCAGTTTTTTCGGGAACATTTTAGGTTTATTTGCGGAAAAATTTGGTACCTTTTCAAACAATAAATTAATTTTGGTGAAATATGGTACATGGCTTCAACTACACATAACTTGATGCCTGCTTTCATTAAAAACAGACATTTCATTGAAAATATTTTTATGAAAATTCACTACTATAACGCACATGCTGCGTCCAGACTTTTTTATACCTCGTAGATGACTCACGCGAGACAGGCAGTGACGTTGACATGAGCATTGCTAATACATGATGTCCCGCTCTGTCTAGTGTCTTGTTGTTAGCGCCTGTGGAATTTACTTCTTTCTCAGTTTTTTTAGGTTTAGGACTGCTTTTGCAAACATTTTTTGCTACTTATTGTTTATTGAAAAACGCAAGACAGTTTGTTTGGTTTGCTTAAAAAGACCATAAAAGTTGAAATACCACTTATTCTAGTAAATATTTGTTAGGGTATCATAAAAAATGGAGATAAATCAAATCAAATAGAATAATGACTTGATCTGTTGAGCAATAATCGATAGACCTCATTTATAGTTTATTGCATTTAAATCAAACTGGATACCACCTACATAGTTTATTTTTAAGTATAGTAATAATTTATTGTTACTAAATAAGCCTGACGTTGTATTTTCTTATCTTGTTATCCATTTGCTATGCGCTATTTTAGTTCACAGCATCTTATGATGACGAAATTACCAATTATCTTGTTTTCGCAAAATGATCAATAATTTTTTTATCAATGTCGTATAACACACATGCTTTACTTAGCACACAATAAGACATCGTTCTCTTTAAATTGATAATAACTTCATATTAATCAAAATGATAATATATATATATATATATATATATATATATATATATATATATATATATATATATATATATATATATATATATATATATATATATATATATATTCAGAAAGATTTCCGCGGTCTTTAATGTGGGACATACTTGGTTCTCGGGTTAGACCGAGTCCAGAATTTATGAAAAACTGAGTTTTCATAAATTATGGACGCGGTTTAACCCGACAACCAAGTATATCTATATATACATATATATATATATATATATATATATATATATATATATATATATATATATATATATATATATATATATATATATATATCATTAAAGAAAAATAAGCAATACTGTAACAGAAATGTAGATTATTGAACCAGGTTATGACATTACTAATATACTTACTAATCTATCATCACAGTTTTAAGGCTAAGTGGTCTTGCCGTACGTGAGCCGTAACCATGACTCTTTGCTATGGTTACTGCGCAACAGCCCCGGATCGTGAATTTTTTTGAGGCCGGGCAAAAAGTTAAAACTGCCGCCCTCGTCCATCGCTCATTCTCCTTTAATTTTTTTACAAGTTATAATTTTTTTTTCAAACAGAAGCATACTTAAGTAGTGTAAGATTTGTGAATAATCGTAAAATCCATTTTTTACTAAGAATTTCTTTAGTTGTCATTTTTTTTTGGTTGCAATGGAAAGATACATAATAAAACTTGAGGATAAAGGCTGATTAACGAACTCGACCTCGGTATTCGCCCAAGCAAGATTTGTGCCAAGTTTGATTGAAATCAGTTTAGTATTTTTTGAGTTAACACTGGGATACATACACACACAATATATAAAAATTTTAACGGACCTTGGTTTTGGGTTCTAGGGACCCAAATTCGCGTTCATCTAAAGAAATGTTTTCAAAAGCTTTTCATTGTGACCTCTCTATTAGCCAATTTCTCTTAATCAAAATTCGCTAAAACAACTTCAGAAATGTTTTGTTCAATTTTATTATCAAGTTTTCATGAAGAAAATTTCGTTTATATATATTGATATGATTTATCTAGGAAAATATTGGCGTAAATGAGGACCATTTACACAAATATATAGTCCCCATTCATCGAAAGTTGTTAGTTCCCAATGAAAAGTCTGGTTCAATAACACTTATCTAAAATCATTAGTTTTGTGATGAGTGACGTATGTCAGAATATCGTCAGGAGATTGGTTTTGACGTAAGCCGTATTGGCGTTCACTCAGGATGTATGATTTTTTGAGTTAAGGTCTATACTGATTAATTTTACATAACTCTAGAAAAAACTGATAGAATCTAAATCGGACGATAGATCTCCACATCGGTCATGTCTCCCTTTTTTGGAAGAGGCTAAGCTCGAGCTTGTTTCTAGGCAAATGGATATATCCACATTTCGTAAGACATTGAAAAGAGGCGATATAATATTAAAGTTAGTGTAGGAGCGCATTTTTTTGGAACTACTGCTGGGATTCCATACCCTTGTGATGTATAAATTATCCAATACGTAAATATAGGGACAAAGTATGTAAGACTCGATGCATTTTAGCAACAATTAGAACCGTAGACCGGTTTCGCTCTAATTAGAGCTCTTCAGTACGGCATATTAATTGCAGCAAAAATGCACCAAAAATAATACGGCTATCGTATAGCCAGTCTTAAACTACTAAGTGAGTGGTGAACGTGCCGCCAACTAGTTGCGGAACCAAGTAGTATGCTGTCACGCCAGCTCCAAATATTGGGGTAGAAATGGGCCAGGGCTGACAATTTTCTAAATTGTTAGTTAGCTGTATCCAGTCTCTATTTTTTTAACACTTTGTTTTATTTGGAGCTGGCGTGACAGCATACTACTTGGTTCCACAACTAGGTGGCGGCATGTCCACCACTTACTGAGTATTTTAAGACTGGCTATACGATAGCCGTATTATTTTTGGTGCATTTTTGCTGCAATTAGTATGCCGTACTGAAGAGCTCTAATGAAAGCGAAACCGGTCTACGGTTCTAATTGTTGCGAAAATGCATCGAGTCTTACATACTTTGTCCCTATATTGGGGTAGAAATGGGCCAGGGCTGACAATTTTCTAAATTGTTAGTTAGCTGTATCCAGTCTCTATTTTTTAACACTTTGTGTTATTTGGTGCTGGCGTGACAGCATACTACTTGGTTCCGCAACTAGGTGGCGGCACGTCCACCACTTACTGAGTACAAATACGCATACTAAATTTATTTGCCCTTACTTTGTTATTTCCGAAGATATGAATTTTTTAGAAAGAAAACACAAAATTTTCCGGGAAAACCTAGTCCGACTTTCCTGGCTAACGAACTTATCCAAGCCACTTGCAAAAGGAAGGTACTCACCAAATTTGATCAATATTGGTCCATTATTTTTTGAGTTATCGATCGGATATATATATATATATATATATATATATATATATATATATATATATATATATATATATATATATATATATAGATCTCCTCATCAGCGAATTAAAAAAAAATTCGCAAAAAAGACGAAAAACCATTTATTGCAGTATTTTTACAAGGTTATAAAATGAAATAGTTAAGTCCAAAGAAGAACTATTTTTGTAGCAGCATCCTATCTAGGTAAACAAAATAACATTGAAAACTAAAATAAGAAACTAATCATTGCAGCATCCTAATGATGACAAATGACGCTGCCTTTCAGGCAATATCCTGGATTACCCGGACAATTTTGACATTCGTATGGGGTATCCGTTCGACTTCTCTAGTAAGCACATAATTTACATCGTTTTCTCATTATCTGTTTGTTGTCCTGGAATTCCTTTACGTTTCACGAGAATATGTTGCTGTTGTTTACTTCTACCCTCATTTTGTTCTTTGGAGCTAGGCAAAAGTTCTTTTATTATTTGTAACATATTGTCAGATAATGGCATTCGACTTTCAGAATATTTATTAAATAAATAATGTCCTTTCAAAAGACACATTTCAATGATATGAAAAAAGTTTCTTTGGCCAGCGGAGTGTTTTTCTTTCAGACAGATAATAAGACAGCATCTCATATTGCCTGTCAACTCCCGACATAAATTTATTATAATTTACAATAGGTTTCGGCTTACTTTCTTTCTGAATTCTTCTGTTTTCTGATATGGGTGCACTAAAAGAAAATGTTGAGTGTGAAATTAATTTTTCTGAAGAAAGTTAGGACAGTGATGAGGATATTTCATTGACAGCATATGATCTTGGGGTTATTCTTAGTGACACTGAATGAGACAATATTCCATTGCCACAGCTGGCGAGAGAAGCATCAGTGGAAAATAAAGGTAAATATATTATTGTTACAAGCAAAACAAATTTGAAAGGGAAAGATGGACACAGGTGGTCAACGAAATTACCAAGTCAATCCAAGATGGTATCTAAAAGGAATATAATATATTTTCATCCTGGTAGCAAAGGTGCAGCAAAGATGATCCTGTCGACTGTTTTCTTCATTTTTTTCAATGATGAAATGATTAGTAAAATTCTTCAACATACCAACCAGGAAATAGAACGAAAGTGAGAGAAATACAGTAAAAAGGATCTTACTCTTTCTATAACATGCAAGGAAGAGTTATTAGCCTTGATTGGTTTGTTAATTTTTGAAGCAGCCATGAAAGATAATCATATGAATACAAGACAGATGTTCAACAAAGTTTTATCAGGGCCAATTTATCTCGCCACCATGAGTCGTTTCATGCTTCTGCTGGATTGTCTGAGATTTAATGACAAACAAAGAAGAAACAAAAGAGTAGACACTGACCCCTTCGCTGCTATACGAGAGTTATGGGATTTCCTCATAAAAATATGCAAGGAATCACATACACCAACAGCATACATCACGATAGACGAACAACTATTAGCATTTTGGGGGCGTTCTGGATTTCGCATATACATGGCAAACAAGCCAGCCAAATATGTAATCAAGATCGTGATGGTGTGTGTTTCTTCGACAAAGTATATGATAGATGCCAGCCCTTATTTGGAAAAAACCTATACTGGTGGCCTTGCATTAGCTGAGCATTATGTGAAAACCTTAACTGCCAGTGCCCATGATAGCAACAGAAATATTACCATGGACAACTGGTTCACATCTGTAGAGCTAGCGGATGAGTTATTAGAGGATCCCTACAACTTGAGCCTAACAGGCACTGTGAGAAAAAATAAAAGGAATATCCCTCCTGAAATATTATAAACTAAAGGAATAAAACCAGGCACCTCAATGTTCTGTTTTGACCAGCAAAAACACTAGTGTCATATATGCCGAAGAAGAACAGGCTGGTAGTTCTATTGTCAACAATGAATGAAGGATCATCATTAAACGACACCACCAACAAACCAGATATGATACATACCTACAATAATACAAAGGGAGGTGTTGACATAAACAAGACGTTGGCCATTGGCCATTTTTTATGATATGCTGAACATCATGTCAATCAACTCCCATGTCATAATTTCAATAATTTCAATAATTATCGACAAAACCAAAAGCCACTTCCTCGACGTGAATATTTGCTTTCCAACTCATTAATCAAACCATGGCTAGAGATCAGAAAAAATATGCCATCTTTGAGACGAAATATTCGTGACATCATGTGCGATATTCTGAAGGAAGAAGTTCCAGCTGATGCTTCTGTGCAAACTGAAAAACGACGCACTGTTTGCTGTTTTTGTCCAAGTCGGTTACGACGAATGACGACTACTTTTTGTTCAGTATACAAGAAGTACATTTGCGCCGAACACCGTGCAAACTTTTGTATCAACTGCATAGATTCGTAACACGTTTAGTGAATTTTTATTTAAAACAATCACTAATAGAGAGGTATCGATGGTGAGACTCTGCAAAACTTTTTTCAAATGAGCGCAAATTTGGGCCCCTAGAACCGATACCCGGGGTCAGTTTCGATTTTTATATGTTTATATATATATATATATATATATATATATATATATATATATATATATATATATATATATATATATATATATATATATATATGTATGTATGTATCCAACCGATAACTTAAAAAAAAATTAACTGATTTTGATGAAACTCGGCAAGTGCCTTTCTTTTATTAATAGCTTGGACTAGTTCGTTAGTCAGGAAAATCGGACAAGGGTTTCCGAGAAAATGGTGAGTTTTCTTTCGAAAAAAATTTTTTCTCATAAAATTTTAAAGCTATTTCGATGAAATTTGGTAGACATGTTGGTTTAGGAAAGACCTAACTATGTACCAAAATACAGCTTTCTAGCTTTACAGAAAATTGAGCTATTCAAATTTGAAACATTTATTTTTAATATCACCGCTTTTTATTGACAATGGTAAAAACTGGTTTAGAGATATATGAGATCTGGTATGTCTGAGTCGTTACCTAGCAACGGAACATTTGATATCATTGTGCAGGTCAGTTACATGCTGTAACTGACGTTTATCGTATGTTAATAGATCGTTTATCTGTTTTCAATTTCAGTAGACAAATTATTTGTGTTATTTGGGAATTTTAATATACAAGTGCAAATTATTCCTTTACGATAAGTACACTTGGAGAAACCAAATCACCACAACACATATTTGAAAGACCTTATGATCGTTTCTCTGACAACGTCAGCGTCATCAGAGGATGAAAAAATTCTCAATAATTTTTTCATCCTCTGATGACGCTAACGTTGTCAGAGAAACGATTGTAAGGTCTTTGAAATATGTGTTGTGGTGATTTGGGTTCTCCAAGTGTACTTATCAGTGCTCATCACAGGTTCCAGTTTTCACATATTCCCTTACGATTTTATTAATGTTAGTGGGTAGACTAAACAGTGTTTGTTATGTTTTGTCAACATATATAAAGGATCTAAGTTTTACAGAAAGGGCTGATATGCAACAGGTTAGTTATTTTCTCTCTGATGCTTTGGCGGGGGTTTAACGGACCATAATTTTTAGCTAATTTTCGTACAAAAAATTCGTCAATGAGGAGACGCGACTTTAGAATTAGATTTCTTCAAATGAGCGCAAACTAGGCCCCCTAGAATCCATATCCGGGTTCAGTTTTTCGCTGTTTACATATATACAGGGTGACGCATTTCTAAAGCTCAATATAATTATTATTATACAAGAGACGAGAAAAAATTGTATAAGTTAATTATAGGGTGTCTTGAGCTGCATCTTATAAAATTACTTTGACAATCACAGGCTGGCCCATAAGTCGCTGATGATTCCTACAATTTTTTCTCTAACACCCTTATTTTATTGCATTTTTTATCGAAATATGTTTGCAAGAAAAAAATCGAGACGTGCGTTTTGGTAGCAAAATTTCATTAAACACTTCAAATTTCAATAACTCAGTTTGCTATTAACCTAAGGTTTGTTGGCTAGGAAACCAACATTTATGGTTTATTGTCGAAAAATGTTTGTACATTTTCAAACAATTAGCTATTTTGATAAAATATGGCACATTGTTTCTACTATATAGGTTATACCTGTAACCAAATTGATGACTGCTTGCATTAAAAAGACGTATTTGCTATTCAAAAGATTTTTTATAAAAATTCACTTCCTTAACGCACTTGCTGCGTCCAGACTTTGATAGTTTATTTTTGATATTTTGAGTATTAAATAAATGCATAAATGTATGTGTAATTTTATTTATTCAAAATTTTTTGTTATTAGAAAGTTCTATAGTATTTTATAAAATATCGTAAAAATTACGACGGTCTGGTATTTACGTGTTTTGAAACAGGTCTGGTATTCTGGGGTTAAGAGCGTCTACAGAAACCACATCCATGGGAATTTTATACGATTATTATTATATAACTTTAAGATAACTTGATATAAATTTTATGAAAATGACACTTTATTAATTAGCCTAACTGAAAAAGTATTTAATTCAAGAGGCACGTAAAGTTAGCAGACGAATCAGTCTTCATAGGATCATCGTTGGCAAGAGACTCGTATTTAAATATGCAAAAAATATTGGACGCAGTGAAATCAACAGGCTCCCAAGCTGTACACCCAGGGTATGGTTTTCTATCGGAAAATGCCTCTTTTGTAGAGACTTTGGTAAGTATCAATTATTTTTAAAGCTAGGCTTATTGCATTCTTAAGGCCCCAATAACTTGTTTTTTTCGATAGGAAAAAGAGAACGTGGCATTTGTGGGTCCATCAGCTAAATCCATAACCGGTATGGGTGACAAGTTAGAATCAAAAAGGTTAGCCATGGCAGCTGGTGTTACTACAATACCTGGTTATGACGGTGTAATTAAGGATGCAGATCATTGTGTTGAGATTTCAAGAAATATAGGGTACCCAGTTATGATAAAAGCTTCAGCAGGGGGTGGTGGGAAAGGTATGCGAATAGCTAGGAGTGACGAAGACGCAAGGTAAGAAATTGTCAAAACAAATGTTTGAAATATCGAAAAATTTCTTGTTTATTTGAGAGACAAGAAGATGCATTGCCCTTACTTGGTGAAACTGGTCCTTACTACATACAGACTTGGAGACTACTTCTCTGGCTTCACTGTTGGGTTTTGTTTCCGTATGTGAAGGGCGTAGCCAGCACATAAGCTAACTGGAGCAAGAGGCCTTTATAAATTATAGATGTTTTAGGATGTTCTTCAACGTTTCTGTGACCAGTTTCGCTGCTTGATAGCATCCTCAAATAAAATTGAATTGAATTAATACGAAATCATGACAATTGCAAATAAAGATCTGTTGCTATGTTATGATGTTTTGATCAAAAACTTAATCAAAATTGAAAATAAAATGAAACACAGATGACGGATGAGGCTTTCAAAATGTCTACGTAATATATGTCTATATTTAACATACAAATAGAACTAGCCTATAACAGTAATAACTATAATAACAGTTACAACAATAAAATGACTAAACAATAACAGTAATAAAGCAGACTCTATACAACGAAAGTATCGAAATACATCAAAGATCATTAAACTCTTATTACAACTGTTTTGAAAAAATAGATAAAATTATTTTCTTCGCTTATTTAATGTGGAAGAAGAATATCCAAAAAAGAGGAATTCATAAAATCAGTCTGATCATTTAAAACAAGGCAGCTATTGCCGTGTGTGTGTGCTTTTTGACTTCTAAAGCTTAAAAAAGTCTAGTTTACGTTTGTCATTACAAAAATTTTGTGGTTGTATGCGGTTATTTACTGTAGGTCTATGTTCGGTATCAATAATATGTTTTGTAAATGTATATTTGTCAGGGTGGTTATTTATAAATGCAGAAATATATTCTTTGTATCGGGTGTTAAAATTTCTAGAAGTTTGACCTATGTAGATTGCGTTACAATGTGTACAAGCTAATTTATAAACTCCAGCTTTTGTCAGGAAACAAGATTTTTCTTTAGCGTTAAATAGTAAATCACGCGTCGTGTTGTAAGATTTAAAAGCTACCTTTGTATTTGTACAGGTATTTAAAATTTTTGAAATATTTTCTGAAATGGTTCCAAAATAAGTTATCGAAACGTATCTGTTGTCTTCTTTGTCTTTAATATTTCGATAAATTAAATCAATCGCTAATTTGTATTCTTTTCTCTATCATTTTATCTATTATTTTAACAGAGTAGCCATTATTAAATGCTCTTTGCTTAATTATCAAAATTACTTTTTCAAAATTGTTTTGGGACATATGTATTGAAAATGCACGATCCATCATAGAATGATAGGCTGACAGCTTTTGTGGAAAAGGGTGACATGAATCGCATGGTATGGTTGTGTCAGTGTAAGTCGGTTTCCTATATATTGAAAAGTCAAATGAATTATTTTCTAACTTTCTAATCGTTAGGTCTAAAAAATGTATACAACTATTAGCTTCGTCTTCCAAAGTAAACTTAATATTTGTGTGAAGGTTATTAATAAAATTTAAAAACTCATTCAATTCTGTATGGCTACCTGGAAAACATGCTAAAATATCATCTACGTATCCGTACCAAAAGACAATATTATGCGAAGGTTAAAATTTGTTTTTCCAAGTTTTCCATAAATATGTTGGCTAATAAAGATGACAACGGACTACCTATAGGCACGCCTTCGTTTTGCATTTAATTTTATCATTAAATTGGAAATAGTTTTGCTTTATACATTCGCTAAAAAGATTAATTACTTCTTGTCTTTTTATGACATTTACGTTCTTTTCCATTAAAACGTTTTCTAATAGAGGTAAACATTCTCTAGGAGGTATCTTAGAATACATGCTACAAACATCAAATGAGACTAAGTTACAATTTGTAGGGATAATTAAGTTATTTAATTTTTGTGTTAGTTCATAAGAATTCTTAACTGAATATTTTGGAATGTAATTGTATTGTCTAATAAGTGAAACCACTTTGCTCGCTACCTTAAGATTATGTGTATTAACACAGTTAACTACTGTTTTATTTTATTTTCAATTTTGATGTATTTTTTTATCAAAACATCATAACATAGCAACATATCTTTATTTGTAATTGTCATGATTTCGCCCTAATTCAATTTTTATCTGTTTGAGGATGCTGTCAAGCAGCAAAACTAGTCACGGAAACGTTGAAGAACATCTAGAATTCAGAAGAGCCGCTTGCTCCAGTTAGCTTACGCGCTGGCTACGTCCTTCATCTTCAGAAACGAAACCCAACAGTGAAGCCAGAGAAGTAGTCTCCAAGTCTGTATGTAGGCAAGAAGATTGTTTAATTTATTAATTGTTCAGTTTATTATTGTTTATCTACTTCCTGTATATTAATTACGATAAAGTCGTATCGGTGATTATAGGTAGATTGTTATATCTTTGGAGAGTTTGTTAAATATCTGCTTTATTTCTTGCTATCCAGAGTGATGATACAGTTTGGAACATTATTCATAAATGCTTTAGTTAATTTTTTCGAGAAAAGCAGCTCAATTTTATCTTTTCAATTGCCAACTTATGACGTAAAAATTACATTTATGACGTCACCTATTTCTGAATGGTGACGTCATCATCAGTTTTTTCAAGTGATAATCATGTTTTTTGCATAGACCTGCTTAATAATTAAGTGGTGATGAAAAAAATTGGTACCTGACATAAAAATGTTTTTGAAAAATAGCATTAGTTACCTAATAAAACAGAAACGCAATTTTAATGAAAAAAAAAGATTGAGCCAAGGAAAGCAAACAAAATTTAACGCAGATGTTCAAATTGTTCCCCACCTATCATTTGGCATTGACCGATACGAGTGTAAACACTTTGTTCACTGCGCTTAAAAAGCCAGGACTAATTTGCTCCACTTCAGCGCAAATTATTTGCCGTAGCTACTTTAAATTATTTTGTCTGTTGAAATTATCTTTCGATTTTAAATAACACTACAGAAAAAATCCAAGCGAGTCAAGTATGGGGAACGCGGTGGCCACTCAATTGCTTCTCGACGCCTTATCCATCTTACAGGAAATGTGGCATCTAGATATTGACGGACATCTACACCAAAGTGAGGAGGTGAACAAAATATCTTGATTGGGGCACACCTGTCTCGTGATTATTTGTAAAAATTACTGCCAGAGCTGGCACTAACTCCAATAACAAGCAATTTAGTTAACGTGCTGCTGTAAGATTTCCTTGAAAAAATAAGGCCCTATGAAACGCCGTCTGATTATTCCCATCCATACATTCCCTTTGCCATGACGTTGCTTGTTGGAGTCTTGAGCCCAATGAGGAGTTTCCAGCGACCAATATCTTGAGTTGTGACGATTTACTGTCCCATTCAGTTAAAAAAGGTTCCATCAGAAGAGAGAATGTTATTAAGAAAATTGGGATCTTTATTACATCGTAACATTAATTGTTTACAAAACTGTAAATGGCAGTCTGAATCATTATCATTTAACTTGGGAATCAATTGCACTTTGTAAGGATAATACTTTCATTTTTTGAATAACTTTACCACTAAAAATTGTTATTTAGAGCTAGTTGCCTTGTATAATGGTGGTGATTTCTTCAGATTCAAGCAATATATCAAATCTGACTGCTTCATTTACTCGATCTTGTCAAGGCAATTTTTTTATGGATGCCGCGCCTGTGAATTTGGCAGTCAATTCACTTACTGTAATTCTTGCAATTGACGGTCTATCAGGATACTGTTGGCTAAATACCTCGCCTGCTTCCTGATGAGGTTTAAGCCTGTCGCCATATGCAATCATCATTATTATCTCTATTCCTTCTCTTTCTGTTAAACGTGCAATTTTTGTTAAAATATGAATTAAAATTGTTTACTTTTAGAAATTTACACCTTCACCACTAAGACTATTAATTCAGACCACAGATTACTGATTGAGTCCGTATTTCTGGATTTTTGAAGTACCTTTATCTTTTATATTCTGTCTCTGGTTTGGCGGAGGACATCGTTGGGTTTTTGGGGCGATGTCGGTTGATCGGTGGTCAGGGACGGCCGATTGCAGCTTTAAAATATATGGCTATCATGGTTATACGACCAAGTCACACACTGCGATTGGTTGTTTTTGATTGTTGTCGGTGGCCTCGGATGTTTGCGCGTCGCTCTCTGCGGCCGGGGAAGAATTCTGTGTATTGCAACAGACGATGCGCGTGCATACGTTATGCTTGTGGCAGAGTTGTTTGTGTTTGTTATTTTGTTCGAGGGTATTTTGTCTTCTGACTCTCAATCACACTGGGTTTTACTTATTAGACAGTCTTAATTCTGTTGTGTGTTGTGTTTTGTATTGTGTGGACTTGTGGAATTAGTTTTGCTGTTTTTGGCTTTTATTGATTGTAAAACGCAACCAATCGTTAGTCACTTTATACCCTACACTACTGTTGTGGTTGTTTTTGTGTTGTATTTTTCAGTTTGTTTATCATGTGGCAGGGACATTTTCGCTAGCGAGCAAGTTTCCTTCTGTGAAGATGTCCAAGTCTTATAACTCTTGAGATAATTGTTAACTGATTACTTTAGTATGTACGACATGCACGTTAATGGATTTGTTAATTACTTGTTTAATCAAATGTTTATTCTGTTTTTTATTGTGTATTTATATTTGGTAACTTTTTGTATCTAATTGTAGATGTTTGTTCAAAGCTGTCAATAAACCTTATTATTATTATCGACTTTAGCCTTAAGAGCTTTCACACTCCCTCAAAGGGGAACATTCACTCATCCCAGGTATCTGAGATACCAAAGGGACTGAGCTCATATGAAGCCTTTTCCAAGTTATCGGGCCCTGAACGACAACGTGACACATCCTCATTTCCCAGGAATCTCCGAACGGTGTGGGCAGTTGCAAGTATTACCGCCTTCTGCATAACCTTATAAAGATGCTCTCCATGACCCAGTCTCTTAATGTTCTCTCGAAGATTCTTAGGAACCACACCATTTGGCGACACGACTATTGGAATCACTCGGACACTATCTGCCCTCCACTGTCTCTTTACTTGTATCTCGATCTTCTCGTTGTACTTTATATCTAGATTATTAGTAGTTGGAATGTCCACATCAATCAGCATCACTTGGTTGCAGGACTTATCCAATGTTATTATATCTGGCCTGTTGTGGGCAACTCGTTGATCTGTGAGCACGGTCCGATCCCAGTACAACCTGTATCCCGAGTTCTCTAGAACAGGATGAGTGCATCTCTGGTAGCGCTCTTTACTAAGGTTTAAAAGTCCTAGTTTCAGAGCCAGTTCTTGATGAAGTATCTTGGCAACTGCGTCGTGCCTCTCTTTATACTCTGTTGCAGCAAATGTTTGACATCCTTCTGTAACATGCTGGATAGTCTCTGATGACTGACACCCAAATCTACATTTGTCATCTTGGACCGAATTATCTCCAACTATATACTTCAGGGCTTTCATTAATTTCCGAATCCCACGTGACCGGATTCTGTCTCTCTCTCTTAGTAGAATATGATTTTATGAGTTGGCAGTCAAAAAGTAACCAAAAAAACCACTAGATTAGGGACCCTAAAATTACTAAATTGACAATTGACAGTTCAGTCCATTGGCGCTCAATTCCCTTTTGACGGTTATTTTGTATGTATATTGTGAATTTTCCAAGTTCGACCAGTGTTTACCTTCTTCAAATAATTTTCTATCTGTTGCATAATAAAAATAAACAGTTTTTATCAAAACTTAGCATTTTCATTGCGTTTTTACGTAAGTTAAAAATGTAGGTATGTTAAGGTTATGTTGTTGATGATATTCGACATCGCATGGAACGAAGCCCTACCAAATCTCTTCGTCGGTAATCTGTACAAACAGGTACATATTTGTTACATGTTACACGATACACATTCCTAAAACCGTAAATTAGAAGTTTAAATAATCTGACCTCAATTTGTTTACGTACATTACAAAATTTTGATATCTATACAAAATAAAAGTAATATTTTATTATGTTTTTAATTTATTTTTTAACAATCAATAACAGTAAACCATACATGAACAGACTTGCTGGTAAAAATACTAAATAATAAATACATTTAAGACATTTACTGTTTCAACTTATTATAATTTTTATATTTTTTATAAAACCCCAAGGGAAATATGAGACAACACTGGCATCTTAGGGATTTCATTAATTCAGGTTGTACAACCGTGTATGCCGGGTTGCCTAACTTAAGCGGTCACGTGGGGTTCAGGAATTAATGAAAGCCCTGTAGTTTATTGTTGGGATGACCTGATCTTGTATGGCCAGCAAAAACCCCTCTGTCTCTGGAAGCATCTGTCCGGACATCAACCAGTAGTTCGACGCTTGTTTGTCGACATGTGCCTGGGAGAATTCATTCAGATGTCGCCCATGCAGCTTTTGCATCCAAGATTGCAACTTGTCCTGATAAGTCCGATGGTGACTTTATATTTCACTTTATTTTAATTGTAGCGGTGTTGAATCATCTGCCTCGCATATGGCGCGGTGTAGTTCAGAAGTAAGCGCCCGCTGATGGAAGTATGTACGCTGGGTCACTATCTGCTGGTCCAACTGTTTACCAATATCCAACACTCCCCTTCCACCTTGGTGTCTAGGTAGGGTTACTCGCTCGATAGCACTACGGGGATGATGCTTTTTGGATTTTGTTAGGAGTGTTCGCACCTTCCGTTGTAGATTTTCGATGTTCGTTTTACTCCAGTTCACATTCCCAAATGAGTAGCTAAGTGCACAACATGCATATGTATTCAGAGCTTTAGTCAGGTTCTTGGTGTTAAGATGTGATCGCACCACCTGCTTTACTCGTTTCGTAAACTCATTATTATTATTATTATTACTATTATTATTATTATTATTATTATTTAATCGGCAGGTAATAAGTGAAATTCACGATTTAACATTATTATTATTTTTTTCTACGAAAACTTGCTAACAAACAATACCTAATTAAACTTTTCAATCTGAATTTGGTCACTTAAACATACAGTTTCTATATAGTATGGTTGAATTTCTATAGTTATTGATTCTATGATAATAGTGGTACTTATTTGCTTTTCTTTGAGTTATTGCACATTCTAAGTTTAACAAATAATTGATAGTTGAAACTTAAATAATTCGTAATTTAAAATATATTTGTAACACTAAATGTATGAGACGATTCTTATGCGTTAACTATTGACAAAAGTCTATCTAATTTTTCTAAAAGTAATTATATTTTTTACTATAATGTGTTTATCTTTCATGTCACGTGCGTTGGCTATAAAAAGAAAAATACAGATGCAAATACATTTCTTCTGGCTTTACATTAACATGTAATCTCCTGTGCAACCAGCTCAGCCTTTCACAACACCCTCAGTTAAATACATTTAATTACTAACCAGGTATTATCCTTCTGCCAGAGAAGCAACGAATAGAAGAAAAGCTTTAAATTGTGAGCTTTGTGTGTTAGTCTTTTAGTGAATTTTTGTAGAAAAAATTCACTAATGGGGAGATCCCGACTTTTAAATTTAGAAATTTTTTTGCAAATGAGTGCGAACTAGGACCCCTAGAACCCACATCCGGGGTCAGTTTCAATTTTTATATGTTTATATATATATATATATATATATATATATATATATATATATATATATATATATATATATATATATATATATATATATATATATATAGTATTAAGTTTTTCTGATGGTTATATTGTTATTTATCAAAAAATTGTGGGAAAGCCGTCAGTTGCAAAATAAAACTTTTTATTATATGCCGAGCTTTCGGAAAAAATTTCGAAAAGTGCCAAACTGACATATATGTCAGTTTGGCACTTTTCGACTTCACTCAAATTTATTAAAAGGTTTTTTCATGTTTGTTATTGAATAATTAGTTTAGTAAAACTCACGTTATTTCCTTGAGAATCGAATAAATTTTTTCCGAAAGCTCGGCATATAATAAAGGGTTTTATTTTGCAACTGATGGCTTTCCCACTTCCCACAATTTTTTGATATATATATATATATATATATATATATATATATATATATATATATATATATATATATATATATATATATATATATATATATATATATATATATATATATATATATATATATATATATATATATATATATATATATATATATATATATATATATATATACAGGGTGTTTAAAAAAGACGGGGCAATATTTAAGGGGTTGATTTCCCAGGTCATTTCATTAAAAAAGTTCCCATAAACATAGGTGCTAAATGCATTGTTTCCAAGATATAAGGTGTTAAATTTTTTTTGTAAAATAAACGATTTTTTAAAAATAATTCAAATATCTCCCCACTGATTGTTTTGAAATTTGGCAGCGTTGTTTGTAGTAATAATGGGTTGATTTGACCCTAATTAGATAAAGATTGTTAAGTCCATTGGCATTAGGGGGGACACCTCAACAAAAATTATTGTTCGTGTTTGTGATTTTCTGTATGAAAATAGACATGTCATAAAAAGGTTTTTATTTTTTATCGTGTAAACGATTCAATATACGGAGAAATTTCAGGAGACAAAAAACTTGTAGTTTTACTTTCTTTATCTCAAAATAATATACAAATAATATTGCAGTGAGTGGCGTACATTTTTATGTCACTAAATTTTGTTGAGGTGCCCCCCCCCTAACGCCAATGGACTTAACAATCTGTATCTAATTAGGGCCAAATCAGCCCATTAATAATACAAACAACGCTGCCAAATTCTAAAATAATCGGTGAGGAGATATTTGAATTATTAAAAAAAATCGTTATTTTACAAAAAAATTTAACACCTTGTATCTTGGAAACAATGGATTTCAGCACCTATGCTTATGAGACCTTTTTTTTATAAAATGACCTGGGAAATCAACCTCTTAAATATTGCCCCATCTTTATATATATATATATATATATATATATATATATATATATATATATATATATATATATATATATATATATATATATATATATATATATATATATATATATATATATATATATATATATATATATATCACACCGATAACTCAAAAAATAATAGGCTCATTTTGATAAAATTTGGCATGTACCTTCCTTTTGTAAATGGCGTGGATAAATTCGTTAGTCAGGAAAATCGGACGAGGTTTTCCGGAAAAATTTTGAGTTTATATTCGAAAAAAAAATTTATCTCAAAAAATAAAAAAGCTATAATAACCAAATTTGGTAGGTAGGTTTACGGTATAAAAAGAAAACTAGACACCAAAATTTAGATTTCTATGTTACAAGAAAAAAAGTTATAAAATATTTTGTGCCAGATCATTTCTATGAAAATTCACTACCATAACGCAGTTGCTGCGTCCAGGCTTTTTTTAGTAACAAATGCGTTTAATTTTTGTCACGATAAGTACAAAAAGATTGTCGTTTTAAAGCCGCTTCCTCATCATTATGCCAGTTTAGGCATAAACGTTTTAAGTACAATTTGGAGAACCCAATTCATCATAATACAGTTTCTGAACCGAGGATCGTTTCGCTAACAAACTTAGCGTCATCAGCGGGATAAGTAAACTAAGTGAATAGAGACTAGACCTAATTTATAGTATATAATAGTTCTAGTCTCTATTTAGTTTACTGATCCCCTGATGACGCTAATTTTGTTAGTGAAACGATCGTCGGGTCAGAAAACTGTATTGTGATGAATTGGGTTCTCCAAATTGTACTTATCAGTGCTCATCACAAGTTACAATCTTTAATCATACATGTTTTAGTAACTGCTATTAATTTGATTCAAATATTTTAGGGAAGGTTTTAAATTATCTACACAAGAAGCTCTGTCTAGTTTTGGTGACAGCCGAATGCTTGTTGAAAAATTCATAGATAATCCCAGGCACATAGAAATTCAAGTATTAGGTGACAAGTATGGTAATGCAATATATTTAAATGAAAGAGAATGCAGTATTCAAAGAAGAAATCAAAAAGTAATAGAGGAAGCTCCAAGGTATGTAAATTTTGTTTGAAAATATATTTTTTGTTTCTGAATGACATGAATTTATACATACACACAGGCTGTTCAAAAAGTTATGGTACACACAAAAGCAGTAGATTCTTGGCATTGAAATAGTAGAATTTCGCCAAACTTATCTCAGTCCAAAAGTCAAAATTGTAAAAAAAACACACTAAAAAATTAATAACTAATCAGGTTTCATTCTTGATACTGATCTTTTAAAACCAGCTTAGTGGGTCCTTGTTCATACATTTTCCCTCCAAACATTGTTACACAACCATCTACTGTATTTTATTGTCTGTTCTGGTAGTTTAGAATAATATATTAAATATTGGTCTCCTTGGAAACTTTATATTTTGCATATTCTCCGTAAGGTTAATAGTTTTCAAATAATGCAATAAATCTAAGGCTAGATGTATTCTCACCATAATTATAATTGCTCTAATTAGAGCGAAACCGGTCTGCGGTTCTAATTATGGTGAGAATACATCTAGCCTTACATAACATTGTCCCTATATTAGGGAACAAGTGGGACAGGGCTGACAATTTACAAAATTGTAAGTTGGTTGTACACAGTCTCTATTTTATAACATTTTGTGTTATTTGGAGCTGTCTTGGCAACATACTACCTGGTTCCGCACGGAGATGGCGACTCTGTCGTACATCTCACAATGTTCTATGAGGCCGACTACCATAGCCGTATCACTTTATAGGTGTGTTCTCGCTGTAATTAGTATACCGTACTAACGAGTTCTAATGAGAGCGAAACCGGTCTACGGTTCTAATTATGGTGTGAATACATCTAGCCTCACATACATTGTCCCTATATTAGGGAATAAATGGGCCAGGGCTGACAATTTATAAAATTGTTGGTTGTACACAGTCTCTATTTTATAACATTTTGTGTTATTTGTAGCTGTCGTGACAACATACTACCTGGTTACGCAGCGAGATGGCGACCCTGCCGTACATCTCATAATGTAATAAATGTTTATTATGCAGCGCTACTGTACCGTACACGTTTTGATAATGTTCAATATGTGGTTATCAAGTAATTTTGGTTTCTTTTAGTCAACTTATTAGTTAATTTTCTTTAAAAAATTCACTAATGAAGAGATCGCGACTTTTGAATTTAGAATATATATATATATATATATATATATATATATATATATATATATATATATATATATATATATATATATATATATATATATATATATATATATATATATATATATATATATATATATATATATATATATATATATATATGTGTGTATGTATCACACCGATAACTCAAAATAATGGGCCGATTATAATCAAATTTGATGAGGACCTTCCTTTTGCAAGTGGCTTGGACATGTTGGTTGGCCAGGAAATTTTGTATTTTCTTTCCAAAAATTTGTATGTGTCCGCAAATAACAAAGTAAGGGCAACCAAGTTTACTCTGAAGGACCGAATGTAAGCCATAGTATTTCCCTCGGAGCCCATGCAACGGTATTTCAGGCCAAAATATACGCAATCCTGCACTGTGTGCGGGAGAACAAGAGGAGGGGCTACACCAACAAGCGGATCCTCATAGCCACAGACAGCCAGGCAGCCCTTAAGGCACTAAGTAGCTCACGGGTAAATTCCTGGCTGGTGAGTAAGTGCCGAGACGAGACGAGCGACCTGGCTTGGCAGAGTGACCCTCATCTGGGTGCCGGGTCACTCCGGGGTCAAAGGCAATGAAGAAGCTGACAGTCTCGCGAAGAGAGGGCCAGCAGAACCATTTATGTGACCAGAACCGGCTCTGGGCGTGAGAAAGAGCACTGCCAGGGGAGCCATTAAGTCATGGGTCAGAAACCAACACAAGGTATACTAGGCGGACTGTCCAGGGCTCAGACATGGGAGATCAATAATTGACGGATCCAGTTCAAAGAGAGCTGTGGAGCTGCTAAATCTTAGCAGAGGACAGCTCAGAAACACAACAGGTCTCTTGACGGGACACATGGCCGTCAAGAAACACCTGCATAAAATGGGGCGGTTCGAAGGGGACCTCGACTCTGTGGCGAGGGGGAGGAATCAGCCCAGCACATCTTGTGTGAGTGTATAGCTCTGGACCGGAAAAGAAAACTGATCTACGGTCAGCCTAGACCGGAGACAGAGAAATATAAAACTTCACCCTACCAGTCGCTGTGCAGACTAGTTCAAGGCACAGCGATTTTGGAATGGGTGGAGAAAGACTAAGGGTATGCACAATCAACGAAAGGTTGCAGTGCCATCGGGGCGGCAAGGCCGCGGACGAACCCTGAGGGAAAAAAGGACAACTAAATTTGGTACGCGTGTTTGTATTTTAAATGTGATATGTACCAAAACTTAGATCTAAGTTAAAAGACAAAAAAGTTATAGGCAATTAAAGAAAAAAAATTAGGGTTTTCCTCCCGACGCCAAAGTCGCGATTATAAACGTCAAAATTGGCAACATTTAGGCAAAGAACCTAAAACGAGACCAAGTTATGTGAAGAAACTGTCGCAAAAAGAGTGTTCTACAAACCCTTAAGTTTCAGCTTCAACCGTCATTGTCCTTCATTTTACTAAAATATTTCCAGAGAATTCATTTCAAATAGACCCTTTCTCTGATGCTTTGGCAGTAGTTTTAGTCAAGTTTATGGTCTAACGGTCTATAATTTTTAACTAAGTTTCGTAGGAAAAATTCGTTAATGAGGAGACCGTGACTTTTGAATTTTAAAAAGATTTCTTTAAATGAGTGCAAACCAGAATCTATATCTGGGTTGAGTTTTAGTTTTTATTTGTTTACATATATACAGGGTGACGCATTTCTACGGTAACGCGCAATATTGTTATTATAAGATACGAGAAAAAATTGTATACGTAATTATCGGGTGTCTTGAGCTGCATCTTATAAAATGATTTTGAACATCACAGCATGGCCCATAAGTCGTTGCTGATACCTACATTTTTTTTCGGACAACCCTTATATTATTGCATTTTTGCATTTTTGATCGAAATATGATGCATGTGTGTAAGAAAAAAATTGAGACGAAGTAAGTGCGTTTTGGTAGCGAATTTTCATTAGCTGCTTCAAATTAAAATTAATTTAATTATGATGTCGTATATACCGTTATCTTGACTACTTAATAGTTTTTGTCATATTAACTGGTAAATTTTGCTGGGCATTGAGTAGACATATGATAAAAGTGGAAATAATGGTGTGATGGTTGCGGCAGTTAAAGAATATATGATTTAAATCTGCATTAGATGTGTTATCACATGGAGATTTTGGTGAATCATTCATACCAGTTACAAAAATTTAAGTTATTCAAAAGAAAATATGAAAAGACGTCCCAAATCTCTCAGCGTAAGAGCATCTAGCACTAAAATCTGCAGGTGTGACCTATAAATAAGAGAGAGGCGAAGCATAACGACCTCGTATAATTTCCAGTAAAAAAGTATATATATATATATATATATATATATATATATATATATATATATATATATATATATAATTTATAAAATATCGCCAACAACAACAACCACCCACGTATCAATATATACACGCTACTATTCACTTAATTACCTGTAGCTTTAAGGAATGTTGTGTATAAATTTTAAAACGACCATATAACAATTCAATTACAGTATTTGTTTACATAATTTGTGATGCACATAATTGTACTAATTGTGTCAAAATATTATGCTTTCCATTTTACGCTGTATGAACCAGTAAAATACACACAAATAAATTTTCTAGAAAATTGTATTTGCCATTAAACCAACCGATCTCTGCTGTACATTCACGTATATTATTGTCCACTTCAAACATATGTTACTATAGTTTGTTTTTGCTGGTTGGTTGTAACATTGTATTCCCAAGTACACGGACATATCAAGTTACATAAATATTTCATATAAAACTGAATAATATACATTGTTTTTGTAATATATGTATGTACAGTTTTAAAATAAAATTTATTCTGATGTCTTTGTATCTAGTATCTATCATATTTTTGTGCTATTAAGTGCCATATTTTCAGTAGTAAACTTAAAATAAATAAGTTTCTAGAAGGAGTACATTCAACAGGACTTCTCTGACTTTTAATGAATTTTCTTTGAAAAATGCACCAATAAAGAATATATATATATATATATATATATATATATATATATATATATATATATATATATATTGTGTGTGTCCCAAACTGGATGGGAATGTATTGCTATCTCCGTTATTAATAGAGATAGGGAGACGGTTAAATTAGCAATGTTTTGTAGAATTTCATGCTCGTTCCAAACATGACTTGTATTTTGCCCTGCCTCTTTTCGTTTTCGAGTTATTTTGAAAAAAACCAAAATATGTCGATTTTTTTTTCTTCGATATCCAAGCTGATTTACAGAGTAATCTTTTTGTGCTATTCTCAACTTTGTGTTGTAATTTGTTTTTGAGCTACAGGTATCAACGTTTGTTTTTATTATGGTAGCTATATTGAATTTTTGCTCATGTGGTAGCCTGTGAAAAGAGCTTTACAATGATGTACAACATGCTTGAGAAATCTTGTAATTGCACTGACAATTTTGAGAAAAGCCGTTTTGAGGATAGTAGGCTATGAAATCCAATACCAGAAAACAAATGACAAACAAAAAAAGTGTTCAAAAAGCAGTAGGCCATGGAGTCTAACAATAGATTTCTACATTTAACATAATTTTCAGTAATGATTCACGATAAAAAAATATTGTGATTTAATTTACAATACTTAATTAGGTAATAATGCTAGGTAATATTATGTGAAACAGTTTAATAACGAAACCCGTCAATAACAAATATAAACTTAAACTCCACAAAACAACACAATTAGAAACTGAACTCAACAAATAATAAAATAGAAACTTAAAAATACACTAAATAGAAAATTGTTCAATATGTCCATCGTTTGGTTCAATGCTTTTTGAAACATGCCTGCAAACTCTGGTGAGGGTGTTTTGGTTAATATGATTTATAGCTTCCGTGATTCTGTTTCGTAATTCATTGATATTTTATGGTGGATCGAATTTATACACATCATTCTTCAGAGTACCCCAAAAATAAAAATTCATGGGTGTTATATCATGACTTCGAGCACACCAATGAACCGGCCCATTGTTACAAATGACAAGATTATTAAAATTTTGGTACAAAAATTCTTTGACGATCCTAGTATCTATTGTGAGCTGGACAACCGTCTTGTTGGCACCAAATCTCGTCTAAATTATCATTAATTCTTCTAATTGTTGGTAAGATATCATTTCTCAATAGATTAAGATACCTTTCTCCAGTTAAATTATTTTCAACAAAGAACGGACCAACAATGAAGTTACCTGAATTTTTTTTAAATCAAATGTTTAATTCACAAATAAAAAAATAGTTTTTTACCTAATAAGCCGCAACAAAGATTAATACCAAATCTGTCTTGCAATCGTCTTTCGTCCTTTAGATGTGGATTTTCATTTGCCCAATAATGCCTATTATGGCGATTATACACACCACAATTTGTAAATCTGGATTCATCAGTCCATATTGTTTTCAAATGAAAACTTTTATCTTGTTGACATCGTCCTTGATACCATCTGCAGAATTGAAGTCGCTTAGGGTAATCGTCAACATTTAAGACTTGTACGATTGTAGATTTGTATGGATGGTAATGACTTGTTTTAATAAACGGTGTACCGTACTTTTTGTGACATTTTGGTAATAAATGTTTAATAAGTTATTGTAAAAAAAATATTTTCAGATTTTCGTGAAAAAATTGTTTGGAAATTTTCATAATTTTTTTTTTGGGTGTTCCGTCGAAAAGCTTTTTGTGAACAATTATATCATGCTAGGGTAAATAGCTTGAACAGGTTCGTTGGCCAGAAAAATCGGACCAGTTTTTTGGGGAATCTTAAGTTTATTTTCGGAAAATTTTTGTACTCTTTCAAACTATAAAGTTATTTTGAAGAAATATGGCACATTGTTTTTACATTACAGGTTATACCGGTAACCAAATTTGATGCCCGCCTTCATTAAAAAAACAATATTTGCCATTTAAACATTTTTATGAAAAATTCACTACTATAACGCACATGCTGCGCCCAGACTTTTTTTATGTAAAGAAACGTTTTGGGTGTGTAGGCCGGCATGGGACAAGGGTGGGGGTGGGTTGGGTGCTTTGTACTTGGGGGTTTCCCTTCCCACTCCTCAATGCGTAAACTACAAGAAAAATTTCTTGGGAACAACTCCCGAGAAGGTTATGGGACCTGGTGTTCTGTGCGTAGCAAACAGGATTTTAAGGAGGTATACTGCAAAATGGAATAAAGGCAACTTAAATTGGTCCGGCTAAGCTGTTTTTTCGCATTTTTCGTTTCTTCTTCCCCGCCCATCACCCTATTCACCCCTGGTCACGCAAGTTTCTTGGGGGTTGTTTGCAAGACATTTTTCATGTGGTTTATGCATCCAAGGGGGGCTCTAAGCATGTTTCTGAGAACAAATTCCAAAAATCCTCCGTAAGTTCATCTGCAAATTTACCAAGTGTTGTTATACCTATATTATTAATTTACATATTGCCCCAGCAATATTTACTATTATTGTAAGATTAAATGTAAGGTGTATGAGTGTTTTGCTTAGAAATTGACTTAGAAAGTTATAAACCTACTATTTTGTATGTGTACGTACTTAAATATTATAAACTTATATAATTTACCGATTGCGATTAGTTGTATGTTATTAAATGAAGCATATCCAGTAAAATAGGCAAGTAAAATATTAAGACAACTAAAAACCTAGGTTGTGCTTTAGAAGAAAAACATTCTTTTTCAAGCCAAATCATCTAATGGAGTCCATGAATTTAAAATAGATTAATATCCTAAAACTTTAATAATTTTTGTTACAATGTGAAAAAATCTTAACTATAACTTATTATTAAATGCTTGATTTCGTTATAAGTTCAAAAAGAACATAACTTTGAAAAGACAAACATAAAAATGCCGTCTGATTTCGATATTCAATGCAATATTAGTCCATTAGATTTAAATTGGGAATACATGTGACATATTCCCGCTTTCATCTCTGATTGATCGAGAGTTATCATGCAACCTCTTTAATCTATAAACCTTTTTTTCCTCAGGGCTCGTCCGCGAATTTGCTGCCCGATAGCACTGCAGCCTTTGGCTTATTGTGCATATCTATAAACCTTGCCTTTTGCTGGTATTAAAACACAATTTCAACAGCACATTTTCACATGTAGGACAAAAGTTTTGATATTTTGTTTGACAACCAATAAAAAAAGACTGTTAAAATGCATCTAAAGTAATTGGGCTAAGGTAGTGATACATTGTCTCTGTGTTAGGAAAGGAAGTACCAGAGCCGACGATTTACAAAATTGTTGGTTGATTATACATATTGTCTGTTTATAATATTTGGAGCTGCCGTGACAACATACTACCCGGTTACGCACAGAGATGGCGACTCTGTTATGCAACTCACAATGTTTTCTTAGTCTGTCTACATTAGTCAAATGACTCTAGGTGTATTCTGTCTGTAACCTTTGATTCCACCACTTCATGATCAAAACGGCATCGTTTACATGGATGCAACAAAGCAAGTGACTTCGCGAATCATCTGGAGTTGTAGTTCAGCCTAGATTACAATGACGTTAATCTGCCGCACGTTGTAAGAACGCATCGTCATGTCAAGAGTGCGCTTCGCGCCATATCAGACACTTACATCGAGTCCTCCACTTACGAAGTAGTTTTCTAATAATCAAGTCCCTAAAAATATTTAAGCTCCGGAAGACGATGGAATCTTCAACGTAGCCCTGAAAAACCTACTCCATAAGGCAGTATTATTTATAGTCACAATTATGAATGAAATGATAAGATTTCAACACTTTCCCAAAAAGTGGAAACTTGCCGATATCATTACAATCCCAAACTCCAAAAAAGACCTGCTCTTGCTCCAAACCTACAGGCCAATTAGTCTACTCCCAGTTATCGGTAAAATCGCCGAGAGAATAATTCAGAAAAGGCTAGTCCCTAAAAATATTCAAGCTCCGGAAGACGATGGAATCTTCAACGCAGGCCTGAAAAACCTACTTCATAAGGCAGTATTATTTATAGTCACAATTATGAATGAAATGATAAGATTTCAACACTTTCCCAAAAAGTGGAAACTTGCCGATATCATTACAATCCCAAACTCCAAAAAAGACCTGCTCTTGCTCCAAACCTACAGGCCAATTAGTCTACTCCCAGTTATCGGTAAAATCGCCGAGAGAATAATTCAGAAAAGGCTAGCCTCAGACACTATTGTGGACTATATCCTTCGGGACAAGCAATTTGGATTCAGACACCAACACTCCACCACAGATCGATTCACCCGAATGGTAGAAAATATCACCGAAGGGTTTAATAAGAATAAGTCAACTGGTGTAATCTTTCACGACATTGCTCAAGCCTTGAATAGCACCACAGTTTGTCAGAGATAGTCAAATTTACTCTGATCTTAAAATTCCCTCAATACTTGAGTTCATGAGTCAACTAGCCACCACTCCGTTTGCCAAAGCCCCCTCCTATCCAAATTTTCTCGTCCGTAATGTCACTGACTAGCAAGAGCCACTCCCATTACCTGGGATTTATTGTGGGTGAGAGTCCTTAGGTCTGTGGTAAGATAGGCTGTAATGGGTTCCCCTTCCTCTATTAAAAAATGCTAATTGTGAGTAGTATAGCGCACTGATGAGCTCTAATCAGAGCGAAACCGGTATGCGTTTCTAATTAGAAATACATCTACCCTCACATACATTGTATTAAGGTAGAAAATACCAGAGCTGACGATTTGTAAAATCGTTAGTTGGTGGTACACGGTCTCTATTTATAACATTTTGTGTTTAGTAGAGCTGACGTGACAATATACTACATGCTTACGTACCGAGATGGCGACACTGTCGTTAATCTTACAATGTTATATTTGATACTCTTTAAGTTACTTTGAGTCATGGTCTGCGTCTCCCTGGATGAAATTAAATTTAATGTTACATCATATCTGTCACTATTTATATCTTCTTGCCACTATTTAATAAGAAACCATTTTATCTTGCAGTGTATTTCTGGATGACGAAACAAGAAAAGCTATGGGAGAACAAGCAGTGAATCTATGCAAAAAACTAGGCTACTCGTCAGCTGGTACTGTGGAATTCCTAGTGGATCAAAACCGCCAATTCTACTTCCTTGAAATGAACACACGACTGCAAGTCGAGCATCCCATTACTGAATGCATAACTGGTGTAGATCTAGTTCAACAGATGATACGTGTGGCTAAAGGACATAGACTTAAGATAATACAATCTGATATTGGTATAAATGGATGGGCACTAGAAAGCAGAGTGTATGCTGAAGACCCTTACAAGAATTTTGGTTTACCTAGTGTTGGACGTTTGCATAGATATATCGAACCAGAAAAATTTGCAGGTTAGTTTCCAAATAAACGTAGTAAAAATTTTATTTACATCTGATGTGAGATTCTACAAGTGCATGGTAGACAGATCTCATTTGCCTCACGGAAAGTACATCACGAAGGTTCTGAATCTATAAAGAGTGGCCCGCAACTTCTTTACAACATACTGGATGTGCATGTCCCATCCAACATGTTTGTCGATTACGACACCCAGATACTTTACCTCCGTTGAGGATTTTAGCACATGTTGCTTCCCTGTACCAATAGGCCAATCTCCGAAAAAGATGGATATGCAGTAGCGGAGCTTGTCAATGGTTGCGTCTTCTTGAAATTCGTAGTAAGCAGTCTATGACCAAACAATTCAGTCAAATTACCCATATCCTCCTCGACCATAGACTTTAAGTCTGTCCAACCATCAGCCTGGTGGAAAACTGCAGTATCGTCTGCAAAACTCAGTACACTTCCCTTACTTGGAAGGTCGAATAAGCCATTGATGTAGATGGTAAATAATACTGGTCCGAGACTAGTCCCCTGTGGCAACTTATACTCGACGGATTTATAGCAACTGCTCACCCCATTAACTTTAATAGATTGCGTTCGACCTGTCAAGTAGCTCCCAATAAGCTTTGGTTCTTTCTTTCTGAAACCCATGTCCCACAGTTCTTCCAAAAGCAATGGATGACTCACTGAATCAAAAGCTATTTCTAGGTCCACAAATACATACAGACTTCGCGTGTTTCTATCCAAAGCCGAATAAATCTTTTGTGTCAATTTTAGAATGGCGTTTTCTGCCGACTTACTTTCTTGAAAGTCATACTGATTATCAGAAATTAAACTGAACCTTTTCAAGAAAGACACGATCCTTGTTTTCAGCACCTGCCCGAATACTTCAGCAATGTTACAGATCAAGGAAATGGGCCGATAATTTATTGCTTGCTGTTTGTCTCCTCTCTTATATATTGGCACAACCACGGCTTTTTAAATGCTGAGGGACAGTATCCAGTAAGAAAAATCCTATTTATAATTCGTGTCAATGGCGAGGCTATTGACTCAGATATGCACTTCATCAAGTCTGAGTCTATACTGCCATAACCAGAAGATTTTGTGGTGTTTAATTGTTTAATGACCTGCTTCACTTCGCACTGGTGTCAAATAGAACGAATTTGCCAATATCTTGCGAAACTCTATAGCTTTTATCGGGTATAAGCTTATTTGCCAAGTTTTTACCCATTTGTGAATATAGCGTATTAAAATGATCAGCCACTTCCACCCCATTCTGCCCTGTAATGTTATTCCGATCCTTCAAGGTAACGGCCGCCCTATCACTTCGTATTCTTCCTGTCAACTCATTAACAACATTCCACAAGAGATTAGGTTTTACTGCATTGCCCTCAAACAACGACTGATACTATTGTGACTTTGCCAATTTTATCAACGAGGACAATCGGTTTTTATAGTCCTTATATTCCTGTTATATTGTTTTGGACTTTTGACCATTTAAGGAACAGCATACGCCTTTTCTTGATTGACGCTATCAGTGCATTGGTAATCCATTTAGTTCTTCTCACCTTTGTGTATACAGTATTCCTCACCACCACTAAATGTATTTAAAATTATAGACTCATGCTTCTTCGTTAATTTTGTTAGCATGATTACAATTATAATTATTTTAAAATGACCATTTTTTTCTAGGTGTAAGGTGTGACAGTGGTATCGAAGAAGGCACCGAAATCAGTATTTATTATGATCCCATGATCTGTAAACTAGTATGTTACGGTAAAGACAGACAAGAAGCCATAGAAAGAAGTATAAAAGCTTTAGACAGTTATGTAATACGTGGTGTAACCCATAATATACCACTTCTCAGAGATATTTTGACTGAAGAGCGTTTCGTTAATGGTGATATTAGTACAAATTATTTACCGGAAGTATACAAAGACGGATTCAAAGGAAGACATTTACCACAGAAAGAGAAAAACAAGCTTATTGCCGTTACAGCGGCTCTGTATGTAAGTAACGATATTAGGAATAAGAGATTTTTGAACGGACCCAGATTGATAATACATGAAAAAAGTCTAGAACAGTGGAGTTTGTTTATCAACTTTGAAAATGTTGAAACCAAGGCAGAGATTAGTCAAAATAACGGCAGTTTTAATGTAAAAGTAAATGGAGATGAGTTTACGATACCGAAAATAGAAAACTTGGCAAACCCATTAATAAATACCAATTTAAATGGTGAAGAAATGTTGGTTCAGCTGTTTTCGAAAAAGGCTACTGGTGAACTTAAAATAATGTGAGTGCCTAATTATTTATTTTCTTTATTTCGCTTTTGCTTCGATCATAATTTAATGGTTCTTTACAGTTATCAAGGGACTATTTATACACTGAACATTTTGACCAAGACAGCTGCCGAACTTCTAAAGCTGATGCCAGAAAAACCAAAAGTAGACGTTTCTAAGCTCATTAGATCACCAATGCCAGGGTTGGTAAAAAGTGTATCATGTAAAGAAGGAGATATGGTTACCGAAGGGCAAGAATTATGTGTGATAGGTATGATTTGTCACAAATACTCTTTTAAATGCATTAGTAATCCGCAATGGATATTTGTTGAGAATTATTATACCAACCATATAGTTTTTATGTTTTCAAAGCAATTAATGCCAAACTGGCAAAATAGTTATGCCAATATATATATATATATATATATATATATATATATATATATATATATATATATATATATATATATATATATATATATATATATATATATATATATATATATATATATATATATATATATATATATATATATAAGGAGAAAGGTTAAGGGCAAGGAGACAACCGCATACACGTGTTTCAAGCTTATTAGCTATCATCAGTACGGTATAGCCAGGTGATGATGGGAACACTCTGGATGAAGAAGCAAAAATACATGGAGTCACAACAGGCAACCAGTGCACATTTGTAGCATCATTCGGAAGACCCTCAATTCGAGGGCAACAACCAAAATCGCCACGGAGGTTGTTGCCCTAGAATTGAGGGTCTTCCGAATGATGCTGCAAATGTGCACTGGTTTCCGGTTGTGACTCCGTGTATTTTTGCTTATTCATCCAGAGTGTTCCCATCATCACCTGGCTATACCGTACTGATGATAGCTAATAAGCTTGAAACACGTGTATGTGGTTGTCTCTTGGCGGCCTTGCCCTTAACCTTTCTCCTTGTATAGTATACATAAATGCCGTGTTAAAAATCCTATTATTAATATTTATATATATATATATATATATATATATATATATATATATATATATATATATATATATATATATATATATTTATAGGGTGTCTTATCCCTGGAACACTCACGTATATCCCGGAATGAGTCCCCGTTTCTAGAGATATGTAAGGTTTTAGGTCGTGCGTGCTTTTAAGACTGAAACTATGCCGGTATTAACTATAACTATATTGTAGAACTCTATAAATATAACAATGGTGTAGTAATCAATAACAAGTAATAGACTATCGTCTTTAGCTACGGGATCCATCTGTTATCGTCGTCGTGGATGTATGGCCTTGCACACCGTCGTTGAGTACCTCGGCGTCTCTAGGTACTCTCTCGTCGTACTACTCGCGCACTATGTTCACTCAAGCTCTCTTCACACTCCGACCGTCTCGTACGAACTAGTCATGTGTAACACCGTGTTGAATGACACTTTTGTGCTAAGACCTTTCTATGTGTCATGAGTGTTTTTAACAACGTCCGTCATTGTAATGACACTGACACACTATTAACTCCCTTGTCTCTCGACACACGCGCGTCACTCTGTAGCGCCCGAACACCTATGCATGTCGTTAGCGGCAGAACGTTTATGCACACAGTTGTTGAGATAAAATTAATTCCCACAACTCGGCTCTCCTGACCATCATCCGCCTCGGATGATGAACCATTGTCATCTGAACACATTTTACGCCATGACTTCATATATTCGGAACATGTAGAAGTGTAGGTTGGACCCTCGTGGAGACCTTCTTTCTTGACATCGTAGGTATCGTTGGTCTTGACCTTCACGACTCTGTATGGACCTATGAACTTCGACTTCAACTTCGACCCTGGGCAGAACTGGGTTCTTCGAATGACGACTAAATCATTTAACCCATAAGCGACAGGTTTTCTTCTTCTCAGGTTATACGTTCTCTTATTTTCTTCCTGGACTTTGAGCAGTTGCTCCTTTGCTAATCTTCTTAATTCTTCCCTATCTTCTTGAAATTGGTTTTTCGCTTCTTCTTCGATGATTTTTCCTATCTTGATTTGAACTTTATCTTTCATCTTGACACCCGTCAGCAATTCAAATGGCGTGGTTCCAATGCTTCTTTGGTAGGTGGAGTTTACAACTCTCTGGACACGATCTACGTAAAGGTACCATTTTGCTGGGTCTTCTAAGGATATCTTGGTTAGAACAGAAATAATAATAGAGTTAATTCGTTCTATCTGACCATTAGCTCTTGGTAGACCAGTAGTAATCTTATGATGCTTTACGTCATTCTCGTTACAGTAAGATTCGAATTCTTCAGAGGTAAAGGCTGTGCCTCTGTCGGAAATAATGTTAACAGGATTTCCGAAAGTCTTTCTTTGGATCTCGAGTTTGGCAATAACTTCTTTCGAGGAGGTGCTCTTCGTCGGATATAACCAGACAAACTTCGTAAATGAGTCAATTATGGCAAGAATATATTTGTAATTCTTGTTCGTAGACTCAATAGGACCGAGGTGATCAATATGGTATGTCTGTAAAGGAATGTCATCTTTCTTAAGTGGATGTAAAAATCCTTCCTGCTTTCCATGCTTTCTGTTAGATAAGATGCAAGGAATGCAATTTCTAATATACCTCTCGATCTTCTTCTTTACATTCGGTATGTAGTATTCTCTTTTTATTAAGTCTTCGGTTTTTTTGACTGCAAAGTGCCCTTCTTCGTGTGCTTCTTTAATTATCTCTTGTTGCATCTGCTTAGGAATTACAACTACTTCCCTTTCGTCTTTCATTTTGTAAAGTAAGTCGTTTTTCAAGATATAATCTTTATACGGCTTTTCTTTTAAAATTTCCTTGATTGCCTTGATTTCGCCATCTTCTTCTTGACTATTTCGTATAGCTTGGGGAATGCTAGTACAAACCAACATAACAGGGTTTCTACTTAGAGCGTCTACGTGTCTCATTCTGGTGCCTGATCGATGAACTACGGTACAATCGAAATCTTGAAGTAGTAAGGCCCATCTTGCAATCCTTGTTGATAGATCTCTCTTGCTCATAGTCTTCTCAAAGGCAGAACAATCGGTCACAATGTTGAAGCGTGTTCCAAGTAAGTATACTCTAAACTTCTTGAGTGCTTCGACTATTGCTAAAACTTCTAACTCATAGCTGCAATACTTCTTTTCGGCGTCCGATGTCTTCTTACTCATGTAGTAAATTGGATGCATCTGGTTATCTTCATAGGAACGTTGGAGAAGAACGGCTCCGTATCCTTCCATTGATGCGTCTGTATGCAATTCTGTCTCGGCATCTTGGCAGTAAATATTTAGCACTGGCTTCTTGGCTAATATCTGCTTGAGCTTCATAAATGCATCTTTTTCTTTGAACCCAAATTTAAAGGTACGATCCTTTTTCAAAAGATCGGTTAGCGGCGATGCTATCACTGAAAATCCTGGAATGAATTTTCTAAAATAGCTGGCAAGTCCCAAAAAGCTTTGTACTTGCTTTGTCGTCCTTGGTTCTGGAAACTTGGTTACAGCGTTGGTCTTTAATTCTGAAGGGTAGAGCTTGGCTTCCTCTATCCTGTGACCTAAAAATTCGACAGTTCTTTTAATAAACTGACATTTTTTCTTATTAATCTCCAATCCATATTCTTCAGCGGTCTTGAAAACGATTTTTAATCTTTCCAATGCGTCTTCGTCATCCTTGGCTGGAATAATTAAATCGTCCATGTAGGGCAGTACAATTCCTTTGTTTACTAAATCTCTGAAAACTACGTCGATGTATCTCATAAATACGGATGGACTTATACAAAGACCAAAGGGAACTTTCAGGAATCGATATTGACCTTGGTGCGTCACAAATGCTGTATACTTTCGGCTTTGTTCTTCTACGGGAACGTGAAAGAAACCATTCTTAAGATCAATTGTGCTAAAAACACGATCTTTTTGCAGCTTGTCTAGCTGATCTTCTATAAGCGGCAGCGGAAATCGGTCTTTTATTATCTTTTGGTTAATTCTTCTATAATCAATGCATACTCTTGGTGTCCCATCTTTTTTCTTGGTTACTACCACTTGGCTAGCATATTCTGAAGTGCAGGGTTCTACTACACCATCTCGAACCCATTCCTCAACTTGGTGATCAACAATCTCTCTTTCAAAAAATGGTAGTCTTCTAGGACTATTGTAGATCGGTTCTTCGTCTTTGACTAATATTTTCATCACAACGTTTGCAGTTTTGCATTTTCTTGGTCTATACATCTTCACAATATGTTCAACTTCTTTTCTTATACGCGTCGGTACTTCATTTCCAATATCAACTTCATCAAGTACATCTACTTGCATTATTTCTTTAATGCCGTCGCCGTCGTCGATCTTCTTGATGGTCATCCCACTTGGATTAATCGTAAGTTCAACATGTTGGAGAAATTCATGACCTAGTATAGCAGGATTACTAGACATATATTCACCGTTGACAACATGCATCTTGGTATCAACCAGTACGTCATCTAAATCGATCTGACAGTTAAAATAGCCCAAAGGTTTCACTTTTGACTTACCGAAACCATTTAAAACTATTTTAGAATCATGCATAGTTGGTGCTCCAATACGTCGGTATACTTCTGACCCTATAAGGTTAACTTGGCTTCCGGTATCTACCAGACAAATAATATTTTCATTATTGATCCTTATAATTCTGTGCATTTTGCTCATCGTGATTACTTCACCGTTTTGCACATTCGACGTGGTGGGGTTGGTTGGAGAAGCGCCACTCTTTTTGTTTTGAGTTTGACATTCAAAAGATTTATGTCCAAACTTATTACATCTGAAACACTTGGTGCCTAGATTTTTAGATCTGCACTCATTCGACTTATGGCCTTGGTTGCCACAATTAAAACAACGAATTTTTGTCATCTGCGTCGATTTGGCATTTGACATTTCTGTAAAACTGGAAGCTGTCGTTTTATTTTTCCCTGTGTTCGGCTTGTAAGATTCCTGTTTAGTTTTCATTTCAGCGTATATTCGCAATTTTTCCTTGAATTCTTTAAATGACTTGGCCCCATACAAAAATATTTTATTCGATGGTTCATCTGTTATACCATCTATGACATAATGCATTAATGCTTCATCTTCAACTCTGCCTCGATTAGCAATCTCCTTCATTATTAAGAAATACTCATGAATGCTTTCGTTTTTCATCAACTTTCTTTCAGATAGTGCTTTATGCAGTTGGGCACTATTTAATCTTGAAGAGTATTCGTCGATTAAAACTTCTTTCAAAGATTTCCAACATTTTATATTCTTTTCTCCTTGTATGAACAGCTTTGCGAGACCTGTCAATGATTTTTTTGCAAAAATAAACATATGCAGCTGATTCCATGAACATAGGTCAGCTATGTCTTCCATATCCTGAATCCATTTTTCTATTGGGTAGCCACTGCTTCCATCAAAGCGTTGAATCGAATCTTCTACGTCCCTAAAATTCATAGCAAAGAACGTTTTTCCATTCGATGAAGAGTTTGAATAAACAGAACAATTTTCTGAAAGATGATCTTCCTTCTCGGCTTCTTTATCTTCTTCAGTCTCGTCGTCGTCACGCATAGACAGTTTTGTAATGTCTACTAGATTATCGCAAATGTTTTTTATTAACGCGTCTTTATCACAATTATAGTCCAAACACAAAATATTTGCCACCGACGTTAAGTCATTGTCCGAAAAATTAGCACTGACATAGGTGATTTTGTCTTTATATTCCTCAGAAAACACCCCGAAATCAAAACCGTTAAACTCACGCAGTCTTTGTCTATTTTTTCTATCACCTTCGCTCTGAAAAATAAGTTTATGCAAGTTCTTTATAGCACTAGTATGAGCCGACTTTATATTGTTCAAAATAATGTCTATATCTCCTAACGTCTTCATATTGTTACCTTAATTCTTAGAACGTCTACCGTAACTTCAGGTATGTGAAACGTCGCGTACGTGTAGCTGCTGGTGCTGCGGCCTTGCGTCTTAGGTCGAGTCCTGGCTACTGTAGATTTCCGTAATACACTGTACACACTTATATTCCGGCAAGAAACTGTCTTTCAGCTACCACACTGTTTACATCGCGGCTGGAGCCCCCATTTATAGGGTGTCTTATCCCTGGAACACTCACGTATATCCCGGAATGAGTCCCCGTTTCTAGAGATATGTAAGGTTTTAGGTCGTGCGTGCTTTTAAGACTGAAACTATGCCGGTATTAACTATAACTATATTGTAGAACTCTATAAATATAACAATGGTGTAGTAATCAATAACAAGTAATAGACTATCGTCTTTAGCTACGGGATCCATCTGTTATCGTCGTCGTGGATGTATGGCCTTGCACACCGTCGTTGAGTACCTCGGCGTCTCTAGGTACTCTCTCGTCGTACTACTCGCGCACTATGTTCACTCAAGCTCTCTTCACACTCCGACCGTCTCGTACGAACTAGTCATGTGTAACACCGTGTTGAATGACACTTTTGTGCTAACACCTTTCTATGTGTCATGAGTGTTTTTAACAACGTCCGTCATTGTAATGACACTGACACACTATTAACTCCCTTGTCTCTCGACACACGCGCGTCACTCTGTAGCGCCCGAACACCTATGCATATCGTTAGCGGCAGAACGTTTATGCACACAGTTGTTGAGATAAAATTAATTCCCACACACATATATATATATATATATATATATATATATATATATATATATATATATATATATATATATATATATATATATATATATATATATATATATATGTATGTATCACACCGATAACACAAAAGATATTGGCCGATTTTGATAACATTGTCTGCGTACCTCTCTCTCGTTAGCTATGAAAATCCGCTTAGGTTTTCCCGGAAAACTTTGTGTTTCCTTTCGAAAAAAATTGTATCTCCGGAAATAACCGAGTAAGGGTAACCAAGTTAGGTACGCGTATTTGCATTATAATGGGTGACCCATGCACCAAAATTTGGGTCTGCAATTTTAAAGACGCAAAAGTTATGCACATTTAAAAAATTTGGGGTTTTCCTCAAAACGTGAAAGTCGATTTGAAACGTCAAAATTGGCAACATTTAGGCAACGAACCTGAAACAAATAGGGACTATGTAAAGAAAATGTCACAGGAAGGGTGTTCTGCAAACATAAGTTTCAGCCTCAATCGTCATTGTCCTTAATTTTACTAAAATGTTTCCAGAAATTTCATTCCAAATAGACCCCTTCTCTGATACTTTGGCGGTAGTTTTACTTATGTTTATGGTTTAACGGTCTATAATTTTTAGCTAATTTTCGTAGAAACAATTCGATAATGAGAGGGCCGTGACTTTTGAATTTTAAAAAGATTTCTTGAAATGAGCGCAAACTAGGTCTCCTAGAATCCATATTCGGATTTAGTTTCAGTTTTGATCTGTTTACATATATACTGGGTGACCTTCAATTTAATTGTTATTATAGAGTGTCTTGAGCTGCATCTTATAAAATTATTTTCACAATCACAGGTGGTGATACCTACAATTTTTTTTCGAACAACCTTATATTATTGCATTTTTGCATTTTTTATCGAAATAGGATGCATGTTTGTAAGAAAAAAATCGAGACGCAGTAAGTGCGTTTTGGTAGCGAATTTTCATTAAATGCTTTAAATTTCAATTACTCAATTTGCTATTAACCTAAGGTTTGTTGCCTAGGAAACCAGTTTTCTCGGAAACATTTGTAGTTTATTTTCGCAATTTCTTGTACATTTTCAAAGAATAAGTAATTTTGATAAAATATGGTACATTATTTCTACTATATATGTAGATTATACCGGTAACCAGATTGATGCCTGCTTGCATTAGAGAAACCTATTTGCTATTAAAAACATTTTTATAAAAATTCACTTCCATAACGCACTTGCTGCGTCCCGACTTTTTACTATAGTATTAGTGAGTTCGTCCAATCTATTACTAAGCAGTCTCTGAAAAAATGCCTGTTGTCTCTCGTTCTCATTATAAGTATCGTTTGCAACACTCAGTTTCTCAAAAAATTATTATCCCATTTAAATTAAAAAAGTCTGGACGCAGCAAGTGCGTTATGGTAGTGAATTTTCATTAAAATGTTTTTAATAGCAAATATGTGTGATTTTTAAGAAAGCAGGCATCAAATTTGGTTACCAGTGTAACGTATATAGTAAAAACAATGTGCCATGTTTCTTCAAAACAACTTTATTGTTTGAAAATGTACAAAATTTCCGAAAGCAAACTTAAAGTGTTCCCGAAAAAACTTGCTTCTTGGTTAACCTTATAGATTAATAGGAAATTGAGCTATTCAAATGTGAAGCATTCAATCAAAATTCGCTACCATAACGCACTTGCTGCGTCCCGAAATGCATTAAATTTCGATGGAAAATGCAAAAATGCAATAACATAAGGCGTGTTCGACTAAAAAGAAAAAGAAGATAATGTGTATCACCAACGGCTTATCCTGTGATTGTAGAAATATTTTTTTTAAGATGTAGTGTAATTAATGTATACATTATTTTTCATATCTTGTATAATAACAGATATATTAAGCTTTATTGATTTTTTATGAAAATTCGACAAACATTATATACCATTAAACGATAAATACTGCCAAGCATCAGAGAAAGGGTCTATTTGAAATGAATTTTCTGGAAACATTTTAGCAAAATGAAGGACAATGACGCTTGAAACTAAGTTTTCTGGGTTTGTAAAACATTTTCTTTCCACAGCCCGTATTAGATTCAAGTTCTTTGCCTAAATGTTGCCGATTTTGACGTTTTAAATCACGAATTTGACGTTTTGAGGAAAACCGCAATTTATTTTCTTTAAATGCCTATAATTTTTTGGCCTTTTAACGTAGAGAGCTAAATTTTGGTACGTAATTTACCTATAATTATATAAACCGCGTATCAAATTTGGTTGCCCTTATTTTGTTATTTCCCGAAATATAATTTTTTTCGAAAGTACAGACAAAATTTTCCAGGAAAACCTGGGCCGATTTTCCTGGATAACCAGTTGCAAAAGCAAGGTATTTGCCAAATTTAATCACAATCGGCCTTTTATTTTTTGACTTATCGGTGTATATATATATATATATATATATATATATATATATATATATATATATATATATATATATATATATACATAAACATATAAAAATTGAAACTGAGCCCGGATATGTGTTCTAGGAGGCCTAATTATCACTCCTTTGAAGAAATGTTTTTAAAATTCAAAAGTCGGGATCTCCTCATTAGTGAATTTTTTTTGATAAGAAAATTCACTAAAAATGGTTGTTCGTATCACAAAAATTACCTGAATATATGTATCTATTGATAAATAAATTAATAATAAATACTTTTAGGTGTATATTGACACACAACAGAAACAATATGAAAGTTTTGATTTTGTGGTGCATTTCATTTTCAGTTGGTGTTTTAATTAAATTGGCTCATCTATGAATAATTAACTGTTGAATCAAGAATTTCCATCAAATCACATAAAAAGTTAAAAATGACCGGAAAACCTATAGAGTATCGAATCATTTTATATTTAATAAGGTCATTATTTCTCCCTAACACTATGGAGACTATCATAGCAGCTATTTGTATCCAGTAATAAATTATTTCCATACTTTAATTACGGTTTCTCAATGTATTTTTTGTGTGCCTAAAACCACACATCGTCCAATATAATGTGCATAAATTATTAATGGCGTTTTGCTGAACTTGCAAGTTGATGGTCGTCAGCTAATTCATTATTGACATCTCATCGGTTTTCGAATATATTTGGTGTTTTAATAATAAATAATTATAACAGAATCATCGATATGTTAGTGTAATGGAATTTTTTAGCCGGCTCAGAGTTATGAGATCAATCAAAACTGACACAGCATCAATGTTTCTACATACAGTGTGTCCCAAATACAAGTGTTGTGTCTACTTTTTTGTTTTCCTAATTAGCGGAGACCGTTCCAATCATATATCTATATATATATATATATATATATATATATATATATATATATATATATATATATATATATATATATATATATATATATATAGGGTGTCCCAATAGTGTGTAATTCCTCTATATATCCCTTACCCTTCGAGCTAGCCGAAAAAACAAAATTTTCTTGTCATTATCTAAGCTACATCAGGAAAATATATTCAGCTTTATGGAACTTTCGGTTGCACCGGAAGTCGCTATCAACTTCGTTATTTTAAATGGAATGCTATACTTTTTATTACATTTTTAGATATAGATTACAAAATAAGTGTGACTTTGTGTAGCATTCCCTATAGCTATCTTTGATATTTTTTGAAAATATTACGACTACAACTAATATTTATTGTCAGATGAGAGATAACTGTCATCTAACCAAAACTATAACTATTTTCAGTTCTCAGGTATTTGAGCCAAGTTTTATGTGCTAACTTTTGTGTTATTTAATTTTAAATGAATTATAATACTGAATAATTAGTTGATATGACACTTATTATAGGCGAGTGTCAGCGAAATTGTTTTTTAGCATCTCGTGTATACGCACAAACATATCCGAATCGAAGACATCCTCAGGAAAAATGTTTCATCAAATTGTTGGACCGTTTTTTGCGAACTGCCAACGCCAATTATGAAATGACCACACGCAAAGGGAGAGTAAGCGGCAATGAAAAAAACGAATTTTCTATTGTTGCATCGGCATTAGATAATCCGCACACAAGCGTGAGGAAAGTTGCCGACGAAATAGGAATATCAAAATCTTCAGTGAACAGAACATTGAGAAAATACAAGTTTCATCCATATAAAATTAAGCTGCAGCAGGCATTGACGAATGCAGATTTTCGAAGTCGCCTCAGTTTTTGTGAGTGGGCAGTAGCTAAGTACAATGAAAGTGATAATTTTTTTAATTACGTGATGTTCAGTGATGAATCTTCATTTTCAAGTTGTGGTGGGGTTAACGGGCACAACTTTCATTATTACGCTTCAGAAAATCCAAACTTTTGCAGATCAGATGACAACCAGCACCGTTTTACGATAAATGTTTGGGCTGGAATAATTAGGACTAATCTTATTGGGCCATATTTCTTTGATGGGCACCTCAATGGGCAGGGATATCTGCGTATATTGTAGAAAAATGTAGAGGCTTTTTTGGAAGATTTGCCTCTAGATAACAATCGACGTATGTGGTTTATGCAGGACGGAGCACCAGCACATTATGACATAAATGTTCGCCGATTTTTAAGTGATCGGTACCCCAATAAATGGATAGGGCGAGGTGGTCCCGTCTCGTGGCCTGCAAGATCTCCTGACCTCACATCTAGATTTTTTCCTGTGGGGCTTTATCAAGGAAATTGTGTATCAAACACCGTCCAAGACCCCACAGGAACTAAAAAATAAAATTGCAGTCGCGTGCAGGGCAATAACTTCGCAAATGTTGAGCAATGTTCGAGAAGAATTCTTAAGGAGGGTTAGATTGTGTATTCAGGTCAACGGGCAAAATTTCGAATAGTTCTAATGTATCTCTTTTTTTTAGATTATTTTTTTTCTGTTAATGACTGTGGATTATTATTATTATTATTATAGTTATGTTATTATAGTTTACTTCACTTTTTGGTTCTCATAATTACAACTACCTTTATTAAACTGTGTTTCACTTTTTGTATGGTAAAACTATGAATATATAACAATCATTGCATGTAGTTGCATTCGATAAGTTTTTTTGTCGACACATTATCTAGTTACGAGGATATGATCAAGTGATTTGCATCGTGACTATCTCATTATTTTATTTGGCAATTCTATTCAAATTATTGTTAAAACAAACATTTATTAGACGGAAGTAAGCTCAAACAATGGAAATATAAAAACTGCTGACTTCCTTGTCAGGGAGACGTTTAGGTGTCACCTGACATTGTTCACATCCTCTGTGCCTCATACACTGACAATCTGACAGTACCATTATGTGTCTCATACAGTGACAATCTGACAGTACCAAGATTTTTACAAGCGAAACTAAAATAAACCACTATAACTCAAAAACTATCAACTATAGCTATAGAAAGACCTATATTACGTCGACGCATAATTTAATGGTTTACCTGATTAATCCATAAAAAACAGGGTGTTCCGTTTGAAAAACACAAGTTATGCTGCTTTAAAGTTAGATATGCTGTATATATATATATATATATATATATATATATATATATATATATATATATATATATATATATATATATATATATATATATATATATACAGGGTTTTTCACGATAGCCGTGCATTATGAAGTTCCCTGATATCTTTTACATTTTGCGGAACTTCTATCCTCATTTATAACACTTTGTGTTTCACATGTTTTTAAAGATAAAAGGAATTAAGAATACTATAACTTCTAGGATGAAGCTTTCATATTATTTACCTAAAGTTTACCTGTATCATACAGAGTATTTTAAATTTAAAGATCAACTTACACATATTCAATGTTGCAAAAGTCATTTTTTTCAAATGGTGCATCCTGTATATTATTAAAAATTCGAGTTCTAAATTCAATTCACCCCGGTTTCATATATGTTTTCCTATACTTATCTCTTACGAGTAACTTGCTACTAGAGTTTTTATGTAACAAACTCCTTTTCTAGAGAATATACATTACGCTGCACAATAAAGGCAGCTGTGGCTATCAGAAAACATATTTTTTTATTCATTGGGAATGCAATCGGATTGTAATCAGAACATGCAGGATGTTTAACGAGAGCTATTCGACTCTATCGGCAATGACTAGAGAAAAATTCGCAAGGATAGAGGAACGATTTAAATTGACTGGAAATGTCAAAACTATACGACATTTTCCAAAGCCAGTAACTGAAAATAAAGATAATGAGATAAACGTTTTGGCTTATCTTCAAGTTTACTCGCGTAGCTCTATTCCTGCAGCTACTCGAGATTTTGGAATATCAAGTTCATCTGTGCATAGAATATTGAAATCTCATAAAATGCACCCATATTCAGAAATAGTACTACAAGGACTTCGACCTGGTGAACATTTAAAAAGCGTGGAATTCTGCGAACACATGTTTCTGAATATTCAACAAGATGATAATTTTCTCTGTAAAATTATCTGGAACGACGAATCGAAAAAGACCCTAATATATTTAGAGAAGGACGTTTTCAAACAGATTTTAGTTTTAATGTGGTTTGCATTATTATGTATAATAAGGTCTCTTTTGCAATTTACAAAGAAAATTTAAACGGCGAAAAGCATTTGGAACTATTTAGGGGATCCGTCCGTATTTCTCTGACAAGGCTACCACTGCAAGGCTGCTGGAATCAGTTAGACGGTGCGCCTGCCCACTACACTGGTGAAGTTTACTGGCACTTAACGCAATTATTTGAAGACAGATGGATTCGGCCCAACGGTCCTTGGAGATGGTCTCTCCGCTCTTTTGATTTAACGCCTGCCGATTTTTATCTCTGAGGGCGTATAAAAATTGAAGTGTATGACACAACAGTGCAAAGCAGAGAGGATATTTTAAATCGTGTAATTAGAGCTTTGAGATATTTGGATCCAAATGAAATCAAAAGAGCTACTACGAATGAGATGAACTGCAGAATTTTGCAGTGCCTTGACCAAGATGGTGGTCACATAGAACATTTTATAGTGATCGTAGCATTTAAATTTGAATTAACTTTTTTGTCTTTGTTCAGTTTTTTGTTTATTGTTAATATTTGTTTTTAATTTGTTTTTTTTAAATATTTACATTTAATATTTTTATGAAGTCATACCACTTTTGTTATCTGACTGACAATCACAGCTGTTTTTGTTGTGTAGTCTAACGTGTACCCTTTAGAAGAGGAGGTTTTTACCTAAAAATGCTAATAACAAGCAACATATTGAAAATAGGTATAGAAAAACTTATATCAAACCGGTGTAGAATTAAATTTACAACTCGAATTTTTAATAATATACAGGCTGTTCTATTGAAAAAAACTTTTGACACGTTGAATATGTCTAAGTTAGTAACTAAATTTTGAACACTGTGTATGACACAGGTAAACTTAAGGCACATAATATGAAAGCTCCCTCCCACAAGTTACGAAATTCTAAATTCGAGTCTTTTATCTCTAAAAACATGTGAAATGCAAACTAATATAAATAAGGTTGCAAAATCACCGAAATACAGAGAAATTACAATATCTTTGGAACAGTTGAAGATAGGGATAGGGAAGCCTACTATAAATCTTCACAAAATTTTGTGGAGAATTCGAATATGCAATAAAAAATAGGGCATTTAATTTAAATTAGCAAAGTTGATGACTACTTCCAGTCTAACCGGAAGTGACGTGACCTTGAAAATATTTTAGAATAAAAGGCAATTACGAATTGTGATTTAGGATATTAGGGAACTTCATAAACTTCTAATGGACAGCTATCCTGAAAAACCCATATATATATATATATATATATATATATATATATATATATATATATATATATATATATATATATATATATATATATATATATATATATACAACTCATAGGGAATAACGGTCGTAATTGTTAGTTTCCAAAATTTAAAGTCTCAATAAGGGCCATGGACCTCAAATCTATATTGGCATCAAAACGCAAGTTCTTTTAAAATATCTTGCTGGTTTTTGAGACTTCACACACAGGACACAACAGGACAACAGCACAAAACCTAGGTTATGTCATAAAAAGTCAGCTGTCAATCAACAGGTTTTCAAAAACCACATGTTGCATGAGATCTTTCTCTGAAAGTTTTAAATTTTAACCGAGTTTTAATAATGTGACCATGTAACCAAGATCTTATACTGTTGTCCTGTTGTGTCCTGTGTGTAGTATCAAAAAACAGCGAGATATCTCACTCTCTTGTTGAGTTATCTTGCTGGCTGCATCTCATATTTTGCTCAGCTTTCGGAAGTTATTTTTGGATTGTATATCATAGCTGTAACTATATCTAGGCTCCTGAGGAAGCACCAAAGATGGTGGGAATTATAGAGCATGCTTTAGCAAAGAATTTGCGTTTAGATGCCCACATAGATTTCAGATCGATGGCCCTTATTGACACTATATATATATATATATATATATATATATATATATATATATATATATATATATATATATATATATATATATATATATATATATATATATACAGGATGACTGGTAATGCGATACATTTCGTCAGAGATCTTATGTGGTAAGATGTCAGAAGCAATTTGAACTTAACGTGCCTAATCATAAATTCAATTGTTTTTGAAATATGACATTTTTTAAATTTTTCCTGAAGAAATATCTTAATGTCTTTAAATAAATTTAAAAAAAATCTATTGCATATTATTGTTTTTATGTTTGAAATGAAAACAAAACATAAATACTTTGCTCATATAAAAGCTTCAAAGCCTTCTTCACTACAATAGCTATCCGACGAGGTAAAAATAGTATAATAAACAATTGGGTCTCAAAATAAATTAGCGAAAATGATGCAGGTTATATATTTTTATTTCAAGAAGAAACAGTAAAAACTCTGGACGCAGCAAGTGCGTTATGGTAGTGAATTTTCATAAAAATGTTTCTAATAGCAAATATGTTTTTTTAAGAAAGCAGGCACCAAATTTGGTTACCAGTATAATCTATATATTAGAAACAATGTGCCATGTTTCATCCAAATAACTTTATTGTTTGAAAATGTACAAAAATTTCCGAAAGTAAACTTAAATTGTTCCCGAAAAAACTGGTTTTCTGGTCAACCTTATAGGTTAATAGCAAATTGATTCAAAATTTGAAGCATTTAATGAAAATTCGCTACCATAACGCACTTGCTGCGTCCAGAATTTCTTTTCTTACGAAGATGTATTATATTTTGATGGAAAATACAAAAATGCAATAACATAGGGCGTGTTCGATTAAAAAAATTCACTCAAAAAAAGAAAATTTGAATCACCAACGACTTATGAGCCAGCCTGTAATTGTGGAAATATTTTTTAAGATGTAGCTCAAGACACCCTACAGTTAATGTATACAACTTTTTTTCGTAACTTGCATAATAACGGATATATTGTGCTTTAATGATTTTTTATGATAATTCGACAAAAATGATATACCATTAAACGATAAACTCTATAGCAAACACTACTGCTAAAGCATCAGAAAAAGGGCCTATTTGAAATGAATTTTCTGGGAATATTTTAGTAAAATGAAGGACAATGACGATTGAAACTAAGAGTTCAGGCTTTGTAAAACATTATTCTTGTGACATTTTCCTTCCATAGATCATATTAATTTCAGGTTCACTGCCTAAATATTAACAATTTTGACGTTTAAAATCGCGACTTTGACGTTTTGAGGAAACCCCAAATTTATTTTTCTTTAAATGCCTGTAACTTTTTTGTCTTTTGATCTACAGAGCTAAATTTTGGTAGATAATTTGCCTATAATGATATAAACCCGCGTATAAAATTTGGTTGTCCTTACTTTGTTAATTTTGGAGATATAAATTTTTTTTTAAAGAAAACACAAAATTTTCCGGGAAAACCTCGGCGGATTTTTCTGGCTAACAAACTTGTCCAAGCCACTTGCAAAAGGAAGGGACTCACCAATTTTGACATTTAAAATCGCGATTTTGACGTTTTGAGGAGAACCCAAATTTATTTTTCTTTGAATGCCTGTAACTTTTTTGTCCTTTACCCTACGCAGCTGAATTTTGGTAGGTAACTTGCCTATAATGATATAAACCCGCGTATAAAATTTGGTTGCCCTTACTTTGTTAACTCCGGAGATATAAATTTTTTTCAATTTTTTCGAAGAAAAAAACAAAATTTTCCGGGAAAACCTCGGCGGATTTTCCTGGCTAACGAACTTATCTAAGCCACTCGCGAAAGGAAGGTATTTACCAAATTTTATCAAAATCGGTCCATTATTTTTTTAGTTATAGGTGTGACACATAAATATATAAACATATATATATATATATATATATATATATATATATATATATATATATATATATATATATATATATATATATATATATATATATATATATATAAACATATAAAGTCTGAAACCGACCTCGGATTTGGGTTCCAGGGGTCCTAAATAGCGCTCATTTGAAGAAATTTTTTCAAAATTCAAAAGTCGAGATCTCCTCATTAGTGAATTTTTTTAAAGAAAATTCACTAAAAACGTATGTATGGATGTATGTATGTACAAAGAATATAGGATGGCGTCGGACGATGCATCTACTCTTTCATTTACCACAGACTTTTATAAATTAAGTGTTGCAGCAAGTATCGAACCGTTAACAAAAGTAACTAGAATGGCACAAACATATTTTACAAATACTTTTTTACCTTTCCTATACTTTCACTTTGATTTCCCTTTTGTTTTCATTTTTTTTATTTTTCCCCTTTTTGTTTTTTCCTTGTCTCTTTTTTTTCTCGTTTTTTTCTTCAGTAAAAACGTGGGTATTTTTAAACTAGCGTTTGATGTCTAATGAACGAAATTTAAATTTACTTGCTACAGATCTTGACCTCTACTCTGTACACATGCACGGTACCGTCTTCTTATTTCAGTTTTCGCTATTCTTGTTGTCATGGTATTCCGTATTTGTTGAGCTGCATCTATTCGTCTTTTGTGTTTTAAGGTTTTCTCTTGCATTGGCTGGTAATTCGCGTAGATATTTTAAATTTCTTGAAACATTCATTTAAAGACATTAAGATATAATTTTTGAGGAAACATTTTTAAAACGTAATATTTCAAAAACTCTTGAATTTCAGAGAAGACTTGTTAGGCTCAAATTGCTCCTGCATCGTCAGATCTCTGAAGCAATGTATCGAGTGACCAATCGCCTTAACTAACATGTGAAATGTCTAAACTGACGCCCACGTGGCGCAGGTGGCTAGGTGACAGCCTGCTAAGCGAGAGGTCCCGGCTTCGATTCCCGGGCGAGGCAAGTTGACTCTGTCTGGAAAATTTAAAAATATATAGAATGATGGGAAATAATGTGCTAATGTCCTGAGATGCCGCAGCCAATAATATTTAAAAAAATGTCTAAACTGTATTTTTTCAACTAACTAATTGTCTAGAATTGTAAAAAAATACATACATTTAAATATAATTTCAGAGGCTATGAAGATGCAGAACTCCATGGTGTCAGCAGCAGCTGGTAAAATTAAATCTGTTAGGATCAAAGAGGGCGATACAGTTGGTGATAACGACCTACTAGTTGAATTGGAGTAGACAGACGACAATATGAATAGTGTTTTTTTAATAAATACACATTGGCGTAGCTAGGGGGGTGCCTGGGGGGGATGTACCTCGAGCCCCCCTGAAAGATACTAATAAAGAAAATAGAAAACATATATTTACATATTTTTTTTAATCCAACGTATACCTTAACAACAGCCACCCTCACCCCCCAACCCCGATAACTGAGGCTAGCTACGCCGATGTAAATACATTTTATAGACAAATAAACAATCCAGAGCACTGAGTTTCATTGAATAGTTTTTAGCAATAGTATAACATGTTTGATATTTTTGGTCTTTGTAGGATTACTTACTATACGTAAAGAAATTTTACATATGGGGGATGCGGGGGAAAATTGTGAAAAATGATAAAATGTAGGAAACTCAAACTATTTGCCAAAAGAAAGGATAAAACTATTTAACATCCTAAAATTTTTATAATACAAACAAAATTCCATTAAACCAATAAAAGGGTATCTAAACGAGCACATTTTAATCTACTGTCAAAGTCTATTCAAACATCAAACGTATCCTATATTAACTGGAGAGTTCTTTTGATGCATTTGACCTTATTTAAATATAAATTAACTGCGGGAGAAAGAGCTTGTTTCCTTTCCCCAATATGTGAAAACTGGAACCTGTGATGAGCACTAATAAGTACACTTGGAGAACACCCAAATCACCACAAAATATATTTCAGAGACCTTACGATCGTTTCGTTGACAAAGTCAACATCTTCAGAGGAAGAAAATTCAAACATAAAAAACTAGATCCCGTATATTTATATCGCGTCAAGATAAACGAACTAGTCCGATATAAAGTTGTCGTCCAAGAACGATCGTTTGTTTATTGCGCAGTGAAACAGTTCGGAGATCTGCTTTAATCTTTTGGTCGACAAATTTATGACCCTTATCTAATATAGGCATTAAAAGGCCCAGAGTTCTTCAAAGAATCAGCACGTTTCCTTTCGATCTAGAAATTTACTATCCACATAGTAAATTTCTAGATCGAAAGGAAACGTGTTGATTCTTTAAATAGTAAATAATTTTCCCTGCACACACACACATGTTAAATTTAAGTATCTTGATTTTATAAACAATTCCCCCTAGAGCATTTGATTTTTTTCTGTCAATTAAATATGAAAAGTCGAATCGTGTGACAGTCTGGGAGAATGATTAATAACAACGAGTTAATAATTTAATACATCTATTTTTGTTGTTTTTTTAATGCAATTGCTTCAAAAATAACTTTTTCGTCGCATCAAGATGAATCGCCTTTATAAATATTACGCAACTTAATAAAAATCAGCCAGACAATTTGATTTTTTAGGGTGTAATAAGCGGATTGCAATTATGCTTAAGAAATCAGACATAAATTGAATTTCGTCCCTTATTAATGTTATTTCCCGTGGAGAAGTCTGAAAGAAAGTCATTACCGAGTAGTCAGTGCATCCTATTCACATTCTCTCCTTCTGAACATTTCAATAGATCCAAATAACGTTAAAACAAGAATTATTAAACTTAATTCAATTTGATCTATAGCTTTAACGACCCCACAATGGGGCAAATTGCTCCATTCATCCACACAAATTGATCAGTAAATGTATAAGGATCGTTCAAGTCGCTAAAAAGAAATTTCGTCACCTTTTCTCAGCTTCTTTTGGAAGTTCAGTAATGAAAACATCGTCCAGATGATGCGGAATGAATAAAGTAATGAGGACAGTATACGGGGACTCATTTTTATCTTTTATAAAGTTACAGTACCTTAGCGCCTGCCAGCTGGTAAGTATATAATTAATAAAGGGTCTGCGAAAACTAATTTCTAAAAATTGTTTCATTGAAATGTTAATATTCATGATAATAGCTCGGGATCTAATATACATTGATATTTAAATTATTTGTACCACGTCAAATTCAGATGACACTGTGTTTGTAAAGAAGTAATGCACCGAATAAAGGTTATTATACGAAATAAAACTATTTGTATCTATAGTTTTAACTCTTTAATCAAGAAAAATTAATAGAGAATAAGAAATGTATACGTAAAAAGTTCGGGACGCAGCAACTGCGTTATAGTAGTGAATTTTCATAAGAATTGTACACTGTTAGTAAGATATATATCCAAAGCGCTTCCTAGCAACTACAGGCCTATTTCTCTCCTTTCAGTCGTCTCTAAAGTGATGGAAAAGTATATAAACACCGAATTACTAAAATTTATCAAAAAACACAGTCTAATTCACGATAGACAGTATGGATTCCGTCAGCGCAGATCAACTGCCGACCTCCTTTCCTCTGTCACCCATTCTTGGTACAAGTCTATGGAACTACACGGTGAATCCCAGATTGTCGCTCTAGATATATCCAAAGCATTCGACCAGGTCAGGCACGCAGCGCTGCTTAATAAACTCCCGGCCTATGGCCTACCACCAAAACTCTGTACCTGGACAGCAAATTTCCTCTCCAACCGGAACATTTCTGTTGTCGTGGATGGCCATTCCTCTAAACTATATCAAATTAATGCAGGAGTTCCTCAAGGTTCAGCTTTAGCCCCTACTTTGTTTCTTCTCCACATCAATGACCTCCTCTCTAGCACATCCAACCCAATTCACAGTTACGCGGACGACAGCACCCTCCACTCAAATATAGAATATCCTAAGCCTGTTTCTTTAGCCCAACTAGATGAGGATCGCAGACTCATGGAGGATTTTGTCTCCGTGGATCTTCAAAGAATATTAGACTGGGGAAGTAGAAATCTTGTACAATTCAACCCCACCAAAACTCAGTCTTGCTGTCTTACTCATAAGAGATACACCAGCCCTAGACCCATCACAATGAACAACCAAGTTATCCAAAGTAATGAGTCCTTTTCACTTGTTGGCATTTCTGTGGATCGAGGTCTCAATTGGCACCAACATGTCACTTCAATTGCAGAATCGACTGCTAAGAAATTAGGCTTCCTCTTCCGGGCTCGCAAATACTTTTCACCAGCTAATCTCTATACCTTATATACTTCACAAATAAGGCCAAACCTCGAATACTGCTCCCACATCTGGGGTGCCGCTGCCGCTTCTACACTCGCTATCCTGGACTCCATTCAGAAGAGAGCTATACGTCTCATCGGTGACCCTACACTCATTCAAAGGCTGCCATCCCTTGCCCACCGACGTGCCGTTGGTGACCTCTCTCTTTTATAGATATCTGCACGGGCAGTGCTCAGAGGAGCTTTCTTCCATAGTTCCTCCACCTGCTGCCCCCAACAGATCTACCAGGGGAATGGAGCGAATGCATCCTTTTACTGTCCAGGTCTCCAGACATAGAACATCTTGTTATGCCCGCTCTTTTGTCCCGAGGACTTCCAAGTTATGGAATTCTTTGCCGGCACATGTTTTTCCTTCTCCTCCGAACCTCCAAACCTTCAAGTCCAGAATTAACAAGTTGCCCCTTTCCTCCTTGTCGATACCCACGGTACGATAGTATTTAGGCAGTAAGCCCTCGTGGTGTGTTGTCGAAATAAATAAAAAAAATATACTATTAAAACTAATTCTTTAAATTTAAATGGCCCTTGAAGATCGGTTTTAAAGTCCCAGTTAGCGATTATTTGAAAAAATGTATGATTTAGATGCAGCTAAAAAATTAAAATTTTGGCTTAGATATAATATGTAAGTACTGCCAGTGTCTTTAAAAAATGGTATTACAAATTTCATTAAAGTTACAAAAGTTTTTCAGAAAAAATTAATTATTTACAAAGGGAATGTACTTGTTAAATTATAAATATGGCAGGCATTTTCCTTATTCATTGCTTGGATGGTTTTCTTTTAGTCAACCCATCCAGTTTTTGCAAACAATAAACAACACAAAAGGTTTTTTAAAGCAAATTTGTAGTTATCCGCGAAGCTCATGCTGTTTTTCTTTAATTCAGTACCCATGTGCGTTTACATAGGCGTTACTATGGTTCAAGATTGAAGATTCTGATTAAATGGGAAATTTATTGAGCTATCGGATTTAAAATATTTTTACGAAAATTTTCTACCAGAACATAAAAAACCTCTTTTAGTGAATTTTCTTACAAAAATTCAGTAATTAGGGATCCAGACTTTTGAGCTTTGAAAAAATTTCTTTAATGAGCGTTACTTAGGCTCCCTAGAACACATATCCGGGGTCAGTTGCAAGTTTATATATATATATATATATATATATATATATATATATATATATATATATATATATATATATATATATATATATATATATATATATATGTATCACACAGATAACTAAAAAAAAATAATGGGCCGATTTTGAGTAAATTTGGTGAATACCCTCCTTTTCCAAGTGCCTTGAATAAGTTCGTTAGCCAGGAAAATCGGCCCAGGTTTTCCCGGTAAATTTTGGGTTCCCTTTCGAAAAAAATCATATCTCCGGAAATAACAAAGCAAGGGCAGCCAAATTTGGTTTGTAGGTTTATATCGTTATAGGTAAATCACCTAGCAAAATTTAGCTCTGTTGGTAAAAAGGCAAAAAGTTGTGGGCATTTAAAGAAAAATAAATTGGGGATTTACTCAAAACGTCAAAGTCGTGATTTAAAACGTCAACATTGGCAACATTTAGGCAAAGAACCTAAAATTAATACGAGCTATGGAAAGAAAATATCTAAAGAAGAATGTGTTACTAAGCCTGAAGTCTCAGCTTTAACCGTCATTGTCCTTCATTTTACTAAAATGTTTCCAGAAAATTCATTTCAAATAAGCCCTCTCTGATGCTTTGGCGGCAGTCTTAGCTATAGAGTTTATCCTTCTCCTCCGAACATCCAAACCTTCAAGTCCAGGATTAACACGTTACCTCTTTCCTCATTGTCGACACCCACGGTACGATAGTATTTAAGCTGTAAGCCCTCGTGGTGTGTTGTTGAAAAAAAAAGTATATAATTTTTATCGAATTTTCGTAAAAAATCAATAAAGCTCAGTATATCCGTTATTATACAAGATACCAAAAAAATTGCATACATTATTTATAGGGTGTCTTGAGCTACATCTTAAAACAATATTTCCGCAATTACAGGATTGCCCATAATTCGTTGGTGATACAAAATTTTTTTTTTAACAAACACGCCTTATGTTATTGCATTTTTGCATTTTCCATCGAACTATGATGCATGTTTGTAAGAAAAGAAATTCTAGATGCAACTTATCCAAGCCACTTGCTAAAGGGAGATGCGAGTATAGGTATATTTTCTGACATGACAAAGCTAGGAAGAGGAAGTGGAAGACATGTAGGTATCTTCGTATAAAAGAACCGCGTTAAGATAGGTTCATACACTCGCGAATTGCAAAAAGGGAATTGCGAAACGTTACACTATTGGTTCATTTTAAATAATATCATAAAATTATTTAAAATGGACCAACAGGAATTAGTTTCGCTATTCGCTTTTCACAACTCCCGAATGTATGAACCTAGCGTTACACAGTTCTTTTATATTAAGATACCTACATGTCTTAAGAAGGCGAGGAAACATGATCAGATAATTATAATGTGTCATAGGCGAAGAAATATTAAGTCCTGTAGCTGGAAAATTATGTGAGAAAAAAAATGGAAGAGGAGATGGGCTTATTTGTGCTTCTTTTATATGCGTGACAAAAATAGGTTTGGTTTTAACATTTCGTGGTCGAACCTGGTATATACATTCCTACAAACACATCTAAAACTACAGTTGCCCGTAAAAGTCTTAGTTTTCCACAGACTTAGCAACTTCTTTGCTGAAGGACGAAAAAGTTTCCATTGGACCGTCAACGGTTCAATCAGGAGCAATTCAAGTGATGTTCCCGTACACATTAATTATACACCGCGATTTAAGACTCTTTTTGCTTCATAAACTAATTAATTCCAAAAGTTTTCCTGCTTTCCTGAAGTTCTTGGCTAGACCTAGTATGCTGAAAGTAAAATAAGTGAACCATTATTCAAATTGTACAGTGATTTATTACACCAATAACGGTATTTTAGTTTTACGAAAAAAAAAGTAGTAACATGACGGAAATAGTAAAACGGTGGGTTGCAGCAAGTGTGCTATGACAGGGGATTTTAATTCAAAGTCCCAAGCATCTGTAGCTCACTTTTCCAAGAGTCTAAAAACATCATCCAGGTTTAGTGAATTTTCGTAGAAAAAATTCACTAATGGGGAGATCCCGGCTTTTGAATTTATCCAAATGAGTGCGAACTAGGAGCCCTGGAGCCTATATCCGTGCTCAGACACATCTTATTTACTAATAAGGTGCAAAGGAAAAGTTGTAGATACATATGTTCTACTAAGTGAGTGGTGGAAGTGCCGCCACCTAGTTGCGGAATCAAGTAGTATGTTGTCACGCCAGCTCCAAATAACACAAAATGTTAAAAAAACAGAGACTGTATACAACTAACTAAGAATTTAGAAAATTGTCAGCCCTGGCCCATTTCTACCCCAATATAGAGACAAAGTGTGTAAGACTAGATGCATTCTCGCAACAATTAGAACCGTAGACCGGTTTCGGTCTAATTAGAGCTCTTCAGTACGGCATACTAATTGTAGCAAAAATGCACCAAAAGTAATACGGCTATAATATAGCCAGCCTTAAAATACTAAGTGAGTGGTGGACGTGCCGCCACCTAGTTGCGGAACCAAGTAGTATGTTGTCATGTTGTTAAGGCTGGCTATACTATAGCCGTAGCTCTAATGAGAGCGAAACCGGTCTACGGTTCTAATTGTTGCGAGAATGCATCTAGTCTTACATACTTTGTCCCTATATTGGGGTAGAAATGGGCCAGGGCTGACAATTTTCTAAATTGTTAGTTAGTTGTATACAGTCTCTATTTTTTTAACACTTTGTGTTATTTGGAGCTGGCGTGACAACATACTACATGGTTCCGCAACTAGGTGGCGGCACGTCCACCACTCACTTAGTATTTTAAGGCTGGCTATACTATAGCCGTATTAATTTTGGTGCATTTTTGCTACAATTAGTATGCCGTACTGAAGAGCTCTAATGAGAGCGAAACCGGTCTACGGTTCTAATTGTTGCGAGAATGCATCTAGTCTTACATATGTTCTAAATAAAGCAAAAATATGTAAATTTTAAAGACATTTATAACTTTTGAGTTATGACATAAACTTTCGTTTTTCTAAATGGAAATCATAGTTGGTTGTGGCTTCATTAAAAAGGCCTTTTTTTCCTCTTTACACTGATATGAAACGCGGTATGATTATTCTAAGAAATAAAAATTTTACAGTGGTTTTCTTTTTTTTTCAAAAAAATAAAATTGGTTACCACGGAAACGGTTGTTTATTTTAAATAGCAAAAACCTGAATCCAAGTTTTCGCACATAGTTTATATAACATTTCTAATTCGAGACTTAACATAATAACTAACAAAACAAAATCTTAAAATTAAAATAGAAACTATAACAAAAGTTCAGAGAATATGTTCAAAAAGTTCTCCATTATTATTGAGACAGCAAATACTCCTACACAAAACTGAAATTGTCGCTTTTTTAATAGAACGTCTATCGATATTGGCAAAATTGTCTAAGACGACTTCTCTAAGATCGTTCACTGTATCGTAAGACCCTCGGTACACCTTATTTTTTACATATCATGAGACTGATGTGGTCATGTAACTGGTGCATTTCTTCCGATTCAGGAGTTGGGAAAAGTTTGGTATAAGAAGTTCTGAACTTGTAACTGGTTATGGGGCGGCGCTCCATCATGCAGTAACCACTGTAGTGATGCACAAATTGCCAAATCTACATTATCTAGCATATCTTGAAAGTCATTCTGTAGAAACTGAAGATAGTGGTCACCGGTTATTGTACCTTCAAAAATGTACGGACCAAGAATTTTTGAACCAATGACACCACACCAGACATTAAACCCAAATCTTATTTGTGGTTTCCGTTGTTCAACATAATGCGGATTTTCTTGCATCCAGAGATGCTTATTATGTCTGTTGAATATACCGCAGTTTGTGAATCGAAGCTCGTCCGTCCAAAGTATTTTAGATGGAAACTGTGGGTCGTCTTCACACATAATCGAAACCAGGTGCAAAATTCAATTCGCACAATCATCATTGTGCAATGTTTGTGTGTGTTTTGTTTCTTTAACGTCGGCCTATTTCCGCCACTATGGCCAATCACCGACGCCAGGGAGCAGTTTCATCTCACTATCCTGGAAATTTTGCCGAACCCCTGCCTTTCTGTAAGGAGGGTAGGGATCTTTAACGTGCCCAACATCGCATGGACACGGGACCGACGGCTTTACACCCCCTCCGAACATTCAACTTGCTGAAATACAATGCCAGAACCTCGGTTGATGTTAATTTTACAGTTTGTACTGAAACAGTGAAAGGAGTACCCTGGGATCGAACCCAGTACCCTTCGGTTCAGAGCCACACGTTCCTACCCTTGAACCACCGAGGTTCTTTGTGCAATGTTTGCGTTGTTGATATTTTATAAAGTGCATTTTAGTGCCTTAACGTCAGTGCGTTGGGATGTACTGGCTTCTGCTGCGATCTTCCTAGTTGAAGTTGAAGAATTTTGAGTCACACTGGCTAATACGTTTATTTGTGTCACTTCACTAATGGCATTTATCTTGTCTCTTGGCCTAGTGAAGAAACCAGATCAAAATTTTGTTAAAAATATTGCTTTTTTGCACGCACTGCATTTTTATTACTTAAAATGTGACACTCCAACATATGCCGTTTCTCTTGATTCGAAAAATTGATAATTAATTAACTACAAACGTCTTTACCAAAGTTAGAATTTTTATAACGAAAACGTCACAGTAATATTTGCAAGTGTCAAAAACAATTATTTTCACAGTTATCTGTTAGACTTGACGTAAGAAATGAACATCGACTGCCTTTTAAAAAAAACCAGCCTAGATTCTTTTGCTATTAGTGGTTGAAGTTTTAATAAATAAGCCACGGATTTGATTTTGCAAAAGAAAATTAGTTGTATTAGTAATAACTCAACGGGTTTTAGATATTTTCTTTAAATTTTCATCAAACGTTTTACAAATTTGATTGAAAAATTTTATTTTGTTACTTATTATGTTAAATCTCCAATTAGAAATGTTACGCAAACTATGTGCGAAAACTTAGATTCAGGTTTTCGCTATTCGAAATAAACAACCGTTTCCGTGGTGACCAATGTCAATTTTTTGAAAAAAAACATCACTGCAAAATTTTTATTTCTTAGAATAATCATATCGTGGTTCATATTATTGTAAAGAGAAAAAAAAGACCTCTTTCATAAAGCCACAGCCAACTATGGTTCCCATTTAAAAAACACAAGTTTATGTCATAACTCAAAAGTTACAGATCTTTTTAAAATTTGCATATTTTTGATTTATTTAGAACATATTTATCTACAACTTCTTCCTTTACACCTTTTCAGTAAAACTAACGCAGCAAAATGCATTTAAAGAAATCGGCAACTATCAGTTTTTTCAAAATATCTAGTAATCCGTGACATTTTTTATGAAAACAAAAACAGTTCTGAATTACACTCATAAAACTGCACTACTTTGCTCATTTAACCGTCTCTCTAACTGCAGTATATATAAACATATAAACATTCGAAGGGAACTTGGATATGGGTTCTAGTGGCCTTAAATTCATGCTGATTTGAAAAAAATGTCCGAAAGTCGCACCATCGTTACCTCTCTATTGTTATTATTATTATTATTATTATTATTATTATTATTATTATTATTATTATTTCTAAGCATTAGCACGTCTGGGTTTGACATTAATAAAAATGAATGAGAATTAAAGGCTTTTTTTACCTCACAATTTATTTATCTTTAACCCTACGGGTTTCGGTTCATCTGAACTTTCTTCAAGGGTTAAAGATCTAGAATTTAAAATGATGTTTGTCAGAAACTATGTTTCTGGTAGGTATTACATGCGAGCATTACACAGTAACTAAAGAAAGCGCAAAGATCTAACAGAAGCTAATGTCAAACATTAAAACTAAGCCCGAACGGCCATGCAAACTAAACCGACAGAGTGTCAGGAGTTAAAACAGCGTTTTTTACAGTCTCTGTCGGTTTAGTTTGCATGGCCGTTCGGGATTAATTTTGACATGGGTAAATTGGGTGAAAATCAATACTATATATTAATTTTGGCATTCTTTAATTCTTTTTCCTTATTGACTGCATACCACATCGAAAAGAACTGGCTCCCTAACCAGAGACAAAATATCTATGGCCCTCGTAAGAGAACTTTAGTGGCAAGTCTTTTTATTTCCGTAATATGCTTTACCTTGTGACGAGCCCTTGGCTTGCAGACAGTTTTTCGGTGACACGGATTGACGGTTACTATCTGACGATCTCGGGCGCCAGATTTTAAAGGGTTTACTCCCTGTTGAGGATGTCTGCGACCTCTTCAATTAACTCTGATCGAGATAACTATCAAAGTACCTGGGTAACTCTGTGGAGAAGGGTTCGGTAGCCTTTAGGTAACATAGGCTAAATTTAGTGACCCCCGAGTGAGCGGGCTTTAATCGCTGACTCGGCGTGATCCGACCACTTTTGTTTTAACGAAAGGTGTAGCAGATTTTGTATGTTAAGGGGTTAGATAAGAATTAATCAAGGTCTTTAATTTACCCAACCCTATATTTCAGATTTTAAATTATTTACAATATATATATATATATATATATATATATATATATATATATATATATATATATATATATATATATATATATATATATATATATATATATATATATATATATATATATATATATAGAACAATATTTACAAAATATGTACAAATAAAATATGCGGGAACTAACATCAATCGGAACGTGGCCCTCGCTAAAGCGGTAAATGCTAGTGCGTGACGAAGCGTACGGATTCGGTCAGGTGTATATGATACGAGCGGTATTTCACTTAAGCGAGGATACGGCAGGCGGGCAGCACACCGCGATAGACAACATCAGAATACCAGCTATAACTTCTCCGTCGAAGCAGGGGACAGCGGAGACGAAAAAGTGCAGACTGGAGTGACGGGATGACAGTTCCCGAAGGCCTATGCGGACTGTGAATTCTCAGCATCTCCGCTTGGGCCAAACCGGGACGAAAACATCTTGATTACTTTAGCGAGCTGTGAAACCTCGGCATCCTCAATAAAATAACACAAGAGCTTATATTGTATTGGGCGGAAAGCCGAGAGCCCGACAAAGGGTACAGTGCCAATTGGGAAGGACGGCTCACTTGGAGTGACCTAGATAGGCTGTGAATCCTCAGCGTCCCTATCGGGATCAATACAAGATGAATATATCTCGATTATTTAAGTGAGCTGTGAATCCTCAGCATCCCCACAAAAATAATGCAAGACAATCTAACATAGGGGAATCGTCTAGGAAGGACCTAAAAAACTCGCTTGCGTAGATTTAGGCTGAAAGGTGTGATAATTTAAAAATATGAAAATTCGCTACAAAATATGGATTAATTAAAACGGACAATTTCTCACCTATAACAATATTTGCGGATACGGAAATTGGTCGGAACAGGTGCGGTCGGACGGCAAACTTAAGCGGACTTGGTGCGGACTGGTGGCCACTCACTATGCTCGGCTTATTAGCTGAATTAACAATACTGCCTGTGCCCCGTGTTGCTTCTCCTTTTATATGAATTTCACAGCCGGCCAAAAACCCGGCGATGCTTGGAATTTTATCACCTTATCACAACCGGATAAGATAATAAGTATGAAATGCCTGTTTAATTAAATATAAATCGCCTTAAAATATTTCATGGTGAAAATATTCTAGCAAATATTTATATAGTTTGTATTTAATTATTTTTTATTTAATTAATTAATTACTTAGTAGTTAGGCGTTTTGTACCACAGACCGATAGAAAATAATACTTTATCACAACCTAAAGATCATTGCTCTTATCATTTAGGGGTGTCCTATAATTTGCAGACACTCCTAGTGATGACGTTTCAGTATTTATAAACAAAAACCCGACGGAGAAGTATGGTATATATCTATGCCGTGGTGCTATCTAAAATTTTGTGATACAAATTAGTAACTTGGAAAACAGAGTAAATAAGAATTACTCATAGAACCTCGGTGGTTCAGGCGTAAGAACATGTACCTCTGAACCGAAGGGTACTGGGTTCGATCCCAGGGTACTCCTTTCACTTTTTCAGTACAAACTGTAAAATTAACATCAACCGAGGTTCTGGCATTGTATTTGAGCAAGTTGAATGTCTGCACGTTCCGCCCTTCGGAGGGGGCGTAAAGCCGTCGGTCCCGTGTCCATGCGATGTTGGGCACGTTAAAGACCCCTACCTTCCTTACAGAAAGGCTGGGGTTCGGCAAAATTTCCAGGAGAGTGAGGTGAAACTGCTCCCTGGCGTCGGTGATTGGCCATAGTCGCGGAAATAGGCCGACGTTAAAGAAACAAAACACACACACACACACAAGAATTACTCATTTCAGGTTAACGATTAATATCCATTCCCTCAACTCCTGCATCCCTCAATATGTGCTGTTTATAAAACAGAAAAGTTGAATAGTGGGCGTGTATTACAATAATAATAATAGTAAAAGTTAGTTGAATGTAACAATACAATTATCAGACAATGGTAACGAATGTAAGCCGATGTCGGACGGTCTCTTGGTCAGTTAGTTAAGGAGCTTTTGTGTTAAAGTTGTGGTCCTGTCCCCGTGGAACTCTAACTAGCAGATGTGATGTCTGTTACCTCAATTTAATGTCACATTATATGCATATAGTAGAGCATTGTACTCGAATAATACCGAAAAATAAAGGGAGAACGTAACTTTACTTAAATTATATGCTTTTAGCAAATAACCAGTGACAAACTTGGTCGGTTGATATTTGAAAAACATGCATTGTCACCGAGATACCAGGGACGGCTGATATAATCGCGACATGATCACTAATTATTTATCCTTTGCACGTACTAGTTTCTAATGGGGTAGGTTTACACGTCATTTGCTTTATATTTTATACTACAAAGTTTTAAGATGGCTGTCAACTGCACTTTTTAGTGAATTTTTATTAAAAAATCGATGGTGAGACTTTTCAAAAAATTTTTCAAATGAGCGCGAACTAGGAACCCTAGAACCCATATCCGGGGGCAGTTTCAATTTTTATATGTTTATATATATATATATATATATATATATATATATATATATATATATATATATATATATATATATATATATATATATATATATATATTATTATAACAGGATTTTTAACACGGCATTTCTGTATACTATACAAAGAGAAAGGTTAAGGGCAAGACCGCAAGGAGACAACCGCATACACATGTTTCAAGCTTATTAGCTATCATCAGTACGGTATAGACAGGTGATGTTGGGAACACTCTGGATGAAGAAGCAAAAATACACGGTGTCACAACAGGCAACCAGTGCACATTTGCAGCATCATTCGGAAGATTCGAGGGCAACAACCAAAATCGCCACGGAGGCAAAGAAATCACCTGCGTGTTCCCATCATCACCTGGCTATACCGTACTGATGATAGCTAATAAGCTTGAAATACGTGTATGCGGTTGTCTCCTTGCGGTCTGGCCCTTAACCTTTCTCTTTGTATAGTATACAGAAATGCCGTGTTAAAAATCCTGTTATAAATAGTATGACTCCTGGGCTCCGGATGCTCACGCAGGTGATTTCTTTGCCTCCGTGGCGATTTTTGTTGTTGCCTTCGAATTGAGTATATATATATATATATATATATATATATATATATATATATATATATATATATATATATATATATATATATATATATATATATATGTATCACACCGATAACTCAGAAAATAGAAGACCTGATTTGACAAAATTTGGTGAATACCTTCCTTTTGTAAGTGGCTTGGATAAGTTCGTTAGCGAGGAAAATCAGCCGAGGTTTTCCTGGAAAATTTTGCGTTTTCTTCAGAAAAAAATTCATATCTCTGGAAATAACAAAGTAAGGGCATACATCGTTTTATATCGCTATATATAAATTACCCACCAAAATTTAGCGCTGTAGGTCAAAGGACAAAAAGTTATGGGCATTTAAAGAAAAATAGATTGGGGTTTTTCTCAAAACGTCAAAGTGACAATTTAAAACGCCAAAATTCGCAACATTTAGGCAAATAACTTGAATCTAATACGGGCTATGGAAATAAAATGTTCCAAGAAGAATGTTTTACAAACCCTGAAGTCTTAGTTTCAACCCTCATTGTCCTTCATTTTACTAAAATGTTTCCAGAAAAATCATTTCAAATAGACCCTTTCTCTGATGCTTGGCAGCAGCCTTAGCTATAGAGTTTATCGTTTAATTGTATATAACTTTTGTAAAAAATCAATAAGGCTCAATATATCCGTTATTCTACAAGATATAAAAAAAATTATACATTAATTATAGGGTGTCTTGAGCTACATCTTAAAAAAATATTTCTACAATCACAGCGTGGCCCATAAGTCGTTGGTGATACAAATAATTTTTTTTTAGTCGAAAACGCCTTATGTTTTTGCATTTTCTATCGAAATATAATGCATGTTTGTAAGTAAAGAAATTATGGACGCAAGTGCGTTATGGTAGCGAATTTTGATTAATTGCTTCATATTTGAAAATTTACTATATAAGGTTGACCAATAAACGGATTTTTTCGGTTACATTTTAAGTTTACTTTCGAAAATTTTTGTACGTTTTCAAACAATAAAGTTATTTTGATGAAACATGGTACATTGTTTTTACTATATATTTCTTATTGTTTCACTTAATACGAACAACTGTACTTTTATAATACATGAAGCTTATTGTAGCACAGTCTGCCTATTATTAAAGTTTAAGTTAGGTAATTAAGTTCAATTTCCAACTATTATATCTATTATTATTGTATTTTGCAAATTACTTTAGGTTGAAAAGTGGGTGCAGAAATATACGTGATGAATAAAATTAGAACTACATAATAAGTCAACATCGACGGCGATTTATTCATCCTAAAGGCTCCATATTAGTGAATTTTTGTAGAAAAAATTGGCTATGGGGAGATCCAGACTTTTGAATTTTGAAAATTTTTTTGCAAATGAGCGCGAACTAGGACCCCTAGAACCCATATCCGGGGTCAGTTTCAATTTTTATATGTTTATATATATATATATATATATATATATATATATATATATATATATATATATATATATATATATATATATATATATATATATATATATATATATATATATATATACATATACATATATATATATATATATATATATATATATATATATATATATATATATATATATATATATATATATACACATGTGTGTGTATCACACCAATAACTCAAAAAATAATGGGCCGATTTTGACAAAATTTGGCATGTTCCTTCCTTTTGTAAATGGCTTGGATAAATTTGCTAGTCAGGAAAATCGGACAAGGTTTTTCGGGAAAATTTTGAGTTTTCACTCGAAAAAAATTATATCTCCGGAATTAACAAAGTAAAGGCAACCAAAATTTAGCTATGTAAGTTAAACGACAAAACAGTTATAGGCATTTAAAGAAAAATAAATTCTGGTTTTCCTCAAAACGTCAAAGTGGCGATTTAAAACGTCAGAATTGGTAATATTTAGGTAATAAACCTGAAACTAATATGAACTATGGAAAGAACATGTCTCAAGAAGAATGTTTTACAAAGCCTGAACTCTTGGTTTCAATCGTCATTGTCCTTCATTTTACTAAAATATTCCCAGAAAATTCATTTCAAATAGACCCTTTCTCTGATGCTTTGTCAGTAGTGTTGGTTATACAGTTTATCGTTTAATGATATATCATTTTTGTCGAATTTCCATTAAAAATCATTAAAGCTCAATATATCCGTTATTATGCAAGTTACGAAAAAAAAAATGTATACATTAATTATAGGGTGTCTTGAGCTACATCTTAAAAAATATTTCCACAATTACAGGGTGGCCCATAAGTCGTTGGTGATTCAAATTTTCTTTTTTTTTATCGAACACGCCCTATGTTATTGCATTTTCCATCGAAATATAATACATCTCTGTAAGAAAAGAAATTCGGGACGCAGCAAGTGCGTTATGGTAGCAAATCTTCAATAAATGCTTCAAACTTGAATAGGTCAAAACCTATAAGGTTGACCAGGAAACCAGTTCTTTCTGGAACAATTTAAGTTAACTTTCGGAAATTTTGGTACATTTTCAAACAATAAAGTTATTTTGATGAAACATGGCACATTGTTTCTACTATATAGGTTATACTGGTAACCAAATTTGATGTCTGCTTGCTTAAAAAAACATATTTTCTATTAAAAACATTTTTTATGAAAATTCACTACCATGACGCACTTGCTGCGTCCAGAGTTTTTTATACTAAAGTTGGATGTGTGTTCTAGGTATCCTATCGCGCTCATTTGAACACTCTAAACTATCGAACAATTTCGCGGATTCGTTAGTCGCGAATTTTTTGTACGAAAATCCGCTAATAAACTTATTAATCGTAACATTGGTCCTATTCACAGTAGCATTTTGTATACCCCATTGTCCTGAAATATAGCTCCGATAAGAATGAGAAACCCAGCGAATGGAAGGTTGGAAGACTGGACAAGCGGCTCGTAGTAAACAATATTGTGGGTTAAACAAATGTTTCCACATTGTATTAACGCAGTAGTATAAAATGAAACATTATATTTCATTTATGTTAATCTGTTAATGTTAACTTTGTTACCAAAACGATGATATGGTATAAAATACGATTATAAGGAAGTGGGTTTTATCTTATGTACTACTTATTAGTGCCTATAGGTTCCAAGACTTGCGCCACTAATTTTACTGCAGCTTGATTCCTTTGTTTTCTCAGTACACGTGTGTACTTTGAAAGTTAAATTAATACAACAGCTCCTGAATAATGAAACTTAATGCTTGAATGTAATGGAATTATTTCACTGATTCTATCTTCAGTAATGAAGACGTATTTCAGTCTACGGTGACACACGTAGCGCAATTTCATTTTGAAGCGAGTATTGAAATTTATAGAAGTCCTTTGTTACAGTGACATCACTTGTTGAGTTCGTTCTAAATGAATTTTATGAAAGGATCTTTCAACTGTGAATCAAACTATCTACTTGACCTCATAGTTTCAGTAACTGGAACAATGGAGCAGATGACACTTTGAAGTTTTCCTCTTCCCTTACTGTCATATTATTCTATGGAACCTAATTGTTATGGAGCTATTAGCTTTTCTTTGTCTTCAATAAGAATTGGAAAATTTTCTCTCGTTCTGTGCGCTTTAGTTTTAATCAATATCGGAAATTAACTAACTAAAAAGTAATTCAAACTAGGCGAGACGGTTTTAAAGCTTTATCATTAGTTTCCAATTTATTTAAGTGATCGTAGATTTTCCGCTAAAAACTTTCAGAGTAAGTTGTTTTAAATGGTCGTGAAACATTATATAAAGTATTGTAACATTTATATACATGAAAGCAGTAAATCGTGTAAAAGCTCCTTTGTCTGATACTAGACCAGATGCTATTTCGATTTGTAGAGACAATGGAAAATTGCGAATTTCAAGCTTCATCTTTTTAGTTTGCTTTCTACCAACGTATTATATTTGTTGTTGTCGTTTTTTCTTGGATTGTGGCTGCCACTTTTTGCCACTAGCTCATTTTTTCAACTGATGAGGCATAGTCAATTATTTCCAGCCCAGCAAATAATTGATGTAGATTTACAATAAACAATAGTGTCAGATCACCTTATGTAAATACACACACATCCACCTTTTTTTCTATACATACACACCCATGCACACACACATTGGTTTGATATCAATGAATTACGAAACAGAATCACGGAAGCTATAAATCATATTAACCGAAACACCCTCACCAGAGTTTGCAGGCATGTTTCAAAAAGGTGTATAAAGTGCATTGAACAAAACGGTGGCCATATTGAACAATTTTCTATTTAGTGTATTTTTAAGTTTCTATTTTATTACTTGTTGAGTTCCGTTTCTAATTCTGTTGTATATGTTTCTATTTGTTATTGCTGGGTTTCGTTATTAAACTGTTTCATATAATATTACCTAGCATTATTACCTAACTAAGTATTGTAAATTAAATCACAATATTTTTTTATCGTGTATCATTACGAAAAATTATGTTAAAAGTGTAAGTCCATTGTGAGACTCCATGGTCTACGGCTTTTCGAATAGTTTTTTTTGGACATTTGTTTTCTGCTATTGGATTTCATAGCCTACTATCCTCAAAACGGGTTTTCTCAAAATTTTCAGTGCAGTTATAAGAATTCTCAAGCACATAATTGGAAAGCTCTTTTCAGAGGCTATCACATGAGCAAAAAATCCAATATGCCTGCCATAATAAAAACAAACGTTGGTACCTGTAGCTCAAAAACAAATGACAATCCAAAGTTGAGAATAGCACAAAAAGAATACTGTGTAAACAGTGTCCTCTGATAATGTGCAAGTCTTAGACATGTCAGATCAACGCCTACTTAGATATTGAAGAAAAAATAAATCGACAAATTTTGTTTTTTTCAAAATAACTCGAAATCGAAAAGAGGCAGGGCAAAATACAAGTCGTATTTGGAACGAGGATGAAATTCTACAAAACATTGTTAATTTAATCGTCTCCCTATCTCTGTTAATAACGGAGATAGCAATACATTCCCATCCAGTTTGGAACACACTCTATTGATGTTGAACAAAAGTCAAATTTTTATGTGAATGATCTAACCAGGAGCGAAGGCACATGTTTTTTAATCACCTTGTATATAATTTAAAAAATCTCTCCTATAACGCACATCCGGTTTTCGAAAGTTTCTTTAATTTTTACAAAACACTTTGGTTTGCTATCGTATGCAACTTTCAATCGTATATCAATTGCTTTTGTTGGCATCAACTAAAGTTAACTTGGAACATTTCAGGAAACCATAAGCTGAACGAACACAACCTTCATCCATCGCTGCTGCATTATCTCATGTAGTAACATGAGCCTTACAAATTTTGTTCTATAACTTAATCAATCAGCGGCAAATACCCAGCGACCTGGGTATAAATTACGCCTTGTTGATATTCTGCACGAATGCAGTCAATCCAATTACTAAACAATCCATTATATCACAAGGGACGACGGCATTATCCTGGACTGGACCTTAGGAACATCTAGCGGTCAGCGGTGGTATGAAGTTCGTTTGTAGATTGCTAGCCGGACGCACTAATCCCGTTTAACACTTAGTCGGGACGGGACTGCCTGGAGAACATCCCAATCCCACATCTGGTCCCATCTGTGCTTTTCGTCGTCTTATTTATATGACCGCTACCGCAAAACCACCTCCCGAACCTTCTACCTACATGCGACATAGCTTCCTTGTTTAGATTAACGCTTAATACTGTTTGAGTTCTAGTTTAATTCGGCATTAATCAAAATTTAACACTTGACAACTAAGCTGAAATGTGGTCCGTTAAAGCAGATACATTATGCTAGAAAAGGGTTAATCCACTTACATTTTAAATACAGGACTAACAGAGCAGAAGTTACTGAAAGGGGAATTTATTAGAATTGGGGTCCGCTTAAGAGGCAAATCGCAAGTTTAAGAGCCTCCCAGCCGCTCTACAATGACGTGGTACTTATAAGGCGTGTTCAAGTGCCTTGGCTTTTTAACGAATTTAGGCCTAGAAGGCGAAAGAAATATTAAAATCAATTATGGTAATGCCTATTCATAAAAGTTGTATATGCAAGGTGATTAAACAATACTTTTAGCAGACTTTAATTGGAAATATTTAGGAAAAGTCCGAACGCAGCAAGTGCCTTATGCTAGCGAATTTTCATAAACATATTTCCAATCACGAAAAATAACAAAATAATCATTTCGGATATACAAATCTCCTTTTTTTCGAACATTCGCTTTACTGAACAGTTTGTTATAGGCTTCTGTTGAAGTGTCAATTTGACACGAAATATATAGAGCATAGTATAACCAAAAAATTTCGTAATTGCTTTATCTGCCCTAAAAGGTCGAATGCCCTGAAATGAGGTTCTGAGCGGGATAAACAGGATTTTAAGGAGGTATAGCTGCAAAATGAGATAAAAGTAGCTTATAGAGGTCCAACTAAGCTGTTTTTTTGCACTTGCCGCTCACTTTTATTTTTTAGGGAATTTTCTTAAAAAAAATTCACTAATGAGGAGATCCCGACTTTTGAATTTTGGAAAAATTTCTTCAAATGAGCGCTAATTAGGCCCCTCAGAAAACATATCCGGGGTCAGTTTCAATTATATATATATATATATATATATATATATATATATATATATATATATATATATATATATATATATATATATATATATATATATATATATATATATATATATGTATCACACTGATAACTCAAAAAATAATGGGCCGATTTTGACTAAATTTGGTGAGTTCCTTTCTTTTGCAAATGGCTTGGATAAGTTCGTTAGCCGGGAACGTCGGCCCAGGTTTTCCCTGGAAAATTTTGTGTTTTCTTTCGAAAAAAATTTATATCTCCCGAATTAACAAAGTAAGGGCAACTAAATTTGGTACGTGGGTTTATATAATTATATGTAAGTTACCTACCAAAATTTAGCTCTGTACGTCTAGTGACAAAAAGTTATAGGCATTTAAATAAAAAATAATTGGGGTTTTCCTCAAAACGTCAAAGTGACAATTTAAAACGTCAAAATTCGCAACATTTAGGCAAAGAACTTGAATCTAATACGGGCTATGGAAATAGAATGTCTCAAGAAGAATGTTTTACAAACCCTGAAGTCTTAGTTTCAACCGTCATTGTCCTTCATTTTACTAAAATGTTTCCAGAAAATTCATTTCAAATAGACCCTTTCTCTGATGCTTAGCAGTAGCCTTAGCTATAGAGTTTATCATTTAATCGTATATAATTGTTTTCGAATTTTCGTAAAAAATCAATAAAGCTCAATATAACCGTTATTATACAAGATATGAAAAGAAATTGTATACATTAATTATAGGGTGTCTTCAGCTACACCTTAAAAAATATTTCTACAATCACAGGCTGGCCCATAAGTCGTTGTTGATACAAATTCTCTCTTTTTTTTTAATCAAACAGGTCTTATGTTATTGCATTTTCCATCGAAATATAATGCATGTTTGTAAGAAAAGAAATTCTGGATGCAGCAACTGCGTTATGGTAGCGAATTTTGATCAAATGCTTCATATTTGAATAGCTCAATTTGCTATTTACCTATAAGGTTGACCAAGAAACGAGTTTTTTCGGGAATACTTTAAGTTTACTTGCGGAAATTTTTGTACATTTTGAAACAATAAAGTTATTTTGATGAAACATGGCACATTGTTTTTACTATATATGTTATACCGGTAACCAAATTTGATGCCTGCTTTCTTAAAAAAACACACATATTTGCTATTAAAAACATTTTAATGAAAATTCACTACCATAACGCACTTGCTGCGTCCAGACTTTTTTATCTTCTTCCCCGCCCAGCACCCTTTTTCGCTCCTGGTCCCGTAACTTTATTCACTGTCTGCAAGACATTTTTCTTATGGTTTGTGCATCCAGAGTGGTTTTAAGCATGTTTCTGAAAAAACTGTCTAAAAACTCTCCGTGCGTTAATCGGCAAATTTACCGAAAATTTTATTTATTTTCTAAGGAATGTACCTGTCAAATCATTAACGTGGCAGGTACTTTTTCTTATTAATCGCTGCGACGATCCGTTTTAGTGAACCCAGTTTCTGCAAACAAAACAACAAAGAGGGTTTCTTAAAACAAATTTGTAGTTATCTGTAGAAGTTGTTATCTTATTTTTTGAATTTGGTACCCACGCTGCCTTTATATAGGTTTTACTATGTATCAAAACTGAAGATTCGAGTTTAATGGGAAAATGAGTTATCATCATTTGAAATATTTCCAAAAAAATTCGCTACCATAACGCACTTGATGCACCTAAACTCTTTTCACACTTATTTATCATTGCTGTATCCATACATTTTGAAAATGAAATAAATATAAACAATATAAATTTTTAAATGAAAATTTTAATAATTTACACTGAACTTCTGTTTATATAATTTAAACTACTTTATGATATTATGTACCTAGTCTCCTTCAATTTGCCCATACACTAAATGAGAAGTAAAAACAAACTGTAAGTAAAGAAAACAATAAGTACCTGGGTATTTTAAGTACTTACTGTATTAGTTTGAGGTAGGTATATTTCTTCTTGAAATAATTTTGTTTCACTTTGGTTATACTAATACAGTACCTACTTACATGCATTGATTAAGAATCCGAGTTTGATGCACACAGCTTGATTTATCGATTACTTTCCTATTTGTTTCATTGGACGTTAGAATCATAATATACTACAGTCGACGGCCGAGGGGAGTTGTTAAAGTTAGATTAAAATTAAAAGTTGGGTTAATATTTACCTACTATTTGTAATAGCATTAACCTTATAATATAGGTAGTTGTTTTATCATCTTCTGAAATTCTAAGGTACTAGCGGAGTGGATTTTTAAGTTATGCGCAGAGCACACACGATTATTTCATGACTGCTGTCTGAAAATAACATCTGACAAATAGGAGTGTTGTTAGATTAAACTAGGAAAGGCAGATAGCTTTTAAATAACATGAAGAACGGGAAGCTTAATATTTGTACATAATAGAACGTGGTTCTAGATTGCTTTTAAACAAATTAAATCCCTTCACTAATATTTTTATTTATTACTATTACTATACATTTTTCTAAAATTATCTTCAGATTCAGATGAGAGTTGTGGCAAGTGGCAACCCCGCTGATTGTTTATTGTGACATATTTTTGTAGCCTGCCCGTTTAAAATTTAATTTGGAGATTTTGTTTGCAATGGCCTTGCCTTGCATCCATCAAAGGTAATTTCAGGTCATATCATAGAATATTTATTTTTTATTTAGCTATAACTCAAGATTTATAAAAACCAGTTGAGTCCATTTCATAAATTTGGCAGATAGGACCAGTTGTATGATATATTGCGTTTTAAAAAAGTTTTTCGCTTTTTTTCTAAAAGTATTTGAGTGTTAAAACTGTCTAACGAACTCATTCAAGCTATTAACTAAATGAAGGGGATTGTCAAATTTGGTTTTGATTGGTTAAGCAATTTTAGTGAATCCCAACTTTTGAATTTTGAAAAAAAATTTCTCAAATGACCGCTAATTAGGCCCCCTAGAACACATATCCGGAGTCAGTTTCGATTTTTATATGTTTTTATATGTATATATATATATATATATATATATATATATATATATATATATATATATATATATATATATATATATATATATATATATATATATATATATATATATATGTATCACACCGATAACTCAAAAAATAATGGGCTGATTTTGACAAAATTTGGTGAATACCTTCCTTTTGTAAGTGGCTTTGATAAGTACGTTAGCCAGGAAAATCGACCAAGGTTTTCCCGGAAAATTTGGTGTTTTCTTTAGAAAAAAAAATCATATCTCCAGAAATAACAAAGTAAGGGCAACCAATCCGGTTTGAAATCGCCAAAGTCGAAAGAGAAACGGTATGGTACCGGGACCCCCGCAAGGCGGACTGGGAAGCCTACAGGGCAGACCTAGCTGTGGAACTGCGGGGGGTTGAGAGGGCCATAAGGGATTCAATAGACCTCGAGATTGCAGCAGTCCAATTGCGAGACGCAATTACCTCGGCCTATAACGCCAACTGCCCCCTGAAAATGAGGGTGTCCACCAGGAACGTCCCATGGTGGAACGAGGACCTCAGGCAAAGGAGGACGCAGGTTCGTAAGCTGTTTAACGCGGCCAAAAGGTCGGGAGCATGGGATGAATATAGACAGGCCCTATCGACCTATAACAAAAGACTGAGGGACGCCAAGAAGGAGTCGTGGAGGAGGCACTGCGAAGAAGTGGAAAACACGTCCGAGAGTGCTCGACTACACAAGATCCTGTCTAAGGGCCCTCAGACTAACATAGGCTCCCTTAGAACACCCACGGGAGGCTTTACAAGCTCGGGGGAGGAAACTATGGAAATTTTACTCCAGACGCACTTCCCCGGCTGTAACATAATAAACCAATCACCTCCGGACTGGGAACACTCAGAAATAGAGGCGCCTTATAGGCGGGCATCTAGAGTAGACTGGACAGTCGCTAAAGAGGTGGTTACCTGGAGCAAAATCAGATGGGCCATTAACAGCTTTAAGCCATACAAATCGCCGGGATTTGATGGAATAATGCCCATCATGCTCCAACAGGGGATAGATATACTGGCGCCGGTGCTTACCCTCATTATGAGGGCCAGCCTGGCTCTGGGGTACATTCCGAGGGCATGGAGACTGGCCAGGGTTGTATTTATTCCTAAACCTGGGCGTCCAACAGACCAGGCAAAGTCCCTGAGGCCAATAAGTCTCATGTCCTTCTTGCTGAAAACAGTGGAAAAAACTGCTCGACCGGCACATTAGGGGCGGTGTACTGGAAGCATATCCTCTACACTGCGGACAATATGCATACAGAGCAGGATTCTCAACAGAAACAGCACTGCACCAACTGGTGCTGAAACTGGAGAATACGCTGGAGAACAAGGAGGTGGCGCTGGGGGCCTTCCTAGACATAGAGGGGGCCTTTAGCAACACCTCGTTCGGATCGGTTCTGGCAGCTGCCCGGGAGCGTGGAATAGAGGAGACCTGCTGCAGGTGGATCGGTTCCATGCTCAGGGACAGGGCGGTGTTCACCTCACTCGCGGGAGGGACTCTGCTGGCGGGGGTCGCGGCGGGGTGTCCGCAGGGGAGCGTTCTGTCTCCCTTGCTCTGGTGTCTAGTCGTGGACGGCCTGCTGGGGAGGCTCTCGGGAGGGGGGTATGAGGTACAGGGCTATGCGGACGACATTGTCATCATAGTCCGAGGAAAGGTCACACAGGCAGTGTGGGAGCGTATGCAGACTGCACTGAAAGTGGTGGAAGGGTGGACGGTTGATCAAGGGCTCGGGGTGAGCCCCGAGAAAGCAACCGTCGTGCCGTTTACGAGGAGGAGGAAGTGTGAAAGCCACAGAACTCTCACTCTATACGGTAGGAGCGTTCCAATGGCCAGGGAGGTAAAATATCTTGGGGTCGTATTGGACTCTAAGCTAACCTGGAATGGTCACATTGGAAAAATACTGCGTAAGGCAGTCATGACCTTAGCCGTCACTAGGCGGCTATATGGAAAAACGTGGGGACTAAGACCTAGTATGGCCCACTGGCTGTACACAAGGGTGGTCAGACCATCGTTAACATATGCGGCACTGGTCTGGTGGCCTAAGGTGACACAATCCAGTGCCAAACAAAAACTAGGCAAGATCCAAAGGATGGCTTGCCTAGGCATCACAGGGGCCATGTCTTCAACCCCAACAGCCGCCATGGAGGTGTTGCTGGATCTACCCCCCCTACACTTCGTTATTATGGGAGAGGCCAGGCTAGGACTATACAGACTAGCCTGCAATGGTAGACTGAAGATCAACCCAGGCTTCAGGGGCCACTGCAAAATTCAGGAGATCGTGAAGGAACCCATGCTTGAAATGAGGTCAGACTTCGCGAGCCCGCGAATGTGCAGGGAAAACAACTTCACAGTGGAAATCCCTGATCGCGGGGCATGGCGGGAGGAGACACCGGGCATACCACGGGACGCGCTCGTCTGGTTCACGGACGGATCTGGCGGGGAGCGTGGGACGGGGGCAGGTGTTTACTCGGAAGGACCGAGGGTAAGTCACAGTATTTCCCTCGGAGCCCATGCAACGGTGTTTCAGGCCGAGATGTACGCCATCCTGCACTGTGTGCGGGAGAACAAGAGGAGGGGCTACACCAACAAGCGGATCCTCATAGCCACAGACAGCCAGGCAGCCCTTAAGGCACTAAGTAGCCCACGGGTAAATTCCTGGCTGGTGAGTGAGTGCCGAGACGAGACGAGCGACCTGGCTGGGCAGAATGAGGTGACCCTCATCTGGGTGCCGGGTCACTCGGGGGTCAAAGGCAATGAAGAAGCTGACAGTCTCGCAAAGAGGGGGTCAGCAGAACCATTTATGGGACCAGAACCGGCTCTGGGCGTGTCAAAGAGCACTGCCAGGGGAGCCATTAAGTCCTGGGTCAGAAACCAACACAAGGTGTACTGGGCGGACTGTCCAGGGCTCAGACATGGGAAGTCAATAATTGACGGACCCAGTTCAAAGAGAGCTGTGGAGCTGCTAAACCTTAGCAGAGGACAGCTCAGAAACACAACAGGTCTCTTGACGGGACACATGGCCGTCAAGAAACACCTACATAAAATGGGGCGGTTCGAAGGGGACCTCGCATGCAGACTCTGCGGCGAGGGGGAGGAATCAGCCCAGCACATCTTGTGCGAGTGTATAGCTCTGGACCGGAAAAGACAACTGATCTACGGTCACTCTAGACCGGAGACAGAGCAATATAAAACTTCACCCTACCAATCGCTGTGCAGACTAGTTCAAGGCACAGTGATTTTGGAATGGGTGGAGTAAGACTAGGGGTATGCACAATCAACCAAGGGTTGCGGTGCTATCGGGGCGGCAAGGCCGCGGACCGAGCCCTGAGGGAACAAAAAAAAAAAAAAAAAAAAAGGGCAACCAAATTTGGTACATCGTTTTATATTGCTATAGGTAAATCACCTAAATTTAGCGCCGTAGGTCAACAGACAAAAAAGTTATGGGCATTTAAAGAAAAATCAATTGGGGTTTTCGGCAAAACGTCAAAGTGACAATTTAAAACGTCAAAATTCGCAACATTTTGGCAAAGAACTTGAATCTAATACGGGCTATGGAAAGAAAATGTGTCAAGAAGAATGTTTTACAAACCCTGAAGTCTTAGTTTCAACCGTCATTGTCCTTCATTTTACTAAAATGATTCCAGATAATTCATTTCAAATAGACCTTCTCTGATGCTTGGCAGTAGTTTTAGCTATAGTTTAATGGAATATAACTTTTGTCAAATTTTCGTAAAAAATCAATAAAGCTCAATATCCGTTATTCTACAAGATATAAAAAAAATTGTATATATTAATTATAGGGCGTCTTGAGCTACATCTTAAAAAATGTTTCTACAATCACAGGGTGGCGCTTAAGTCGTTGGTGATACAAATTTTTTTTTTAGTCGAAAACGCAGCAAGTGCGTTATGGTAGCGAATTTTGATTAAAGGCTTCATATTTGAAAAGCTCAAATTGCTAAAAACCTACAAGCTTGACCAAGAAACGGATTTTCTCGGTTACACTTTAAGTTTACTTTCGGAAATTTTTGTACGTTTTCAAACAATAAAGTTATTTTGATGAAACATGGCACATTGTTTTTGCTATATATGTTATACTGGTAATCAAATTTGATGCCTGCTTTCTGAAAAAAACCCACATATTTGCTATTAAAAACATTTTAATGAAAATTCACTACCATAACGCACTTGCTGCGGCCAAAAATTTTAATATTAAGAATAATAATAACACCACAGTAGACAAACTCTGCACCCAGAAGTCTTTGACTTGTGCGGGGGAGTTTACATACACATATAGACAAAGGACACCACCCATAACTCATCAGAAGCCGGCCTTTTCACATTCGAGTGAATCGAGCTTTTCAGCCTGTTGATATATATATATATATATATATATATATATATATATATATATATATATATATATATATATATATATACAGTGCCTTCGAAAAGTAAGGAATAAATTTATTATTTCTGAAATTGAGTGTTTCTGGAAAAAATCCTCTGACAGGTCGATTTTGTTTGAAACAAAGACACTTTTTGACATACGACCCATATTTGTGAAGTCATCTTTCTTCGAGATATAACGTCACGGACAATTTTTTTAAATGGGAACCCCCAATTACGACCATGCCATTTGAAAGAGCGTGTCATTCTACGTACACATTGTCAAAAATTATGGCTGCCTGATAGTAGCCTAGGAAACCAGGAATGTTTATTTATTGCTGACAGATAAAAACTTGAAATCGTACTTCGGTAAATAGTTTTTCGTTTTTCTGAGTTACCTCTTTAGTTCTTATCTTTTGTTTGGCAAAAGCAGTGTGTTTGAAGTGTTTATTGAGTAATGACTTTTGTCATTTTATAAAAGAATGGTTAAATTAACTGAACGAGAATGAATTGAAATTCTTTGCATGATCGGATTTCGAGACAGGATGCGCACCCAAAAAGAAGTGCTTGAATTGTTTAACAAAACTCATTATGATCGGCATCCCATTAGTCAAAGCATGGTAAGCAGTCTAAATACCGTAACTTTGGGCATGTTTGTGATCTTCCTAAATCTGGTCGACCTTCAAAATCAAAAGAAGATCAACTTAATGTTTTGTTGGCAATACAGGAAAATCATCACTCAACACTTAACCAATTGGCTTCTGATTTCAATATGGCAGCGTCCACAGTTCACAAAATTATGAAAAAAGCATCATCCTTATAAGGTATGCCCTGTTCATCAGCTATGTGAAGACTACTTTGATCGGCGAAATCAATTCTCCCAGCAATTGCAAGAACTATGCATTAATGATAATAATTTAGTATTAAAACTGTGGCGGTGGTTCCGACCGCAGTGTTTCCGCCAACACTACTCTGTGTTTCTGCGTCAATACTCTTGACAGTTGAAAGTTATGTTCTGCGACAGCCAGCTGTCAAGAGCTACGTCAACTAAGAAAACACCAGGCGATTTCACTCTTCTCAGAGTTAACTTTATCAAAACAACTCACTGGCAAGTTTTATCTGTTCACACTTTTTTCGAGTCATGTATAGTGTATCACGTGTAGATATTTAGTGCATAAAGTTTAATCAATTTGTGAAATAATAAAGTTATGTTAAATGTTTACCTTTGGATTTAATATCACCATCCCAGGTAATCAAGATCAACAAGTGCGAGCTGTAATTAACATCCATAAAAACCTACCTTTTTTCTGACGAGGCTACGTTTTTTTTTTGAACGGCCATGTCAAAAGGCAAAACTGCCGTTATTGGGATACCGAGACTCCCCGTCGGATGGTGCAGTATCACACTCAACGTCCTCAGAAAGTTAATGTGTGGTGCGGCATAGTGGACGGAAGAATTCTGGGTCCCTATTTCTTTGACGTGAACCTTACTGGTGCAAAATATTTGGATTTTATTCGCGACGACCTTATTCTTGAACTAATAACTTTATATCCAGATATAGAGGAACGCGCTCTTCCGAGAAATGACATTTTCTTTCAACACGATGGTGCACCTCCCCATTATTCAACACCCGTCCGTGCTTATTTAGATGTGGTATTCGCGAATCGCTGAATAGGGAGAAGAGGCAGACTGAGTGGTCAGCTAGATTGCTAGATTTGACACACCTAGATTACTTCTTGTGGGGATACTTAAAAAGCAAGGTATACGTTAATAGACCGGAGAATTTAGAAGAGTTAAAAGCAAGAATTCGTTAAGAGATACATCGTATACCTCCTGAGGTTATTAACAATGCTCAAAAAGAATTTATTAATCGTCCTGGCTACTGCCAGGCAGCCAACGGTACACAATTTGAACATTTACTTTAGTTGATTTTTTACATAATAATTATCGTTAAATTGAGTACTTTGTACTTTAAAATCGTTTTTCTTCATTTTTTGTCTAACCCACATTATCAAACTAATGTAATCATGGTCGAAATTGGGGGTTGCCATTTAAAAAAAAATTGTCGGTGACGTCATATCTCGAACAACGATTACGTCACAAATATGGGCCGTATGTCAAAAGCAGTCTTTGTTTAAAACAAAATCGACGTGTCAGAGGATTTTTTCCCCTCAATTTCAGAAATAATGAATTTATTATTTACTTCAGCCTCTTCAGCCATTCAAAAGCCCTGGTTCTCTAAATCCTGTGACAAGGCAATCATTTTCAAAACTAAAAAGGCACGAAAGATGCTCTCTTCTCTTAATACCAGGAAAGCCTCTGGCCTTGACGAGATCCCAGCAATTTTTGTCAAAAAATGCGCACCAGAACTTGCTCCTGTCCTGACTCGCCTGTTTCAGACACCTTACAACGGAGGCATATTCCCTAGTAACTGGAAAACTGCTCGAGTAGAATACGTCCCCGAGAAAGGATCCAAAGTGCTTCTTTGCAACTACAGGCCTAATTCTCTCCTTTCAGCCGTCTCTAAAGTGATGGAAAAGTATATAAACACCGAGTTACTAAAAATTTTTAAAAACCAAAGTCTAATCCACGACAGACAGTATGGACTCCCTCAGCGCAGATCAACTGCCGACTTCCTTTCCTTTGTCGCCCATTCTTGAAACAAGTCTATGAAAATACACGGTGAATCCCAGATTGTCGCTATAGACATATCCAAAGCATTCGACCAGGTCTGGCACGCAGCGCTGCTCAATAAAATTCCGGCTTATGGCCTACCACCAAAACTTTGTACCTGGACAGCAAATTTTCTCTCCAACCGGAGCATTTCTGTTGTCGTGGATGGCCATTCCTCTAAACTGTATCCAATTAATGCAGGAGTCTCTCAAAGTTCAGCTTCAGCCCCTACTTTGTTTCTTCTCCATATCAATGACCTCCTCTCCAGCACATCCAACCCAGTTCACAGTTACGCGGACGACAGCACTCTCCACTTAAATATACAATATTCTAAGCCTGTCTCTTTAGCCCAATTAGTTGCAGACTCATGGAGGGTTCTGTCTCTGTGGATCTCCAAAAACTATTAGACTGGGGACGTAGAAATCTTGTGCAATTCAACTCCACCAAATATCAGTCTTGCTTTCTATCTAATAAGAGATACACAAGCCTTAGACCCATCACAATGAACAACCAAGTTATTCAAAGTAATGGATCCTTTTCACTTGTTGGCATTTCTGTGGATCGAAATCTCAATTGGCACCAACATGTCACATCAATTGCAGAAGCGGCTGCTAAGAAATTAGGTTTCCTCTTTTGGGCTCGCAAATACTTTTCACCAGCTGATCTCTATACTTTATATACTTCACAAATAAGGCCAAACCTCGAATACTGCTCCCACATCTGGAGTGCCGTTGCCGCTTCTACACACGCTATCCTGGAATCTATTCAGAAGAGAGCGATAGGTCTCGTCGGTAACCCTACCCTCACCTAAAGGCTACAATCCGTTTGAAATTATATATATATATATATATATATATATATATATATATATATATATATATATATATATATATATATATGCATATAAGCCAACAACACACTCTCAAAACAACCCATATGACCCCAAACAAAATAGCATATGCAAACAAAAACCTACTTTTCGGTGTATGCAATGTTTAAGATGTACATCCAAATTAATACCCAAATATATTTGTGTATGCGAATGGAAACAAAGAAAGGTGAGAATAAAGCAATCACTGTAAGTCAATTTGGAAAATGTGAAATGTATACACCAAAATAAAATAAGATCCAGGTCAATCATGAAAATGTGTACAAACTGTATAAGTAGTTTTTAGGTAGGTTAAGATGTTCATGTTTAGTAGAATTAGGAAATTTATAGTGTTAATATTTATTAGGATTTAGCTTGTCAAAATTTCATGTAACCTAAATGTAAGTCAGCTGTTCAGTCACCACAAATGTCAAAATGACAATGTCAATATCTTAGATAGGTTAAGGAATGCTGTCAAAAATAGTGTATATAAATAAAAAGTATAGAGTAAGGCATTGAAAGATGTGACAAGGTTACCCCGGAAATGAGGATACAATAAGTACACTTGGAGAACCTAAATCACCACAACACATTTTAAAAGACCTAACGATCGCTTCACTAACCAAGTAAGCGTCATCAGAGGATGAAACATTCTAGAATCATTTATCCTCTGATGACGCTAACTTGGTTAGTGTCAGGTCTTTTAAAATGTGTTGTGGTGATTTGGGTTCTCCAAGTGTACTTATCAGTGCACATCACAGGTTCCAATCTTCACTTAGTGAATGAGCATACAAACAAAAAATCTTAGGATGAATTTGAAAGGCGGCCAACAAGAAAAATTTTTACTTGGAGACCGTCGTCACGAGAGAAAAGAATAAACAAGGGAGAGACATTTTGGATTTCTGAGGAAGCGGGGGGAATTTTTTTTGATAAAAGTTAAAAAAAAGAAGTAATAGTTGTGACCTCTCTCTCTCTCCCTCTTTTATAGATATCTGCACGGGCACTGTTCAGAGGAGCTTTCTTCCATAGTTCCTCCACCTGATGTCCCCAACAGATCTACCAGGGGAACAGAGCGAATGCACCCTTTTACTGTGCAGGTCACAGGACATAGAACATCTTGTTATGCCGAAAACACTGTACGTATATATATATATATATATATATATATATATATATATATATATATATATATATATATATATATATATATATATATATATATATATATATATATATATATATATATATATATATATATATATATATATATATATATATTAGTTGTATTATAGTAGTATTGAGTGGACGTGTTATTCGGGCTGTCTGCATTTTTATCTAAATACTCTGGTTTAGAGTCGAAGATAAATGTACTTTGTGTAGTGATTGTGAAGCAAATTTTGTGGGCGTTGTTTCTGCGTGCCATGTAAGTTGAGTTACCACATCATTTGGATAATATTTGAGTTTGAAGTATATGTTTTGGCTATATTTTACCTTAAATTTTGGAATTCATATCTGGGAAGGAATAAACTGATAAGATTATAAATAATATGTCTGTAGCTGCCGAATATACTGATTTGGAAAAAAGGATAAAACAGTTGATTGAACTACATACATTGGAAATTAAGAGAGAGATAAAGAGGGAAAATACCAATTTGCTATTGGCCCTGAAGACATTGACACAAGATATACATGACATTAAAGTGAGGTGTGATAAGATAGAGAGAAAGCAAAACTTGTTGGAAAAGAGGTTAAAGAAGAATAACATCGTGATTTTTGGACTTCGTGTGGATGGTGGTGAGGATCTGATTGGGAAAACCTTGGAATTTATAAAGCGCTCTTTTGAGATACATTTAACAGAGGCTGATTTGAGTGATGTATATATGATTGGCAGGGGATTACAAAGGCCAATCATAGTAGAGTTCTTGTCTTATATTACAAAGAGATCCATCTTGTCAAGATCATATAAGTTAAAGGGAACTAAAATATTTGTGGCGCAGGACCTGACGAAGGAAGAGCAAAGGGAGGCAAAGATACTGAGAAAACATCTTAAGCTAGCTCGTAGTAATCAGCAAAACGCGTATATTAAATCGGGGAAACTTTGTGTGAATGGTGACACGTTTAGGGCAGAAGACCTTGAGGACTTGCCAGAGACTGAAGCGCTGGATGATATTGTACCTGAACAAAGGGCCAGCAGTGCGCCGTCGACACCTACCTTGGTGAGGTCTGAGGTGGTCTTGAACCAGGAGCCGAACAGTCCGGGGGTGGCGAAGGAAAGTGATAAGACAGGGAAGAAGACTTATCGTTCGGGTGTGACAAGTGCAAGCGGGAAACCAAACACTAGACAGGCTGAGAGGAGACAGATAACACCGGTGCCTAAGACGGGTCAGAAGTAGCGGCTGCGAAAATTGCAACTGGCTCTGCGCTTGTGTGGGAGAAACTGTGGATGGTGTCTTTTTTGTGCAAATCAGTGTATATTGCCTGATGTATGAATGACTGATAAAGTACTGGAAATTACCTGAATAGTTGACATAGATTTAGTGCTGCTTTTGATTGTTTTTTATTTGTTTTTTTTCTTTTGTTAGTTTGTAGTTTCGGTTTTATGTATAGGCTTAAGGATCACTTTGAAAAGGGATTCATATATATGTGTATAAATTATCTTAATATGGTAGTTTTGTTTGCTTATTGAGTATTTGTGAAATCGTTCCGAGTTGTGTTGATCTGGAGGGCATTCACAGCTGAGCACTTGTGATCTAGGTTTTTTTTTTTTTTTTTTACTTTCCGTTGATTGATACGGTAAAATATGGGAGAATTTGACAACATTATGAATATACTGCACGGCGTCGATCGGGTGGCTGAGATGAAATGTAATGATAGTGAAGAATGTCTGTCTCTCCTGGGGGCAGATAGTTATGGTGTAACCTTTATGCACTTGAATATAAGAAGCTTGAGAAAAAATTTTGATGAGTTAGTCTTGTTCTTGCATAGTATTGCAGGAGCAAACATTGTGGCTATAGTATTGACTGAAACGTGGAATGTGAGTGACATATCTCAGTATGAAATAGAGGGGTTTCAGGCGCATTACAGCGAAGGTGGGTTTAATCAGAATGATGGGGTGGTTGTCTATTTGAACGATCAGGTGAAGACGGTGGAAGTGGCTAAGGTTAAGCTAACAGAAATTACATTTGTAAAGACAACCATGAAAGTCAAGGATAAAACCATAAATTTGTATGGCTTTTACAGACCCCCTTCTAGTGATTGCCAACTGTTTTTGCGAGAACTGGATACACATTTAAAGAATAATCGAAAAGGTGATATAGACTTGATCTTGGGAGACTTTAACATCGACATAGGTGAGAGTGTTCCCAGTGTATATGGGGACATTTCTACAAACTATATAAACATACTTCAATCCTATGGTTTCGCCCCGTGTATTACCTCCCCAACTAGAGTTACCGACACTACATCCAGTTGCATCGATCATATATTTGTAAGGGGTGGGGATGAAAGTGTTGAGATGAGGTCAATAAATTATTCGTGTGGTATTACTGATCACCATCCGATCTTGCTAAACATACAGTTTGGGCGGCATAAACTTTGTAAGCGTCCGAAAAATAGAATGACTGAAATAATTAACTTCGAGCGGCTGACGGAGAGGGTGAGTGGTGAAGTATGGTCGGCGGTTTATGGTGCTCAGGACCCACAGAGTATGATGGATGCATTTGCCGAGAAGTTGGAAGATCACGTGCAACATTGTAGACAGACCATTTGTAAAGAGGTCACCAAAAGAAAGGCTTGGATAACAAATGGACTCATAGCATCTATGAAGCAGAGGGACAAGTTGAAGAGAAGGTGGATAAGGACAGGGAGTAGTCTTGACAGAACTGTGTATACAAGCTACAGGAATCATTTAACGCATCTCATTCGTAATGTACGAAATAACTACTACCAAAAGAGGATTCAGGATGCAGGTAGTGACTACAGAAAAATTTGGAATTCCATCAACGAAGCGATAAATAAAAGAAAGGTTAAAAAAGGGATTGAGACTGAGTTCTTCATATCGGATGATGGTTCGGAGATAAAGAATGAGGTAGAGATAGCTGACACGTTTAACAGACATTTTATTGCAATTGGGAAATATGTCTCTGGTAATGTGGGAAATAGGGTAGCCATTAGAAGCGATGCGAAGGACAGATTTCGCGATAGCTTGTTCTTACAGCCCGTTGGGGAAAACGAAATTATTGAAAATATAGGTAAGTTGAGATTACATAGCGCTCCAGGTAGGGATGGTATAACAGCTGAAATATTAAAAACCTGCCATAAATACATATCTAAGCCCCTGGCTCATTTAATTAACTGCATTTTTGAAACGGGCATTGTACCTTCCCAATTTAAGGATAGTATAGTCATTCCCATCCACAAGTCAGGGAACCCCCGGGATTTTGGTAACTATAGACCAATTAGTCTGGTCAGCAGTGTTGCCAAGGTGTTCGAAAAATGTTTGAAAAATAGACTGGCATCTTACTTAAATAAACATAACCTAATCTCTAGATATCAATATGGTTTTAGGGAAAACATGTCAGCGGAAGATGCCTTGCTGGCTTTGACTTCAGGAGTGTTGGAAAGGTTTAACTTGGGTAGGAAGACTGTTGCAGTATTCCTCGATATACGTAAGGCATTTGATACCGTATCATACAAAATTGTTAAACAAACTGGAAGACATTGGAGTGAGAGGTACGGTTTTGGAGATCTTCTGGAGCTACTTGCATACACGTACACAAGCAGTGAAAGTGGGGAAAACAGTCGGAAAACCAATGACTGTTGAGGCTGGTGTGCCACAGGGTTCTGTGTTGGGGCCAGTTCTGTTCTCCATCTATATTAATGACCTACTAGAGAACAAAAACCTAGAGTGCTCGACTATAGCATATGCTGACGATACTGTATTGCTGTTTGAAGGGGAAAGTTGGACTGAAGTTATCGAGAAAGCTGAGAGAGGAATAAATACTATGAAATTACTTCTGGATGATAACTTGCTCTCTTTAAATGTAAGTAAGACGAAATATATGACATTTTCTCCTACCAACGCGGCATTACCTGCAGACTTAGGAGATTTAAGTGTGGTGGGGAGTGTTAACCCCATTGAAAGAATACAAAGTATTAGGTATCTTGGTGTTGTTGTTGACCAGCACCTCAAGTGGCATGATCATATTGATTACATTAACAAAAGGATGAGAAACTTAATCAGCAAATTCTACTCACTGAGGAGTGTACTTACGATAAAAAATCAACTTGTGTTATATAGAGCATTGGTTGAGTCGATATTTTTGTATGGCATATTGTCCTGGGGTGTATGTTATGAGAGTGCTCTTTCCTCCCTGCAGATCACACAAAATTTCATACTGAGGGTCATATATAAGAAAGATGTCCAATACCCGACTAAATTGCTGTACAACTGTGACAACAAAATATTGGACCTGAGAAGCTTATTTGTGCTAAAAGCACTAAAATATATGCATGTACACTGTGCAAAACAGGCAAGAATGACACATGGTTATACAACGAGGACTCGTGTAAATGATGTCTTGTCAGTTCCACTAAGAGTCAAAAATGCTTCTCAGCGATCCTTGTGGTACTACGGCCCAAAGTTTTATAACTTAATACCTGGAGAATTAAAGGGACTGATACATTACAAGTTCAAGAAAAAGGCTAAAGATTTCCTAATACAGAGAAAAGATTCATTCCTGGCGATTGTTAATGGATGATTGGGCATGTGTGAGTGAGCAAGCGAGTAAGTGAATGGCTAAGTGCTTGTGTGTAAAGATCTGTATGTGGCTGTATATGAGTGTGAGAGTGTGCCTGGGGAGTGATGGTATGGTATACAAGGACATGGATGTGGGGTGGTATATGGACGAGAGTAAGAGTGAATGGTTCGTTGTTTGTTTTCCTGTTCTTTTTCCTTTTTGTTTCTGTGAGTGAATGGTTGAGGATGAGGTGTAGAGGGGAAACCTAACGGTGCTGTGATAAATGTGCTGTGGTAAATATTTTTGCGATAACTTCAGAAGATGCTTTGGCACAGAGGGGAAGTGGGGATGTAATGTTCCATGTCTGTATCATACGGCCGCGCGATCGATGTGCTGTGTATTTTGCTTCGTGAAACTGCTTACTTTTGTATTGTTCTTCTTGGAATTTCACCTGATGCTTATAGTCGTAGAAGTGTTGAGCTTTAAGAAATAAAGGTAGTCTGTTTTGTGTGATCTTAGTTTTGTTTAAGTATTGGTGTGGAGGCTGTGATTGTTTTCAAGTTGCTCATCGGCAATAGAGAGGCATGGCTCTGAGCGTCATAAATTGTGTAACTTGTAAAAGTGTAAAAGGCATACACAAGTCAATAGACTTAGATGTCTTAGCTGATATGTAAATAGACTTGATATGTATAAGCTTGTGAATGTATGGTGTGAATAAATTTTCAAATTTTCAAATATATATATATATATATATATATATATATATATATATATATATATATATATATATATATATATATATATATATATATATAATATCGATATCTTTCTTAAAGTGAATTTTATTAATGAAAATTCACTAAAGGGCAAAACCGGTTACAGAGAAGCAAACAAACACTTGTGAAGTCTAAGAAGAAGAATATCCACATCCGTATTTAGTTTTGAACCTATCAAATTTACTGTAGATAAAGTATCCTCGGTTGACGAATGCCAATTTCCCCAGCATTGTTACTTTGGAAATTGCGGATTAATAAAGTTCATTTAGGATTAATTTGTATAGTGAAATTTGTTGATCTTTCCGTAATAATCCCAGCGAGCCTGGTAAAATTCAGCATTCACTATAATTAAATAGTTGGCCAGTTAACCGTCGAGATCCGCCGTGCCTTGTAGTTTGTTATAACGTTTAAAGTTCCAGCGAGGAAACAACAACTAAATATGAAAGATTAATTGATTTATAGTTGAGCTAGGTATCCTCTAATTGGCAGGACTTATGGGATTAAAGAGCTGTTCGGGACATTAATGAAGTTGTTCAATGGGATCAGAAGTTTTCTAATTCTATAAAATCCCTTCTGCGCTAGTTGATAACCTAAACTTACTTAAAATTGCAATCTCTTCCCGAAATAACTTTTGTTTAGTCCGGAATAGAAGTGCATTCGTCCCGAAATAACCTAAAAAAGTAATTAGTGATACGGAGAGTGCTCCTTTCGCCGAAAGAAAAAGCGAAAAACTTCCAGGAGTCAAGTCGGTTATTCTTGAAGTATTAGAGGCAAGTTTAGAAGTTTTTATTGAAATTAATCTCTCAACCAGAGGCAGGTTTCAATAATTCCCAATGTATATTCGCTTTCAAGGATTATATTCCAATTCCTTTGAGTGTTGCTAACTCATTTTTCGAGTTGGAATGTGCATATTCATAGAGATCTAACAGATAAATTTCGGTTAAGTTTTGAGTGGATATAAATCTTTTGTTGGTTACGATATGAACAAGTTTAAAATCGAGATTTTTATAAAAGTTCCACCAACTTGAAGTTTACTGAGGTTAACTTTAAAATCTCATCTGAAATATTATAAAAGTTCCTTTGAACACATTCTACTGAATATGCGATAAATCTCGCATCATATTGCATGAACTGTTTTAATGAATTCACCAGATAAGTTTCTCAATCCTCATACACCCGCGACCAGATTTATTTCACTTACAGTTTTAATATATCCACAAAGAATCTGATCCTAAGAGCTTCATAAGGAAGTAATGGCCCATCCAAAACTTTAATAAATATCCTAGTTTTTGCACCATATAACTTGATACTGTAGTATAATCGTGCTTCGTGGTTTTTGTGTATTTTCGCCCGTACTCTCGTTATCTAAAAATATTTACATAAAATCAAGTGCTTTAAATCGTTTCTCATCTGAGTAAGTGTCGACTTTTAAATTGTGGTAACTAAGTTAAACTACCATAATACAATTGTATTTAAAAGCTACTCACTGAAATCGCGAGTTTCAAACTGTTGTCAGTTAAAAGTCCTGATGCAGTGAGTGCATTATGATAGCAAAGTTTTATGAAAACCATTTTCATCATTTTGTTTTAGTTAATATATATATATATATATATATATATATATATATATATATATATATATATATATATATATATATATATATATATATATATATATATATATATATATATATATATATTTTCAACAACACACCACGGGGGCTTAAAGCCTAAATACTATACCGTGGGTGTTGATAAGGAGGAAAGAGGCAACTTGTTAATTCTGGACTTGAAGGTTTGGAGGTTCGGAGGAGAAGGAAAAACATGTGTCGGCAAGGAATTCTACAACTTAAAAGTCCTTGGGACAAAAGAGCGGGCATAACAAGATGTTCGATGTCTGGTGACCTGGACAGTAAAATGGCGCATTTGCTCTGCCTCCCTAGTGGATCTGTTGGGGGCAGCAGGTGGAAGAACTATGGAAGAAAGCTCTTCTGAGCAGTGCCCGGTCAGATATCTATAAGAGAGAGAGAGAGAGAGAGAGAGAGAGAGAGAGAGAGAGAGAGAGAGAGAGAGAGAGAGAAAGAGGTCACCATCGGCACGTCGGTGGGCAGGGGATGGCAGCCTTTGGGTGAGAGTAGTGTCACCAATGAGACTTATAACTCTCTTCTGATTGGAATCCAGGATAGTGAGTGTAGAAGCGGCAGCGACACCCCGGATGTGGGGCGTAACAAGATGTTCTATGTCTGGTGACCTCGACAGTAAAATTATGCATTCGCTCTGTTCCCCTGGTAGATCTGTTGGGATGCAGCAGGTGGAGGAACTATGGAAGAAAACTCCTCTGAGCAGTGCCCGTGCAGATATTTATTAAAGATAGAGACGTCACCAACGGCACGTCTGTGAGAAATAGATGGCAGCAGTTGGGTGAGGCTAAGGACACCGATGAGACGTATAGCTCTCCTCTGAATGGAGTACAGAATAGCGAGTGTAAAAGCGACAGCGGCACCCCAGATGTGTGAGCAGTATTCAAGGTTTGGCCTTATTTGTGAAGTATATAAGGTATAGAGATTAGCTGGTGAAAAGTATTTGCGAGCCCGGAATAGGAAACCGAATTTCTTAGCAGCCGGTTGTGCAATTGATGTGACATGTTAGTGCTAATTGAGATTTCGATCCACAGAAATGCCAACAAGTGAAAAGGACTCATTACTTTGAATAACTTGGTTGTTCATTGTGATGGGTCTAGGGCTGGTGTATCTCTTATGAGATAGAAAGCAAGACTGAGACTTGGTGAAAATGAATTGTACAAGATTTATACTTCCCCAGTCTAGTATTTTTTGAGATCCACAGAGACAGAACCCTCTATGAGTCTGCGGTCCTCATCTAATTGGCCTAAAGAGACAGGCTTAGAATATTGTATATTTGAGTGGAGGGTGCTGTCATCCGCGTAACTGTGAACAGGGTTGAATGTGCTAGAGAGGAGGTCATTGATTTGGACAAGAAACAAATTAGGGGCTAAAGCTGAACCTTGAGGGACTCCTGCATCAATTGGATACAGTTTAGAGGAATGTCCATCCATGACAACAGAAATGCTCCGGTTGGATAGGAAATTCGCTGTCCAGGTACAGAGTTTTGGTGGTAGGCCATAGGCTGGAAATTTATTAAGGAGCGCTACGTGCCAGACCTGGGAGAATGCTCAATGGCTCAATGGTTTATAACTGTCAGATTAGTGAGACATAATTTAACCATTTAAAAACAGTCTGGCTGCAGCAAGTGCGTTATGGTAGTCATAAAAAAGGTTTTTAATAACAAATATGTCTCTTTTTTTTAAAGAAAGCAGGCTGAAAATTGGTTACCAGTATAATCTATATAGTAGAAACAATGTACCACATTTGATCAAAATGGCTTTACTGTTTAAAAATGTACAAAAGTTTTCCGAAAACCAACTTAAAATGTTACCGAAAAAATTGGTTCCTGGCCAACGAACGTTAGGTTCGGTAAATTGAGCTATTGAAACTCAAAACTTTAATATGAATTCGCTACCATAATGTACTTGCTCCGTCCAGTTAAAATTGAAATCGGTTGCAAAAAAGAACAAGCACTTGTGAAGCCACGGCAAAAGTCTTCGGCTGTATTAAGTATGGAACGGTTTCACTAAGTTAGAGCAATAACAAACAACCAGATGTGCTATTCAAATTAAATTAAGTCGTAAAAGTTTTCATCTCGTTCTAATTGAATTTGTCATACAAAAATTGGCTAAAAACTTCATCACACAATCTGATCAGATAACGGTAAAATGAAATAAGACTAAAGAAAGTAAAGTCACAAACTAAGTTTAGAACGCGTGTTATAGCAGTCCATTATTAAACGAACACTTCTGCCTTTCCATCTTGGCCATTCTCGACATGTCAGATGTGTCTACTAACATATATATATATATATATATATATATATATATATATATATATATATATATATATATATATATATATATATATATATACTCTAGTATATTGCTTTTCTAACGTCTTGATTATTTACACCATACAATTGTTGTTTAAAATAATTTTTTTTCTCATATTTTAACGAAATGAAGGAAAATGACGGCACAAACACAGATCCAGGAGCTTGTTAGTTATTTCAAGCCGTATTTTTAACTCACAAAGCGCTAATGTGTACTAATATACGACTACCAGAATTATCAATTTTGACGATTCAACTTTTATTTTAATCAGAGGCTTTCAAACCTGGAGATCTGAATTTTGGTAAAAGAGATACCCCTTATGACAGAAACCAGCGTACTAAGCTTGTTTAGCATAGCTTTTTAATTTTCGGAGATATGATTTTTTTCGAAAGAAAACCCAAAATTTTCCCGGAAAACCTTAGAGATCTGAGAGATATGTCCTAGGCCTAGGCCTGAACACATTGAGACATTAGAGACCATCTCCAGCGAGATTTGGGGAGTAGGCAGATTGAGGCCCCGAAATCAAGCTACAACAACCCAAGCCACCTTTGTCCACCACTCTAAGGAGTAGGCAGATTGAGGCCTTATAGTCCATGTCCTTACATATGTCCTTTACCTCTTGAAAATAGCTTCAAAACAGGAGCCGAAACGTCGAGTTTTAATAAATTCTGGACGCGGTTCAACCCGAAAACCAAGTATATCTTATATATACGAGGACGGGTCAATAATTCCGTGTCTTTGTAAGTGAAACACAGGTTTTTTGACAAAAGTAATTTTATTTCTTAACAGTCTCCTTTGAGCTCTATACACTTCGTCCAATGTATCTAAAAAAATTTTATCCCTTTCAAAAATTAAGATTTGTCGAGGTTCTTAAAATAGGTATTTGTTTGTAAGATGATTTCATCACTAAAGTCAAATACCTTTCCGTCGAGCTATTTATTATTATTTAAGTTTTGAAATAAGCAATAGTAACTAGGGGCTAAATCCGGAGAACATGGCGGATGGAAGCAATTCGTAGCCCAATTTATGCAATTTCGCCATGGAGACTACACAAGTGTGCACCCTTGCATCGTCTTGGTGGAAAATATCTTTTTTCTTGGCCAAATGCGGTTGTTTTTCTTCAAACCGTCATTAAATCGGTCCAATAAGTTGGTATAATATTCGCCATTGATTGATCTTCCCTTTTGAAGGTAATCAATGTTTATTATATTATACCGCGTGCATCCCAAAAAACGGCCGCCATGATTTTCTTGGCTGACAAACCCACCTTGGCCTCCTTCGCCGCTGATTCGCATGGAGAAACCTACGGTTTTTACTGCTCCTTGGGCTCTGGTGTGTTGTGGTGAATCCATGTTTCGTCCACGGTTACGAAACGGCGCAAAAACTCATCCCTATTGCGGTTGAACAACGCCAAACTCTCCTTCGAAGTTGTCACACGATTGCGTTTGTCGTCCATTGTGAGCAAACACGGCACCCATCTTGCGGATAGCTTTTTCATACCCAAGTGATCATGCAAAATCGAAATCACTGAGCCATATGACATGCCTATGGTTTCCACAATCTTCCGGACTTTTAATCTCCGATCGACCAACACCATATCGGGTGTAGCGACCTCAACTGGACGTCCACAAGGTTCGGCGTCATTTGTGCTTCTACGGAACGAAAAAGTAAATCACTTTTTACCATGGAAATTGATGGTGCGGAATCCGCATAGTATTTATTAAGCTGAGCCGTGGCTTGAGTGATGGTTTTTTCCGCAAAAATAATGTTGGATGAGCACACGAAATTCACTTTTTTCCATTTTCGTTATAACTCAAGAGGTTGTCTGCTTTCAATGGCTATCTAACACAAGCTAAATGACGCAACTTGTTCAAAATTTGACAGGAGTCAACTGACAGATGCTTGTTGAAAGGCGCAGTGTTGCCCGTCCTGTGAAGAGGCGGGAAATTCAAAAAGTCACGGACTTATTGACCCGTCCTAATATATATATATACATATAAAAACTGAAACTGACCACGGATATGGGTTTTAGCAGTCCTAGTTTGCGCTGATTTGAAGAAATTTGTCCAAAATTCAAAAGTCGGGATTCCCTCATTAGTGAATTTTTTTAAGAAAATCCACTCAAATATATATATACACATAAACAGTATGTTGATATGCGTGAAAAATATTACCCTCATTTACTTTGCGCAGTCTCGTAATAATAATAATAATATAATACAATATACAATAAATAATTCATTACAACACACAGAATTAGCATCCACCCTTTTACATAAGGTTTGCAATTGTCATTCTATTTGTGACATAATTAATTAGTAGATTTAATTGAAAATCACACAATCGGAAATCATTTTCAAAAACCATCACATAATATGCTCAATTGATTTTATAGATTGTTGTCAATAAGTATTTTAATGAGCGAAACAACGGTAATGTTTGTTTGAGCCAATGTTAAAATTCAATCATTTTGATGTAACATTCAGTTGAAACAGGGGATTTACTAAAACAATGGAAATGCTTTGTACAATACATCATTTATAAGGTTAATACAGTTATCATCGAAATAAATTGTGGTAATCCGTTCTCTTTTCAAATCATTGTGTATCTATAGCTGTTGAAATATATTGCTTTGTGTAGAGCTTTTGTATGTTGCTAACACGATCTAAAACATAGCAAAACAGTTTTAAAGTGGATTTGAGGTTGAAGTTCAACCTTTCATAGGGTGAAATTGATGTAGGGTTATTAATCTGTTTTTTAAGAATTTTCGTAAAAAGATTTTCAAACAGAAATATTGACAGACTTATTCATCTTAAACTAGTTTTTGGATTATCTGTTACTTGTTGGGAAGCGATATTTTTTGGACGGTCTAAAATTGTAACAAGTGCATCTGTTCCCGCTTGACGATGCTGTAAAAGGCGAAAGCGGTTCCAGAGAAGAAAACAAGCAAGAAAAGTAGTCTCTGTATTTGCATTTAGTGAGAAACAGTTTCTTTTCATTTTAGTGAATTTTCTTAAAAAAAATTCACTAATGAGGAGATCTCGACTTTTGAATTTTGAAAAAATTTCTTCAAATGAGCGCTATTTAGGACCCCCGGAACCCAAATCCGATGTCAGTTTCAGACTTTATATGTTTATATATATATATATATATATATATATATATATATATATATATATATATATATATATATATATATATATATATATATATATATATATATATATATATATATATATATATATATATATATATATATATATATATATATATATATATATATATTGTGGCGGTGGTTCCGACCGCAGTATTTCCGTCAACACTACTCTATGTTTCTCTTGACAGCTAAACGTTGCGTTACGTTATTCGACAGCAAGCTGTATATATATTTATGTGTCACACCTATAACTTAAAAAATAATGAACCAATTTTGATAAAACTCGGTGGGTACCTCCCTTTCGCAAGTGGCTTGGATAAGTTTGTTAGCCAGGTAAATCCACCGAGGTTTTCCCGGAAAATTTTGTGTTTCCTTTCGGAAAAAATCGAAAAAAATTTATATCTCCAAAATTAACAAAGTAAGGGCAACCAAATTTCATACGCGGGTTTATATCATTATAGGAAAGTTACCTACCAAAATTTAGCTTTGTAGGTTAAAGGACAAAGAAAAATAAATTTGGGTTCTCCTCAAAACGTCAAAATAGCGATTTTAAACGTCAAAATTGCTGAGTACCTTCCTTTCGCAAGTGGCTTGGATAAGTTCGTTAGCCAGGAAAATCCGCCGAGGTTTTCCCGGAAAATTTGGTGTTTTCCTTCGAAAAAAAAATATATCTCTAAAATTAACAAAGTAAGGGCAACCAAATTTTATACGCAGGTTTATATCATTATAGGCAAGTTACCTACCAAAATTTACCAATGTAGGTCAAAATACAAAAAAGTTATAGGCATTTAAACAAAAATAAATTGGGGTTTTTCACAAAACGTCAAAGTTGCGATTTAAACGTCAAAATTGGCAACATTTAGGAAAAGAACTTCAATACGGGCTATGGAAATAAAATGTCTCAAGAAGAATGTTTTACAAACCCTGAAGTCCTAGTTTCAACCGTCATTGTCCTTCATTTTAATAAAATGTTTCCAGAAAATTCATTTCAAATTGACCCTTTCTCTGACGCTTGGCAGTAGTCTTGGCTATAGAGTTTATCGTTAATGGTATATAATTTTTGTAGAATTTTCGTAAAAAGAATCAATAAAGCTCAATATATCTGTTATTATACAAGATATGAAAAAAATTGTATATATTAAATATAGGGTGTCTTGAGCTACATCTTAAAAAATTATTTCTACAATCACAGGCTGGCTCATAAGTCGTTGGTGATACAAATTTTCTTTTTTTTTAAATCAAACATGCCTTATGTTATTGCATTTTTCCATTTTTCACCGAAATATAATGCATGTTTGTAAGGAAAAAAAATCTGGACGCAGTAAGTGCGTTATGGTAGCGAATTTTGATCAAATGCTTAATATTTGAATAGCTCAATTTGCTATTAACCTATAAGGTTGACCAAGAAACGAGTTTTTTCGGCAACACTTTTATTTTACTTTCGGAAATTTTGGTACATTTTCAAACAATAAAGTTATTTTGATGAAACATGGCACATTGTTTTTACTATATAGATTATACTGGTAACCAAATTTGATGCATGCTTTAAAAAAAACACACATTATTGCTATTAAAAAATAGTTTTATGAAAATTCACTACCATAACGCACTTGCTGCGTCCAGAGTGTTTTTTATCTCAAACAGCTTTGACAATTATTGATCAAAATCAACATCAGATAAGGCACTTTCGACTATCATATTTTGTATAAATTTTTAAATGCCATATTCGTGGCTACTTGGCAAGCTTAGATATGCTACCTAACCGGTGGTTTGGAATAATATTTGAAATATTTTTAAAAGTTAAGGTAGCGAAAATTATCGACATGTCCAGTACAAAAGAACTGATACTACAAAAGAGCCAGGCGTAGACTAGGTTAACGCACCGGAAACCCCATCGACAAACCAAACGGCAACAGACTCATCAGACAAGTACGATCTGCCCTACAAGAACTTCGCAATACCCGTTGGGAGGAACGCATGCAAACCTTGTCCGCCTAAGACAATTCCATCTGGAAAATAGCAAAAGCTCTTCGTTCTTAAAAACTTCCGATCTCCTCATTTCATGGCCAAAACGTCATCGTTTAAATTGATGCAGATAAAGCAAGTGCCTTCGCGGATTATCTAAAGTTGCAATTGAGCCCAGCGATTTTTGTTAAATTTCAAGGTCACGCGTTCTCCGGGAACTTCAGTATTTAAATGAAAAATCCATCTGTACAAAAATATAGACTTTCACAAGGAATAATTTTCGGAATAATGACCAGGAATATTCGATGAGAGGACACTGTACACATACTGTACACGCACGCATACGGTAATATAATACGGCGCGTATTACCTATGAAAATCTGTTTATAGAGAGACGGGCTATAAGTATATATTTTTTCAAATTCAAGGCCCTTTTCTTTTTTTATGCCTTGAAATTTTTATATCTAATATTTTATTATTTTCAAATTACTCTTTTTGAGGTGATAATAAACAAATGAATTCCACTCACCAAAAAGAAACATGAAAAATCGAGTTTTCAAGGTCTGTAAATGTAATACAAACCAGATTATTTAACGGCACCATAGTAAACAAGTGCGTTATTGCAGTGAATATTTATAAAAATGCTTTGAATAGCAAATATGTCTTTTTAATGCAATCAGTCTTCAACTTGGTTACCGGTATAACCTAGGTAGTAGAAACAATGTGCCATATTTTATCAAAATAACTTATTGTTTGAAAATGTACAAAAATTTTCCGACATTAAACTTTAAATGTTGGTTTCCTAGCCAACAAACCTTAGGTTAATAGCAAATGGAGTTATTGAAATTTCAAGCATTTAATGAAAATTTGCTACCAAAACGTACTTACTGCGTCTTGATTTTTTTTCTTACAAATATATTTCGATAAAAAATGCAATAAAATAGGGCTGTTTGAAAAAATTTGTAGGGATCACCAACGACTTATGGGCCACCCAGTGATTGTCAAAATAATTTTACAAGATGCAGCTCAAGACACCCTACAATTGACTTTTACAATTTTACCTCGCCTCTTGTATAATAATAATTATATTGAACATTACCGTAGAAATGCGTCACCCTGTATATATGTAAACAGATCAAAACTGAACGTAAAAGGATTCCAGAGGGCCTAGTTTGCGCTCATTTAAAGAAATCTTTTTAAAATTCTAAAGTCGCGGTCTCCTCATTGACGAAGAAAATAAGCTAAAAATTATGGACCGTTAAACCATAAACTTAATTAAAACTACCGCCAAAGCATCAGAGAGAAAATAACTAACCTGTTGCATATCAGCTCTTTTTGTAAAACTTCGATGCTTTATATGTGTTGATAAAACATAACAAACACTGTTTAGTCCACCCACTAATATTAATAATATCATAAAGGAATAATTTGTACTTGTATATAAAAATTACCAAATAACACAAATAATGTGTCAACTGAAACAGATAAAACAATCTAATACTATACGATAAACGTCAGTTACAGCGTGTAACAGACCTGCGCAATAATATCAAATGACCCGTTGCCAGGCAACGCTCAGACGTACTAGATCTCATATAAGCCAGGTTTGCCATTGCCAATGAAACGCGGTGATATTAAAAAAACTCTGGACGCAGCAAGTGCGTTTTGGTAGTGAATTTTTATAAAAATGTTTGTATTGCAAATATGTGTATTTTCTTTTTATTTAAGAAATCAGGCATCAATTTTGGTTACCAGTATAACCTATATAGTAAAAACAATGTGCCATGTTTCATAAAAATAACTGTATTGTGTGAAAATGTACAAAAATTTCCAAAAGTAAACTTAAAGTGTTCCCGGAAAAACTCGTTTCTTGGTCAACCTTATAAGTTAATAGCAAATTGGGCTATTCAAATATAAAGCATTTGATCAAATTTCGCTACTATAACGCACTTGCTGCATCCAGAATTTATTTTCTTACAAACCTGCATTATATTTCGATGGAAAATGCAAAAATGCAATAACATGAGGCGTGTTTGATTAAAAAAAAAAAAGAAAATTTGTATCACCAACGACTTATAGGCCAGCCTGTGATTGTAGAAATATTTTTTAAGATGTAGTTCAAGACACCCTATAATTAATATATGAAGATTTTTTTCATATCTTGTATAATAACGTATATATTGAGCTTTATTGATTTTATACGAAAATTCGACAAAAATTATATACCATTAAACGATAAACTCTATAGCTAAGACTACTGCCAAGCATCAGAGAAAGGGTCTATTTGAAATTAATTTTCTGGAAACATTTTAGTAAAATGAAGGACAATGACGGTTGAAACTAAGACTTCAGGGTTTGTAAAACATCCTTCTTGAGACATTTGATTTCCACAGCCCGTATTAGATTCAAGTTATTTGCCTAAATGTTGCCGATTTTGACATTTTAAATCGCTACTTTGAGGTTTTGGTGAAAACCCCAATTTATTTTTCTGTAAATGCCTATAACTTTTTTGTCTTTTGACCTACATAGCTAAATTTTGGTAGGTAACTTACCTATAAGGATGTAAACCCGCGTACCAAATTTGTTAATTTCGGAGATTTAAATTTTTTTCGAAAGAAAACACAACATTTTCCGGGAAAACCTGGGCAGATTTTCCTGGCTAACGAACTTATCCAAGCCATTTGCAAAAGGAATTTATTTACCAAATTTAATAAAAATCGGCCCATTATTTTTTGAGTTATCGGTGTGATACATATATATATATATATATATATATATATATATATATATATATATATATATATATATATATATGTATATATATATATATATATATATATATATATATATATATATATATATATATATATATATATATATATATATATAAACATATAAAAATTGAAACTGACCCCGGATGTGTGTTTTGGGGGGCCTAGTTAGCGCTCATTTAAAGAAATTTTTTCAAAATTCAATAGTCGGGATCTCCTCATTAATGAATTTTTTAAAGAAAATTCACTAATAAAATTTTCAAATTTGAATAGCTCAATTTTCTGTAAACCTAGAAAGCTGAATTTTGGTACATATTTAGGTCTTTCCCAAAGCAATATGTATACCAAATTTCATTGAAATAGCTGTGTAATTTTCAAAGAAAAAATTTTTTTTGAAAGAAAACTCAAAATTATTCCAGAAAACTATATCCGATATTCCTGGCTCACGAACTTATCCAAGCTATTAATAAAAGAAAGGCACTTGCCGAGTTTCATCAAAATCGGTTAATTAATTTTTGAGTTATCGGTTGGATACATATATATATATATATATATATATATATATATATATATATATATATATATATATATATATATATATATATATATATATATATATATATATATATATATATATATATATATATATATATATATATATATAAACATATAAAAATCGAAACTGACCCCGGATATGGGTTCTAGGGGCCCAAATTCGCGCTCATTAAAAATTTTTTTTTTGCAAAGTCTCACCATCGATACCTCTCTATTAGTGATTTTAAAAAAATAAAAATTCACTAAAATGAAAATAGGCCTCTGAGGATCCGGCTCAATCTAAACAAACGACGGGAACTAACCTTTGAAGCAGGCTCAGAACTCTGCATCACTTTTGTGGCACTAATAAACACCAACCTCCCCGTGCGCGTGTCATTGCCATAGCAACCATCTAATGCAAGCGTCCCGAAGCAGACGCAGTATTTTTATACGAACAAATCTGGCTCAGTCAGTCCGCACATGATCGATGCTCTACAGTAGTCTGTGGTCCGCAAAATGTAAGCGTTGCGCGTTGGGGCATGTATACATTCAATTTGGTGATCAGGGACGGGATTGCAAATTATATCGTACCATAAATTACTATAAAAATACATTATTAACTGCGGGACGACGTAGGAAGAATGAAAAAAATTAAAATTATGGTGGATTTTGAATAAAAAAGTTTAGCTTGACCAAAAAAAAAGATCTAGGTGAAGCAGCGCTTCATCTGCATCATTTGACGGCCCCCACTGTGACCTGGTATTGTTTTCTATGTCCAGATGTTTCCTAAACATCTTGTATTTAACAGTTTTATAAAAGCAACGCCCAATGCATGTACATTATATTATCTCGCGCACATCTATATTTAAAATAATCCCTATGCGAATTTTTTCCGGTTTTGGGTAAAGCATGCCTCGCATATGGTCTGAATTATACAGCACAGAGATTTCTGTGTAAAGATAAATATCTTTTTAAAATAAATCTCGATTTGCGGTGGATTAGGCACGATTTGTTCTATCATAAAAATGGAACATAAAGTTGCACGCGGAGATGCATACGGGATATTCCCTTTGCACTATATGCAAGTTATGCGGATCAAATTGGGATTATTTTACACAAAGCAATTTTACAGAAGGCCGCTGTGGGGCCCCAGCTTCCAATTATTCAAGGCAGATGTGTGTAACTCGTAGAAAATAGAAATTGACATCGTAAATTGAAATAATTGCTGCTGCCAAACCATTTACTAGGCTAGATTGTTATGGGCTACGATCAGGATGAGCTTATATCTTTTGTTTTTGTTTCTGTATCTTATTGCAGACGCTGGTTTTATAAATCGATGTTCAGGTCTCACTTCGTAACTTTGTTAATAAATTTATCGGAGAAACGGTCGAAACTGTCCGGGTTTTTGAGTAAAAAATTAACAAGCTAAGAATTTCGTCAAAACTACAGAGACTTCTATTATAGAAACGAGCTAAAAATTATTAGATTCTTATTCAACATTTATTTGCAGAAAAAACTGTTCGGGACGCAGCAAGTGCGTTATGGTAGTGAATTTTTATTAAATGCTTCAAATTTGCATAACTCAATTTTCTATAAACTTAGAAAGTTGAATTTTGGTACGTAGTAAGTTCTTTCCTAAGGCAACGCACTCACCAAATTTTACCAAAAAGCTTTGTAATTTCCGGAGAAAATATTTCTTTTCGAAAGAAAACTCAAAATTTGAATAACTCAATTTTTTATAAACTTAGAAAGTTGTATTTTGGCTCTTAGGATGCCTTTTGCAAAGCAATATATCCATCAAATTTCATTAAAAAAGCTTTGTAATTTTCTGAGAAAATTTTTTTTCGAAAGAAGACTAAAAATTTTCCCAGAAAGCCTTGTCGGATTTTCCTGGCTAACGAACTCATCCAAGCCATTAATAAACGAAAGGTTCTTGCCGAGTTTTATCAAAATCGGTTATTTATTTTTTGAGTTATCGGTAGGACACATACATACATACATACATATATATATATATATATATATATATATATATATATATATATATATATATATATATATATATATATATATATATATATATATATTAAAAAATTCACTAGAAGAGAGGTATCCATGTTGAGACTTTGCTAACATTTTTTCAAATGAGCGCGAACTAGGACCCCTAGAACCCATATCCGGGGTCAGTTTCAATTTATATATATATATATATATATATATATATATATATATATATATATATATATATATATATATATATACTCTTCTAGTGAATTTTTTAAAATAAAAATTCACTAATAACCCCGCCGCCGAGGAGAGAAGGGACGTCTGTGGAGCTTCAACCTCAGCGATTTAACACAACTTTCATAATTTTGCTCTCAGTATAAATATACAGGCTGGCCCCAAAATAATGGTACACAGCAGGACGAGATTCTTGGAATCAAAATATAACATGCTTCAGTTTTACGTATAAAATCTGGACACTATTTGTATCTACCAAATATTAATGTCAGGAGAACACAACACGTTACATGCATCGGGAGGGAATCGAACCCGGGCCGCCCACGTGTTACGCGTGCATACTACCAATGAACCACGGATGCTAAATAATAAATGGTATATTTACGTGCTAGTTATAGAGACGGCATCTTGCTGTCCCAGAAAATTTTATATGATATCCTAAAAGTAAATCTAAGTAAACAGTTAATTACACAATTAATTGAATTTTGACTTGCCATTTCGCCGGTCAGCAAAACACATTCAACTGTTTCGATCTTAGAAGAAGTTTTGTTTTTAAGTTTCGCTACTCTTTGGATGCTTTCCCTATAAATACATTTTCTATATTGATCTCCGTGTCCCAAAATTATGATAGAAGGATTCAATTCTGTGAATTAATGACTGCCAGAATTCAAGACGATAGGAATTTGGTAAAGAATATTTGCTTTAGTGATGAATCAACGTTCTTTCTGAATTGTTTTGTTAATAAACACAACTTCTTTTTTTTTCTTTATTTATGTCAACAACACACCACGAGGGCTTACAGCCTAAATACTATCGTACCGTGGGTGTTGACAAGGAGAAAAGAGGCAGCTTGTTAATTCTGGACTTGAAGGTTTGGAGGTTCGGAGGAGAAGGAAAAACATGTGCCGGCAAGGAATTCCACAACTTGGAAGTCCTCGGGACAAAAGAGCGGGCATAACAAGATGTTCTATGTCTGGTGACCTGGACATTAAAAGGGTGCATTCGCTCTGTTCCCCTGGTAGATCTGCTGGGGGCAGCAGGTGGGGGAATTATGGAGGAAAGCTCCTCTGAGCAGTGCCCGTGCAGATATCTATAAAAGAGAGAGAGGTCACCAACGGCACGTCGGTGGGCAAGGGATGGAAGCCTTTGGGTGAGGGTAGGGTCACCGATGAGACGTATAGCTCTCTTTTGAATGGAGTCCAGGATAGCGAGTGTAGAAGCGGCAGCTGCACCCCAGATGTGGGAGCAGTATTCGAGGTTTGGCCTTATTTGTGAAGTGTATAAGGTATAGAGATTAGTTGGTGAAAAGTATTTGCGAGCCCGGAAGAGGAAACCCAATTTCTTAGCAGCCGCTTCTGCAATTGATGTAACATGTTGGTGCCAATTAAGATTTCGATCCACAGAAATGCCAACAAGAGAAAAGGACTCATTACTTTGAATAACTTGGTTGTTCATTGTGATGGGTCTAGGGCTGCTGTATCTCTTGTGAGAAAGAAAGCAAGACTTAGTTTTGGTGGGGTTGAATTGTACAAGATTTCTACTTACCCAGTCTAATATTTTTTGGAGGTCTACGGAGACAGAACCCTCCATGAGTCTGCGATCCTCATCTAATTGGGCTAAAGAGACAGGCTTAGAATATTGTATGTTTGAGTGGAGGGTGCTGTCGTCCGCGTAACTGTGAACTGGGTTGGATGTGCTAGAGAGGAGGTCATTGATGTGGAGAAGAAACAAAGTAGGGGCTAAAGCTGAACCTTGAGGAACTCCTGCATTAATTGGATACAGTTTAGAGGAATGGCCATCCACAACAACAGATATGCTCCTGTTGGAGAGGAAATTTGCTGTCCAGGTACAAAGTTTTGGTGGTAGGCCATAGGCCGGAAGTTTATTAAGCAGCGCTGCGTGCCAGACCTGGTCGAATGCTTTGGATATGTCTAGAGCAACAATCTGGGATTCACCGTGTTGTTCCATAGACTTGTTCCAAGAATGGGTGACAAAGGAAAGGAGGTCGGCAGTCGATCTGCGCTGACGGAATCCATACTGCCTGTCGTGGATTAGACTGTTTTTCAAGAAATTTTAGTAGTTCTGTGTTTATATACTTTTCCATCACTTTAGAGATGACTGAAAGGAGAGAAATAGGCCTGTAGTTGCTAGGAAGCGCTTTGGATCCTTTCTTGGGGATGGGTTGTACTCGAGCAGTTTTCCAGTTACTAGGGAATATGCCTTTATTGTAAGATATCTGAAACAGACGAGTCAGGACAGGAGCAAGTTCTGGTGCGCATTTTTTGAGAACAATTGCTGGGATCTCGTCAAGGCCAGAGGCTTTCCTGGTATTAAGAGGAGAGAGCATCTTCCGTACCTTTTTAGTTTTGAAAATGATATCCGTCATTTTATGCGCGACATTGGGGACTGTTGGTGGTTGAACATTTGGAGGTGGGTTGAGAGTAGAATTTCCGGCGAACAACGAAGCAAAAAGTTCAGCCTTGCCCAGGGCGGTAGAAACAATTTCATCACCTGAGACAAGAGGTGGGAACGTGCTCTTGCAGAAATTATTCCCAATAGACTTAGCAAGAGTCCAGAAGGGTTTGTAGATATTGGGATAATCAAAATCCACGAGTGTTCATAGAGGGTCATACACGGTTTCCACAAAAAAATGAAATAATAGGCCCTTTGTTTATTGAAGAAAATTTAAATGGTGATTTGTATTTAAATTTTTTGGAAAATTATATTGACCCACTCATAACAGAGTCCTTAGAAAACCAACTTAAGAAGGCAACCCACTGCTGGATGAACAACATTTGCACTATCAACAGGACGGTGCACCACCACCTTACGTGTTCGCGAATGGCTTATTCACAAATTTCCCGACAAATGGATTGACAGACGAGGCGCCCTGGAATGGCCCGCCAGATCTCCGGACTTAACACCACTGGACTTCTTCCTTTGGCGTTATTTGAAATCAGTTGTGTACCATAATCCTCCACCAGAGAATATTCAGGTTCTAAAAGATAGGATCACCCAAGCTTGCCGACAAATTACTACAGAAATATTTCAAAACGTTAGACGAGAATTCGTCGATCGACTATTTTATTATTTAGCTAACAACGGAGTGCACTTTGAGCACTTAATAAAGTAGGTTTTTGTCTTAAACTGTTAAATAATTTTTAAAAAAATATTCCGAATTTGCTGTCGTTTTCTTCTTCTAAATTCAAAAGTTGGCGGTGTGTTTAAATTTCGTAAGCGCCGTTGGATTCGGATTTTAAATACCTTTAAAATGATGTATCTCAAGCTAGGGGGTGTCATTTAAAATTATAAAGTTGGGGAACTGGGGTTTAGGGGGTGAAAAGTAACATTCCAAAAATTGACCTGTTTTTTTAACTAGCTTTCCTTGATAAAGAAATTATTAAGGGTGGCTAGTTTTTAAATGAAAGCCCTATATATATATATATATATATATATATATATATATATATATATATATATATATATATATATATATATATAAAGCGCTCATATGAAGACATTTTTTCAAAAGCTTTTCATCGTTACCTCTCTGTTAGCGAATTTTTCTTAATGAGAATTCGCTAATAAATAACTGCATTTTTACGCAAACTAACCAAATCATGTTCCACATTACATTTTTTAGCTGCTGGAAAATAAAAATCTAATAAACTGAGAGCTAGTCAAAACATGTTGTTGTATATCTGTAAACAAAACAAACTACAAAGCATTTTACATATACGGAATTCTATAAGCGCTCATAGTGAGCTAAACTGGAATATTCATAACAAAAGGATAGAAAGCAAGTTGAGCTTTTTAAGCGGTCCCATTGTGTTTTTCCAGAAACGAACGCATTGTAGACATTTTTGTGCTGTTGGGAATTTTCAGGTATTCTATTTCGCCTCCTTTTAATAGAGAGAAATTCTATTCAATGATCTTAGCATATTGAGACCTCTTCTCATATCAATAAGATGTGAAGATCCTGTAAGCAAATTGAAAGCATTTTATTGAATCATTTATAATTTAATAAATTTCGGGACGCAGCAAGTACGTTATAGTAGTGAATATTTATAAGTAAGGCACGGAAAAAATGCAGAGAAACAAGACAAATATATGCGCATTTAAATGCTTCAAATTGACAAAAAAATGCAAAGATTTTAGAAAAAAATGCCAAAAATTATGCATAATATTAAGTTTGCTAAATCCCTGATTATGAATACTATTGTTTTTTAAATTTTTTCGTTAGAAATGTTGATAAAAATGAAACTTCGAGTTTAGTTAAGGTACTTTGACAATAATAAAACACAACTTGTTAGAAAATACAAGTCTTTTATTTATAAGTATCATAATTCATAAGATTATACATAATTAATTTTTAAAAATGAAATAAAGTGATTAACAAAACTATACGAATCTATATTAAACATAAATCATGTGTTACAGTAATTATAAAAACAATTAACTAAGTGTTTTTCAAAGTTTTCCAGAAAGAAACCTTGTCTTTTGTCAGTGAAGACGTGTTTAAAAGTAGAGAAAATTCTTTCAACATCAACGGAAATAATAGGAGAATATTTATGTTTAGAAATAATGTTTGCTTCTAATCCAGGTACATTTACATCATTTTCAAAGTTCCCTACAAAAATGTTCCAAACATTTTTAAAAATTTGGAATCCTTGTAATATTTTAAATTACAGAGTTAATTTGTTATGAATTACTTATCCGGTTGTGAGACGTTTCTAAACCTTTCCTTATATTTCTAACAGCTTGCTAACTTCAGTGGTGAAAAACATAGTTAATATATGGACACAATACTCACCTTTGAACACTCTGTACCTTATAGTTTGCATGTTTTGGTAAATAAACAGTTTGTTTGTAATGCACGAAAACCTTGGAAAGGCGCCAATTACACTTTCACTTTTGTTGTAGTTTAAGGTTTAATACAAATAAACAACTCTCTTTATCTAATTTCACTTGTAAAGAATTAACCCAAGTCCAAAACAGTAAAGAAGTTTCTATTTGAGGTTCTGTTTACATTTTTAATAGTAGCAATTGCCCTTAGTTATATACTGTCTCCTTCTCTCTTATGACAATCCATGTTCTTCTATCTCACTCTCCAGTGTATAGTGTCATCTTTTTCATTCTCTCTTTCTCCAAGATATAATCTCTGAAATTAATAAAATTAATTTCTAAGGAAATATTAACATCTCTCTTATCACTTCTTATCAAAGTTTTTGTTGTTTGGTTAAATATTAATATTCGTATGAAATAATGATTTTTTAAAATTCGAGTTACTGAACAATAAGTTATGGCAGTAAAAGGTACTTGAAAATTACCTTCAGCTATATGCTGGATATTAGACTACAGCTTGCAAAAACGATGTTTGTTCTGTATTAATTTCCACATCGATTTTATTGATATATAAGTTAGTACGAATAACTTTAGATTTTTGTCAGAAAAGAAACCTCACAGATTGGGTAAGCTTCTATTGCTCAATTATTAAATTTTCCCCATATTCATTCTGTCTAATAATAATTCAAATAAGTAGTACCTGCTGAGAGAGATATTTGTTTATTGTAGGGTTTCTTGGCTGGGTCTGAAATCTTCTGGAGTTTTCTGCTTGTTGTGTGCAATCGTTCGAAGCTGTACCTGTCAAGTTTCGTTTAAAACTTGAACTGTAAGTAGACTGGACCTGACTGATTGGCGGAGCAAGCCGTAACTGGGTCCACACTACCATATTAAGTTTATTAAGCAGCTGCAGACAAGACCCACCTCAGATAAGTCCACGAAGTGGTTTTTTTTTAAATTCTGTTTAGTTCCCATAACTACAATCATAACACACAGAGTTTATAATTAACAGTATTCAATAGTAACTTTTAGTTATAGTAATATCTGATAATTAATACACACAAATAAACAGTTTTAGTTATACTTACTAGGCTTATAGTTGTTGCAATACACTGTTTAACATACAGCCCTAGCTTTGTACACCTGGGCAGTCGACTGTGAAAGGGGATCTAGTGGTATCTTTGTTACATTATATGTATAGTCCTTAAATCCATCTCTGCAACCGTAAGTCATTCCGTTTTTTACTATCATTAGGTTTTAGCTTAAAATATCACAAGTTATTGTAACAATAGCACTTTAACTGTTTGGTTAGGTTGTGATTCCAGATATTAAACTTCACTAACCGTGTGAAATCAAGTAAAACATTTTTAACCACAAAGCAGTTAGCTTTTAATAACATCTGTTGCCAAACGTTGACAAATGAGAGTGACACCTTTACCAACTGCTGACATTGAAATTACCGAGTCCTCCGAGTAACGTGGAACTGAACTCTATTCTATATTTCCTTCTCTTCCCTGTAGCTTGTTGAATTTCCTTCTCCTTCTGTCCTTCTCTTAAATTGTGACGGGCCGGAGGCCGGGAAAACCCTTGTTTTAATATGGTTATTAAGAAAACTCATCGCAGTTGCTCCGCAAACTTTGTTACAATCAGACTCAAATTGATTCATCAAAGCAACTGACTCTGCTAAAGAGACACATGTCTTCTCTATGTTGAAGATACAAAAGAATAATTGGTTTTTATATATATTAAATATCTCTTCAAGGCTGGATATTTAAAAAGATTTTTGGTGTTTATGAGAGCGGTGGAAGAGGAGTCATTCAGAGCGTTAATAACGCTTTCAATTACGTCGTAATTGTCAGCATAAATATAGCTGCATCAAGCCATGTACCTCAAGTAGTTATAACAGGTTGTGGCGGCAACAAAAGATTTGGAGCGTGTTCTTTGTAAAATTGAATGCGTACTGGAGCTTTTAAAAATACTTTTTTTATATATTTAATAAGATCATTTACTAAAGTAAACTGCCCACTTATACACTCTGCTAAAATATTAATGCCATGAGCCAAAGAAGTTACCTGTAATACGTTGGAATGAAAAACGTTTAAATTTTGTCCGGCCTTAAGCATGTAAGGTGCGGTATCGGATAAAAGTTGTAACATGTCGCGTGTATTTAATAAGCGGGACACGTCACACGTGTCAACGCCGTTGACTTTTAACCTTCGGAATTAACCCCTTTTGTGACGTCAGCGTCCAAGTTCCTTCAGTGACGTCAAACTCGGCGGTCGGTTGCTCTACCGCACCCGACTCATAGAAACACGCGTCCGTACGAACTAATTTTATGACATGTCTGCGATAAGCTAGTCTTTATATACGCTTACAACGCACGCGGCGCTCTCTTCTGAATCGATCAAGAGATGGAAAAGCACAGCTAAATTTTAGTGGGAAAACAGCATGCCTAACTAAATGGGTGAATCTTACATTTATCCAGTTGCTCATACATTTTTTTTTGCTTGATAATGATGGTAGATTGCTTGTTAATATATGTATGTTGAAATTACTTCCGATGATTGTTTTCTTTATTATAAATTTCATACTGTTAAACGGTGGCTTGTGGTAGCGTAAGTTCGGTAACTAATTGCTATTATACTGTTTTAAATGCGTGATAAAGAGGTCATTTGAGATTTTGTTTCGCATACGTTAGTTTATTTCCAATCATTGACACAGATAAATTTTGTAAGTAAACTTAACCTGCTACCAGCCGCCCTATGTAAATCATTAAGCCCTGAACCGTTACTCATGCACTTGGAATTTTATAGCACATCGTAAGTCAAGGCCCCTTCAACACCATCGTAAGTAAAGGGCCCCTTCAACAACACCGTAAGTAAATGGCGCTTCAACAACATCGTAACGGAGTCCCCCGAATGGCACACCGTTAGTAAAGAGCCCTTCAACAACACCGTAAGTAAGGAGCCCCCTTCAACACCATCGTTAGTGAAAGAGCCCCTTGAAGGGAACATTGTAAGTCAGGAGCCCCCTGAATACAACATCAGTAAGGAGTCCCCTGAATAAAACATCAGTAAGGAGCCCCCTGAATACAACATCACTAAGGAGCCCCCTGAATACAACATCAGTAAGGAGCCCCCTGAATACCATCGCCAGGGAGGAGCCCCCTCAACCTGAAGCTGAAAGTTAAGTACACTATTTATCTGTGGCTTTCTTTTTCTTTTGTAGAGTGTGCTCCACAATTCATTTTTACAGTGTTATAAGTAATCGAGTCATATTTTTCTTTCATCTAATTTACTAAATTTAATTCACTGCATTGTATAGAGTCAATAACTTTTTAAATAAACTGATTTTATTCATAATGCCTGATTTTATTTGTACCTCTTAAAACCTACCAACTGCAAGTGCCTAAACCCAAGCCCTGAGATAACTTGTGTCATATTACATTGTGCATATTATATTATTTTACTGTTCAATAGAAACAGAATCTTTTTTGGGTATAAAGTAAAATGATTTTTTCTGAAAGGACAACATCAGGCAAGAAAAAAAATGTCAGAGAGTCTTGAAGAAATCTGGTTGTAGTTAAATTATTGGCTTTTAAAAGTTTTTTTTTGAAGCAAAAATATAGGAGCTCTCTGGACTCTCTTCTCCTAACACGCCAATCAATGCATGGGCGATATATCTACCGCACGAATCTATACTTTCATCTACTACAACATAAAAATAATTTGAACCTACAGCATTTCTTATATTCAGTAATGTTTTTTAAACACGGTGTCTACGCATCCTTTAAAGAAGGTTCACTCGTCAGGCATATTATGTTTGCAGTACTTTCCTAGAAATTGCTTTAGGTTTGGATTATCTAATTTTGTCAGCGGTATATTGCTGCCAATCACCGCCTTGCTTTAATCTTTATTGAACTGCTTCTGGTCGGTTTGTTTTTGGTTCTGTTGAAGGTCACTTTTTAAGGTTTGCTGTGATGCTGCACCTTTTTCAACTTTCCGCATGTTGAGAAAATAATTTGCGGTTTTGACATGCTGATCCACAATGAACTTTTTGTCGGCATGAACCTGTAGTGACCAAACACAAAAAAAACAAGAAATTTTTTGGGTTACTCTGGGCCAAATTTAGTTTAACACTTTTTTTGTTAAAATTAAAATCTCATTGTCGGTGTAACCGTACCCTCACCCAAAGGCTACCATCCCTTGCCCATCGACGTGCCGTTGGTGACCTCTCTCTCTCTCTCTCTCTTTTATAGATATCTACACGGGCACTGCTCAGAGGAGCATTCTTCCATAGTTACTCCACCTTCTGCCCCCAACAGATCTACCAGGGAAACAGAGCGAATGCACTCTTTTACTGTCCAGGTCACCAGACATAGAACATCTTGTTATGCCCGCTCTTTTGTCCCGAGGACTTCCAAGTTGTGGAATTCCTTGCCGGCACATCTTTTTCCTTCTCCCCCGAACCTCCAAACCTTCAAGTCCAGAATTAACAAGTTGCCTTTTTCCTTCTTGTCAACACCCACGATACGATAGTATTAAGGCTGTAAGCCCCTGTGGTGTGTTGTTGAAATTTAAAAAAAAACTATCAAATTTTATTTTTGGTATATAAATTTTGGATACCTTTACTTTTAAATAAATGAAAAACACAAATAGTCAAAAAACAACAAGTACTTATAATTTTTGAACACACAGTACAGAAAAGTTGGTCTCCATGCCATGTAAATTCTCGGTTATTTTTTATCCACAACATATTTTCAACATTCATAAGTCGCGGTCTTCATAATAACGAAGTTTTTCTACGAAAATCTGCTAAAATTATAGACTATTAAACCATAAACTCTATAGCTAAAACTACTGCCAAGGCATCAGAAAGAAGGTGTATTTGAAATGGATGTTTTGAAAATATTTTAGTAAAATGAATGACAATAATGGTTGAAGCTGAAACTTAAGGCTTTGTGATACACACTTATTACGACATTTCTTTTACATAATCTGTATGTGTTTCAGATTAGTTGTCTGAAAATTGCAGATTTTTACATTTAAAATCGCGATTTTGACGTTTTAAGAAGAAAAATTATGAAATTTTCAAAATATTTTTTCTGCTACTTCTTGAACTTTTTGCGCCAAGAAAACTTAACCTTTGTATGTAACATTTAATTGGTTTTGTTAACCACACAAAATATTTTGTTCTAGTGCTTTTCTCTGATCTCTAGTGGGCTACCCACTTTTTTTCAAATGCCTATAACTTTTATATATTTTAATAGAGAGATCTGAATTTCATCGTGTAGGGTAAGTTTGGTAGTAGAAACGTGTGTGCCAAATTCGGCGGTTATAGCTGTGTTATTTTCAGAGATGCAAACATTTTCAGAAAGAGAAGCTAAAATTTTCTCGGAAAAACTGGCCCAAGTTTCTTGTCTAACGAATTTATCCAAGCCACTCACAAATGGAAGTTACCTGTAAGACTAGATGCATTCTCGCAACAATTAGAACCGTAGACCGGTTTCGCTCTCATTAGAGCTTTTCAGTACGGCATACTAATTGTAGCAAAAATGCACCAAAAATAACACGGCTATCGTATAGCCAGTCTCAAAACTCTAAGTGAGTGGTGAACGTGTCGCCACCTAGTTCGGAACCAAGTACTATGTTGTCACGCCCGCTCCAAATAACACAGAGTATTAAAAATAGAGACGGTATACAACTAACTAACAATTTAAAAAAAATGTTAGCCCTGGCCCATTTCTACCCCAATATAGGGACAAAGTGTGTAAGACTAGATGCATTGTTAGTTAGTTGTATACCGTCTCTATTTTTAATACTCTGTGTTATTTGGAGCGGGCGTGACAACATAGTACTTGGTTCCGAACTAGGTGGCGACACGTTCACCACTCACTTAGTGTTTTGAGACTGGCTATACGATAGCCGTGTTATTTTTGGTGCATTTTTGCTACAATTAGTATGCCGTACTGAAGAGCTCTAATGAGAGCGAAACCGGTCTACGGTTCTAATTGTTGCGAGAATGCATCTAGTCTTACACACTTTGTCCCTATATTGGGGTAGAAATGGGCCAGGGCTAACATTTTTTTTAAATTGTTAGTTAGTTGTATACCGTCTCTATTTTTAATACTCTGTGTTATTTGGAGCGGGCGTGACAACATAGTACTTGGTTCCGAACTAGGTGGCGACACGTTCACCACTCACTTAGTGTTGGAAGTTACCTACCAAATTTCATTTGGTTACATACCAAATTGGACCATTATTTTTTGACTTATTGGTACGATATATATATATATATATATATATATATATATATATATATATATATATATATATATATATATATATACATATATATATATATATATATATATATATATATATATATATATATATATATATATATATATATATATATATATATATATATATATATATATACATACAATTCGCAACAAATAAATTATAATTTTTTTACAGGATAAATACGATTACTAGTTTTTTAATTGTATGATAACTTGCTACCATAACGCACTTGCTGCATAAGGATTTTTATACCAGTTTTGTTAATAATTTGATAGATATCCTATTATTTATATTTTTCGGTTTCTCAGCGTTGGCTTTTTTATAGCAAATTAATTGAAACTGGTCACTACTCTTAAAAATTATGTCAAGCATAAAAGAAGCTTTACAAGTAAAGCAGCATTATTGGCAAGCGGTCTCAGCTTTCGCATTTGCGCTCACTTCCTTTTTCTAAATCGATAACTTATTGGAGGAGACTTAAATACCAAATAAAAATTAATCGCCTGGCGTTTGACAGGGTAAAAAGTTTAAAAAAATTCGCCTCCGGTTTCTTCTAAGAGCTTGTTAAGAATCAAGCGATTCCTGAAAGTTCAAAGGGTATTAATGAAATCAGTTTAATTTAATCCGCCACTTCTTCCCTTCGAAACTTTCACTAAGAAAAATGTGTTTAATGAAATTAGTTTTTATTAAATTTAACCTGCTGAAACCTGTCCGCACCAGATATAACTATAACGATACACTCTGATTAACAAAGTTTCTTAATGAAACGGGGATTTTATGTAAATTCTGGGAGAATTTTCATATCAAGTGTACAGAAACACATGCGTCGAACGGTTACAATAGGACCATTCCGTTCTTCATTCGAGCTTAACAGTGTTTGAAAGTTTAAAAGTTCACCGAAGTAAAGAGCTTACGGCGGGCTTAATGCAGGTATACACGTATAAGACTTATCTGTCTGGAAAACTTGCACTTTGTAACCGACCTCCATGAAATTTAAATTTACTGCACTTGCTAAACTGCTCCATACTTGACTGTTTATTTATGTGGAAGACATCGCCTTTGCGGTTATTAGCCGCTTTTATACGTCATAATATGTTTTATGGTCGATTAAATATATTGACGTAGCAATTTTCGTTGTGACTAGCGAATACCTTAACTAATTTTGCTTATTAAAGCTCTACACATGGTTCTGGTCCTGCACAGCAGTAACTTTGGCAATGCGGCACCGTGACAACTGGTAGCAATTGTAAATTTCACATACATTTTAGTAACCCATTAAAAGGAATTTTGTTGTGAACTGATAATTGCAAATAGCAATAAAAAGTGAAATATCGATAGCTGAAGAGTAAAACAAAAACAACAGAAGTAAGGTTACCAGAAGTACTAGCCTAAAAGATAACTGACAAGAGAAGATACAAATGAAAATGAAAACCGGCGTCTCCGGGTTGTGCACATTTTTTTGGGACGACAACTGGTAGATGAGGATCTTCTAAACCGCTGGGGTGAGATGGTCAAGAGTCACTAATTGATTTTGCCTTAATTCCATTTACCAATGGTTGAGCACGTCAATTATTAAAATAAAAACAAAACTATGAAAACAAATGTAAAAGCAAACTAGAAAACATAATAAAATTTTCGTTCGTCTCAGCTCTCTGCCCCATGGGTGTCAGACAAATACTCCGCAATGGAGTGATAGAAGTTATTGGTTAGGTATGATTTCAGTCAGGCTTTAATCTCATTCACATTTTGAATTGCTTTTATAGTTTCCGGCAGCCTGTTATATAGACCCACCCCCGCAAAAAAAGGGCGACTTTTGTACATCATTTTACAGAAGTGTCTATTTCTAAACAGATTCCCGTGGCGAGTTGAGTAAGAGTGCATCTCAGACTGCCTTGTTAGCCCATCTTTGACACCATCAATATAATTTAACAGTTTATATAAGTAAACGCATGTTTCCTCCCAATACCAGGAAAGCCTGTGGCCTTGACGAGATCCCAGCAATTGTTCTCAAAAAATGCGCACCAGAACTTGCTCCTGTCCTGACACGTCTCTTTCAGACATCTTATAATAGAGGCATATTCGCTAGTAAATGGAAAACTGCTCGAGTACAACCCGTCCCCAAGAAAGCATACAAAGCGCTTCTTAGCAACTACAGACCTATTTCTCTTCTTTCAGTCGTCTCTAAAGTCACGAAAAAGAATATAAACACCGAACTACTAAAATTTCCTTAAAAACGCAGTCTAATCCATGACAGGCAGTATGGATTCCGTCAGCGCAGATCAACTTCTGACCTCCTTTCCTTTGTCACTTCTTCTTGGAACAAGTCTATGGAACTTCACGGCGAATCCCAGATTGTCGCTCTAGACATATCCAAAGCATTCGACCAGGTCTGGCACGCAGCGCTGCATCATCAACTTCCGGCCTATGGCCTACCACCAAAACTCTGTACCTGGACAGAAAATTTCCTCTCCAATAGCAGCATTTCTGTTGTCGTGGATGGTCATTCCTCTAAACTGCATCCAATTAATGCAGGAGTTCCTCAAGGTTCAGCTTTAGCCACTACTTTGTTTCTTCTCCACATCAATCACCTCATCTCTAACACATCCAACCCAGTTCACTGTTACTCGGACGACAGCACCCTCCACTCAAATATACAATATTTTAAGCCTGAATCTTTAGCCCAATTAGATGAGGATCGCAGATTCATGGAGGAATCTGTCTCTGTTGATATCCAAAAAATATTAGACTGGGGAAGTAGAAATCTTGTACAATTCAACGCCACCAAATCTCAGTCTTGCTTTCTATCTCATAAGAGATACACCAGCCCTAGACCCATCACAATGAACAACCAAGTTATTCAAAGTAATGAGTCCTTTTCACTTGTTGGCATTTCTGTGGACCAAAATCTCAATTGGCACCAACATGTCACATCAATTGCCGGAGCGGCTGCTAAGAAATTAGGTCTCCTCTTCTGGGCTCGCAAATACATTTTAACAGCTAATCTTTATACCTTATATACTTCACAAATAAGGCCAAACCTCGAATACTGCTCCCACATCTGGGGTGCCGCTGCCGCTTCGACACTCTCTATCCTGGACTCCATTCAGAAGAGAGCTATACGTCTCTTCGGTGACCCTACCCTCACCCAAAGACTGCCCTCCCTTGCACACCGTCGTTCCGCTAGTGACCTCTCTCTCTTTTACATATATCTGCACGTGCACTGCTCAGAGAAGCTTTCTTCCATAGTTCCTCCACCTGCTGCCCCAAACTGATATACCAGGGGAACAGAGCAATGCACCCTTTTACTGTCCAGGTCACCGGACATAGAACATCTTGTTATGCCCGCTCTTTTGTTCCAAGGACTTCCAAGTTGTGGAATTCCTTGCCGACATATGTTTTTCCTTCTCCTCCGAGCGTCCAAACCTTCAAGTCCAGAATTAACAGGTTGCCTCTTTCCTCCTTGCCGACATCCACGGTACCAAAGTATTTAGGCTTTGAGCTCTCGTGGTGTGTTGTTGAAAAAAAAAAGTCTGGACACAGAAAGTGGGTCATGGAAGTCAATTTTCATAAAAAATGTTTTTTAGGTGACACTGGAGGTGACAGGAGGGCACAAGACCATAATATTTGTGTGTCAAACAAAATCTATCAAATAAGTAAATGTTATGTTTTCTTGGCGCATAAAATTAATACATCATTTATATGAAAATTCGCTACCATAACAAATTTGCTGCGTCCATAACTTTATTATGTATTATCACACTCCTAAACAACTTTACAAAGCTAAAGTAATTGAACTATTAAAGAAAACGATATAAGCTGATCTTAAGAGCCTTTGAATGTTTTAAAGTTTACCTAACTTAAGGGCTTACGGCCATCTTAATGCAGGTATGCCCGCATAAGATCTATCTGTCTGGCAACTTGCACCCTGTAACCACCGTCATGAAATATAAGTTTACTGCAGTTTCTAAATAGCTCCATACTTGACTGTTTATTTATGAGAGTGTTATTATTTGAGCAAACATCACCTGTTCGCTTATTAGTTGCTGTTGTTGTGTATCATAACACACTTCATGGCCAATTAAATTGATTAGCCCTACAGTTTTTGTTATGGCACATAAGCAACATAGCTAATTTTACTTAAGTAGACTGCTCGTTTGTTCTTTATGTCCTGTAAAACACAAGATGACGTGATAACTTCCTTAGGTTAATATATAAGCCATGAAAATTAATATATATATATATATATATATATATATATATATATATATATATATATATATATATATATATATATATATATATATATATATATATATATTTACGCAGCCACTCTTTTAATTTCTAATTAAACTCTGCTGCATTTTTAAGGTGTAAGTGGCCCAAAATTGAATTGACGCTTCAATATCTCTCTGATTTTAGTGAATTTTCATTATTAAAATTCACTAATAGAGAGGTAAACATGGTGAGACTTTTGGAAATTTTTTTGAAATGAGCGGGCCCCTAGAACGCATATCCAAGGTCCGTTTATATATATATATATATATATATATATATATATATATATATATATATATATATATATATATATATATATATATATATATATATATATATATATCATAACGGCCACTTGGGGTAGCTGGGGGGTTAATACCAGTCTTTCCTAATGTGGGGAATTTCCGGGATAACTTTTGGGACACGGCTTTCCTGCGGGAACATGCTTGGAGGCCACCCCGATAGAGTTTTTTCTTCAGAGAGTCAGCGCGCTCTCTCGGGATTCTCACCCCCTTCCCAAGCGACTGTCGACGATTACTCAAGCCCAGGGTAGACTCCAGTGGAGACAGGGTCCTCCTAACTTAAGACGAAGATCCACGGGACTTCTGGTCATGGTCTTTTTAGAGATTTAGTGACAAAGCTTGTTTGGGTAGATCTTCTGGAGTGATTAAATGAAATACCGAGTAAATTAAAAGAAAATCTATTCACAAACTATGTACAAAAGAAAGCAACGGGGTCCTGCTACCAGAAATTAAGCAATTATGGGAACCAGAGGCAGAGGTGGTTAATTGGCTTTATCATTAAAGCTACTCGCGGGTTACACGAAGGATGGTTGAAGTGACAATATCTTTAACAGCCAGGGTTTGGCTAAGCGGCGCGGGGCGGCGGGAAGGGCAGTGAATAATAGCGGGTAATCTAAGGTGATACGCAGCATATAGGGTGTAACGGACCCTACATCAAGCTAAGCTAGCCGCGTATTAAAGTCTATTATACTATACATTATCTACGGCCCACCATCCATACGTTTGGTCCACACCTCCGGGGAACCCTGCTCGGTGTGGAAAGCACCCACCTCATTTTTCGGAACTCCCCCCCCCCTGATAGGACCACGGACAGTTAAGGAGGCCAGGTGCTGTCTGGCTGCTTCGATCTGGGATAGCGCAATCGCAGATCTACTACAGCCGAGGAATATACCCGTTAGAACCCCTTCCCAGGAACTCGGCGACGACGACCACACGGATGGCTGTTTTTGGCTGCAGCCGATAGTGCATTCGCTACAGCGACCCCTACTCACAAACCCTCCACCCAACCACTTACCTCCGCATTCCCGGGGGAATCGGAACTCCGGAATGCACCCCCTAGCCCACCAGAGTAGCCCGCAAACGGAGACATACGTCGCGGATACCTGGGTCTAATGAAACCAAAACAAAGCAACTTGGCCAAGATTACGGCTGCCACGCCGTGACCTGGTGCACCTGCCGTTATGCTTCAACTCTCGTTCGGCCGGACTCTACCTTGATCCAATCTCGGTACCTATTAAGAACACGATCAACGTATGGCAATTAGCACGGCGAAACTCTCGGCAGCTCATGTAATGTATCTGCGAACGGCGTTGGAATTACTGAAATCTCTGCTGTCTCCCCTGGCATGGCTCCGACGACCGAGCGCTCCTCTTTCTAGTCACGGCGACCTTCCACCGTTGCCCGGACAATCGTCATAAACAACCTTGATTCTCTGTCTGAGCACACCGAGTCTTTTGCATGGCCGACTGTATCTCTACCATTAGTCTTCTGTTCAGCGCGCCGGATCAGAGTATATAATATAATTGAAAGTGTTTGCAAATATTTAAGCCGTTGTAACTGGAGTCATTGCAATTTAATTAGGCTGGGTAATCCTTCCCGGATTATCCACTTCGTGACTATATATATATTATGTTATGGCTCCGAGAGCTGGACATTCTGCCAATCAATGGAGAGCCGCATTGACGCCTTTGAGATGTACTTGTATCACCGTATACTGCGTATATCCTGGGTAGACAGGATAACCAACGAGGAAGTGCTAAGGAGAATAGGTAAAGGCAAAGAACTGCTGACAACCATCAAAGAACGAAAGCTCCAATACATCGGGCACATTATGAGGGGGGAGCGGTACGAGCTCCTCCGACTCCTCATCGAAGGAAAGATCGAGGGCAAACGATCTGTGGGCAGACGACATAACTCGAAAGATCTGCGTCGATGGTTCGGACGGACATCTGTGGAGATTTTCAGAGGTGCGGTATCACGCACCATTATAGCCAGTTGGATCGCCAACCTTCGTAGGAAGACGGCGTCTTAAGAAGAAGATGACTATATATATATATATATATATATATATATATATATATATATATATATATATATATATATATATATATATATATATATATATATACACTTTATTTGTTTGTTGTACTTTCTGTGATTTTTTATTTGCTTACGCGAACTGCAGATTCGAACCTTCTGGGTTCATCAGCTACTTAAAGTAAAAACCAGATGGGATAGTGTGTTTGCTTATTTATTATGATTTGACAGTTCTGTTTGGGGATTAAGTAGTAAACGATTGTCATTGCAAATAGATATTGATCATTCTAGAATGACGTCATTGACAGGTGGGTCATATTTTCTGGGTGGCATACAATTTCATTTCACTACGTATTTCCATATCAAAACATTAAGATTATTTACTATCAAATCACCTTTATCTCCATCAAATTTTTTGGCAATGCCTTATTTTTGTAGTGTCGTTAAATGTTTAATGCGTGCTGAACGAGTCTCATTCTTTTAATTTTGCTGCTGTTTTAAAGAACAGAGGTGATTATTTGAATGATCTGTCTATTGAACGTCGAAATGCTTGCGTTACGGCTTTAAAATTTACACTTTGCAAACAAAACTTCAAATGACAGAATGATGATTGTTTTAAAAGTGGTGATACAAAAACATTCTATTTTACATGATTGTGTTTCTTTACATAATTCTTCAGATCCCAACAAAGCGCGTTCTACTTTTCAAGAGCTGCTACTTACTTTTATAAAAAACTCCGGCTAAAGTTATCCTTAAAATATCTCTCTTAGAGATTTGCAATAAGTTCAACTACTCCTCCAAATGTTGTGAATGCTGAACACACGTGTTTGTACCTCTGTCGAAACCAATGTATCACCACTGTGATGAACTTTGGCTAAGCATACATCCGACGGATATTGCGAATCCGGCCTTCGGGCGTGACTCTAACTGATCTAAATTATATAGTCTCGGGCGGCATCTTTATTCCCTACAAATATAACGAAGTTAGATCCCCGTGAGGACTTCTGCTAAGGCCCCCGTAGAACACCACAAATTAATTTTTAATAACAGCTTTGTCCTGGCGTAGCTTAGTGGAGAAAAACCATTCCATTTCATTACCCTAAACTGTATCCAATGAATGCAGGAGTCCATCAAGGTTCAGCTTTAGCCCCTACTTTGTTTCTTCTCCACATCAATGACCTCATCTCTAGCACATCCAACCCAGTTCACAGTTACGCGGATGACAGCACCCACTCAAATATACAATAGTTTAAGCCTGTCTCTTCAGTCCAATTAGATGAGGATCGCGGACTCATGGAGGGTTCTGCCTCTGTGGATCCCCAAAAAATATTAGACTGGGGAAGTAGAAATCTTGTACAATTCAACTCCACCAAATCTGTCTTGCTTTCTATCTCTTAAGAGATACACCAGCCCTAGACTCATCACAATTTTTTCACATGTTGGCATTTCTGTGGATGCAAATCTCAATTGGCACCAACATGTCACATCAATTGCAGAAGCGGCTGCTAAGAAATTAGGTTTGCTCTTCCAGGCTCGCAAATACTTTTCACCAGATAATCTCTTAACCTTATATACTTCATAAATAAGGCCAAACCTCGTATACTTCTCCCACACCTGGGGTGCCTCTGCCGCTTCTACACTCACTATCCTGGACTCAATTCAGAAGAGAGCTACACGTCTCATCGGTGACCCTACCCTCACCCAAAGGCTGCCATCCCTTGCTCACCGACGTGCCGTTGGTGACCTCTCTCTCTCTCTCCCTCTCTCTCTTTTATAGATATCTGCACGGGCACTGCTTAGATGAGCTTTCTTCGATAGTTCCTCTACTTGCTGCCACCAACAGATCTACCAGGGGAACAGAGCGAATGCACCCTTTTACTGTCTAGGTCACCAGACACATAACATCTTATTATGCCCGCTCTTTTGTCCCAAGTTCTGGAATTCCTTGCCGGCACATGTTTTTCCTACTCCTCCGAACCTTCAAACCTTCAAGTCCAGAATTAACAAGTTGTCCCTTTCGTCCTTGTCAACACCCACGGTACGATAGTATTTAGGCTGTAAGCTCTCGTGGTGTGTTGTTGAAAAAAAAAACTATAGCCAGGGGTCAAAAGTGATTATTTCCCAGCAGAGTTTCCGGAAGTAGGCTTTAATTACTTACTCCGGGATAATGGCTGTTTTCCTAATTTACACTTATGGAATAATAATAATAATAATAAATAGGAAAAAAACTAGATACCTGACATTTCAGTGCCTTTATCCTTATCTTTTGTATTACATAACAAATTTTTTTGTCGAAAAAGGTAGCTGCAAATCAGTGAATCAATTTTCGACAAAAAATAATAAAAAAATACCTTGTGTTATCACAAGGTGATTATACCACTGTGACAATACTTTAACATTTGTCGAGTGGTATATATTTTCGTACCTGTAATAATGGCCGTTCTAATATTAACGTAATGAATATATTATTATTGTTACTATTAATATGAATTGTAATGTATTTTTATTGGCGAATAAATTATTATTATTAATAGAGCTGTTTTAAAAAACGAGACTTGCATATTCTACGTAATTTGTTTAATTTTGTTTAATGTTTTAAAGCGACGAAAAATAACGAAAAGTTGATACAACAATTTTATGGAATTTCAAAAGAGTATCATTCTTATTGATCAAAACGGTAAATGTTTAAAGACATCGTAGACTATTACAATACCTGAAGCCAATTGAATTCCAATACGTATTTAAGTAATGTTTTCGTGGTTAATTAAATAGCTATATAGAACACGACATTTCTGCGAATCAGGATCAATATATTATCTAGTAAATTGTTCATGGAAATAAGCAAAGACTAGTAGAGCAGACTACTGCAAAAATAGGTTAATCTTAGTGCGTGATTTCAAAGAGAAGGTAGAAAGATATATAAGTACCTATAATACTTTGATCATTTATTTATTAAAGGGAGGACCGATTCCAACTTTATTAGAAATGAAATGTTTTGTTCGTATTGATGACAAGATTGAAACAACTAACACGCAAAAGTGCATGTCACTAGATACCATTCTAATAGTCATAGTGCATTGAATTGCAATACATCTGACAAGATTTTAAATTGTTTTACAAACTTTATTGATCAAATTTTCTTTTAATATACCATTTTGCCCTAAGCCAGAGAGATAATAATAATAATAATAAACTCTGGACGCAGCAAGTGCGTTATGGTAGTGAATTTTCATAAAAATGTTTTTAATTGCAAATATGTGTGTTTCCTTTTTAAGAAAGCAGGCATCAATTTTGGTTACCAGTATAACCTATATAGGAAAAACAATGTGCCATGTTTCATAAAAATAACTTTATTGTGTGAAAATGTACAAAAATTTCCAAAAGTAAACTTAAAGTGTTCCCGGAAAAACTCGTTTCTTGGTCAACCTTATAGGTTAATAGCAAATTGAGCTATTCAAATTTGAAGCATTTAATGAAAATTCGCTACCATAACGCACTTGCTGCGTCCCGAATTTCTTTTCTTACAAACATGCATCGCTGAAATATTCGAAAATGCAATAACATAAGGCGTGTTTGATTAAAAAAAAAAGAAGAAAATTTGTATCACCAACGACTTATGGGCCATCCTGTGATTGTAGAAATATTTTTTTAAGATGTAGCTCAAGACACCCTATAATTAATATATACAAACTTTCTTCATATCTTGTATAATAACGGATATATTGAGATTTATTGATTTTTTACGAAAATTCGACAAAAATTATATACCATTAAACGATAAACTCTAAAGCTAAGGCTACTGCCAAGCATCAGAAAAAGAGTCTATTTGAAATGAATTTTCTGGAAACATTTTAGTAAAATGAAGGACAATGACGGTTGAAACTAAGACTTCAGAGTTTGTAAAACATCCTTCTTGAGACATTTGATTTCCATAGCCCGTATTAGATTCAAGTTCTTTGCCTAAATGTTGCCGATTTTGACGTTTTAAATCGCAACTTTGACGTTTTGAGGAAAACCCCAATTTATTTTTCTTTAAATGCCTATAACTTTTTTGTCTTTTGACCTACATAGCTAAATTTTGGTAGGTAGCTTACTTATAAGAATATTAACTAGCGTACCAAATTTGGTTGCCTTTACTTTGTTAATTCCGGAGATATAAATTTTTTTCGAAAGAAAACACAAAATTTTCCGGGAAAACCTGGGCAGATTTTCCTGGCTAACGAACTTATCCAAGCCATTTGCAAAAGGAATTTTTCCACCAAATTTAGTCAAAATCGGCCTAATATTTTTTGAGTTATCGGTGTGATACATATATATATATATATATATATATATATATATAATATATATATATATATATATATATATATATATATATATATATATATATATATATATATATATATATATATATATATATATATAATATATATATATATATATATATATATATTTATATATATATATATATATATATATATATATATATATATATATATATATATAAACATATAAAAATTGAAACTGACCCCGGATATGTGTTCTAGGGGGCCTAGTTCGCGGTCATTTGAAGAAATTTTTTCAAAATTCAAAAGTCGGGATCTCCTCATTAGTGAATTTTTTTTAAGAAAATTCACTAATAACAATAATAATAATAATAATAATAGTAATAATAATAATAATAATAATAATAATAATAATAATAATAATAATAATAACAATAATAATAATAATAATAATAATAATAATAATAATAATAATAATAATAATAATAATAATAACACTGATTTACTGTGCAGTAACTGCGGCAGTTAAAACTTTAGGCATTAAGATTTATTATCCAATCACAGAAATTCGCATTCGCGTCAAAGAGTGCCCCTGTGGGAAAAAGGTTGATAAGTAGAATGATAAGACTTCGAAAAGGAATTGGACAACTGACCCAATACATTGGGGGAGTACAGACAAGAAAATTGCAGAAACGAGTAGAGGAAATAATAGGCAGAGTTTGACAACATTCAGCACAAGATCCAGTCAACCACACTGCACAATAATGTTTGGACACCTTAAAACACACGCTTTCTGTATATGCAGAACGGTTGAGGAGATATAAAGCGAGCAACAATAGGAAGTGCGATAATACAATGTTTAAACGCTCTGAAAGAACTTGCCACCATCAGCTTAATTCAGATAGGAATGCAGCCACCGATACTTTTCCAAATAAGGAACAAATTGAAGAGCTCTGTCAAAGCCAACTGGCTATTACAGCCCCGTGTAATATTGGCGCCAGATGGGTTAACGCAGAACACCGAGCTTGTCAGAGTTATGAACAAATGCACCATTAGCCGTTTACCACAAATGAACTCTCCGAGGTTATTAAAGAGATTCATAATTGGAAACCACGCGGACCTGATGGCGTCCAAAACTTTTGGCTGAGGAAATTTGGGTGTACACATTATCTATTGGCGGTATTAATAAATGATGTTATATTTGACCCAAAGAAGATGCCATTGTTTTTCACACAATGGCACGTATCTTCTGCCAAAGGACCAGCATTATTCTGCAGACCCCGGCACGTACCGACCAATAACTTGTCTTCCGACCCTATATAAGTTGATCACATCCTACCTTGAGAAACGCATATATGCGCACTGCGAACGAAACAACATAATTGCGAGCCGGCAAAAAAGGGTGTGCCAAAGGATCTAAGAGATGCAAAGAACAGCTAATAATTGATTCGGTTGTGTGCAATCAAGCTTACAATGGACGAAGAAATCTCTTTGCTGCCTAGGTGTATTACAAAAAGGCATTCGATTCAGTTCCACACGAATGACTTATAAATGTGCTTAAGATCGATCAGATCGATACTTCCATCCTGAGGTTCCTTGAGAACACAATGTCTACCTGGAGAACAGTTTCAGTTATGGGTACAAACGGACGATAATATCGTAACCAGCACGATACCAATTAGAAGAGGCATATTTCAAGGCGACTCGCTAAGCCCATTGTGGTTCTGCCTCGCATTGAATACACAATTAAACCGCATGAACTCCACCAGATATGGCTTCAGTATAAAAAGCAATGGCAGGGAGAAAATGAGGCCAAATCATCTGCTGTATATGAATGATCTTAAGCTGATGGCCTCCACAATGAACCACCTGGAACAACTCCTTAAAATCGTGGAAGGGTTTTGCAGAAATATTGACATGCAGTTTGAGCTTGACAAATGTCGCAACTTATGTGTAGTCAGAGGAAAAATACAACCAGGTGTATATGAAATGCAGAACGGCCAGCATTCGATGGATGTAAAAGAACTCTATAGATACCTGGGAATACAGGAAGTAAGGAAAATAAACCACTCGGCAATGAAGAACGACCTGACAAATGAATTTACGAGTAAAGCAGGTGGTGCGATCACATCTTAACAGCAAGAACCTGACTAAAGCTCTGAATACATATGCATGTTCTGCACTTAGCTACTCATTTGGGATTGTGAACTGGAGTAACACGGTCATCGAAAATCTACAACGGAAGGTGCGAACACTCCTAACAAAATCCAAAAAGCATCACCCTCGTAGTACCATCGAGCGAGTAACCATACCTAGACACCAAGGCGGAAGAGCAGTGTTGGATATTGTGTTACCTCCTTCAAACAAAAAAAAAAGCTTTACGAACAAGAACCGTGGTATATGGTGATTGACCTCAGGTGGATATAGATCTGTTCAATGGTGAGGTCACAATTACCTATAACACCCTACCCTAAAGTAACTATCCATCAGATTATCAAATTAAGATTGGCAGCACTTTTTAGGAGGTTGACAGATCTGGATATAGTTTGATACTCACGTTATATTTCTTTCCTTACTTCGCACTGCCCAGAGTCTTATATTTATGGGCTCTCCAGGCTAGTGCCAGGTTACATATAAATTTAGATATCTAGATAATAGTTAGTAAGAAATAATTATTTCCGCTGATGCCAAAAGAAAGGAGAAGTTGGGGAGGAGTTTCTCTTTAATTAAACAGATATTTTAATGTAACAAAATATATAAGTTTATTCGTATAGATTAAATTCGGAATAGCAAACAAAATGAAATAAAAATGGTTGGTTAATCTCAGATAAACATTAATTGCACACAAATGACAATCAGATAGGTAGCAAGAATCTCAAGAGCAAGAAATTATTAATTTACATACATGTACCAAAATAATAGGATAAAGATAGTTGCATATTACTGAAATGTTACTGTTAATTACTTAGGGTATCGCTCAAAAACAAACACAAATGATTAGGTAAGTTATTTGACGTCTGTCAATCAATTACTAGGTTTTCTAGTGAACTAACTGGCCAGTTCTTGAGGCTCCAAAGAAAGAAAATCTATTAGTATTTCCCTACGTGAAATTTCTATATTAATTATGAAAACTAAAATCTTTATAAAGTAATGCAACGACTTGAAACGCTCTCTTCTTAATAAGCTTTTAAATAAACAGTAATATGTTGATAACACCTAGATAAGCACTAAGAGGCAGCACGCCGTTATGAGGTAAGAAGAAGATGTAACGCTCGCGTGTTTTATAATAATGAATTTGATTTTATCGATTGCTTTGTTTTGATACATAATTGCTGTATTGTTTTCATGGTGGATTGTGGAAATGTTCTCGTATGATTCAATATTAACAATCAATTAGTTTTTTTAATAACATGCAGATAAATTTTGTATTTAACCTGAACATGCTACAGGCCGCCACATGTGAATGACCACGAACTCGACAAACACTCATACACCCCAATGTTACAGCCATCCCGTTCTTTGGGGTCGTTCTTTAGTTCGTTAGAACTTAATCCCAAGATTAATCTTTTACGCCATGAAGTAGGCAATCACCATCTGGAAAGAAAAAATTGAAGGCTCTGGAGACCCCTAAGGCGAATCCTCATCACCAGGCCAAGCAGGGATCCCTACAATTTCTACAATGGCCTGGGCAGCTTTGAGTCGCTCCTATAATGTGCTGCGAGTTTTTAAATAGCCCTGAACAACCCCAGACCCTCTCCAATCCGGTCAACCGATGGAATTCCACCGCCAGAAACAAAGTTAAGTACCTTACTTATCTGCTTTTGGTCTTTAAACATATGTAATTTCATTTAAACTGCTACAATCAATCAATAAACATATAGTCATTCTGTTTTATATAACTTCAGTATTTTTTTCTTTCCTATAAATTCACTTATTTACATTGTATAAATTTAACATTTTTTAATAAACCAATGTTAATCGTAAAAAAGTGAAACATATTTATTTATATTAACGTGATGAATAAATAAAATTTAGATAAAATATTATAAAAATTTAATTTGGCTGCTCAGTCGAAGACATGAGATTTAATGTAAATGAAACAAGAAATGTGTAGCGTTCTGCACTTACAATTGGTATGGTGCTAGATGTATATATGAACCCTATAGTATGGGAAAGGTTGTGAAACGTGTAACATGTTACAAACTTTGTCAGTAAAACGATCGTCAGGTCTTTAAAAATGGATTCTGGTTATTTAGGTTTTCCAGTGTACTTTTCAGTGCTCATCATAGGTTCCAATCTTCACTTTGTGCCTGAATATAACACATTTTATGTAAAAGTATAAGAAAATTATCGCCAAACACTTTCTAAAGGTACTTTAGTAGCTATATTTATTATTTTCTTGCGTTCTAATATAGAAATTATTAGGGGTTTGTTAGGTAAAAATAAAATAAAACCTGCGAGTTTCTAACAAACAGCCACAGCAGAAAGGTTGCATGCTTACTGATTGAACAACGTCATGCAAGTTGCATTATTTGTGGTGCAATAAACTATATAAATTAATGCGGAATATGATTGATTCATCTCATTACAGGTAGAAATTCTTTTTACAACTTGTGAATTTTTTTCAAATCAACGCATGACTTTAGATTAATTACAGCAAATGAAGTTGTTAGTTATAATAAATGGCAAGGTGGAATAGTTTTGCATTTTAAATTACTGGCGTTAGAATTAGACGTACGAGCAAAGTAATTTTAAACAGTGTCGACTTTGCTAATGCTTTGCAGCTTATATTAGTAGAGATTTTATAAGGAAATTTACCTATAGAGACGCAAAAATGGCAAGAGATTAAAAAACTCTGCAAATGAGCCTTTTTAGAGCCTATATTAGCTTTCCTTTTTAAATATGTGTATGTTAATTAACCGCTTTTGAACAGAAGAATGCTGGAATTCCCTTTATGCGATTAGTCCCAAGTTTGCAAGAAAAGCCTTTTAAACGTTATTTGCGATGATTTTCGTTTAAAAAATCTTCCATTCTCAACAAATGTTTATTCAACGAAAATACCTTATCTTTATTTATAGAAAAATTCGCTATTAAAACAACATTTTCTACAAGAAAATTCGTTGATAAAAATAAATTAAATACGTTAAAAAAAACTGGTCCGAGGTTCCTGGCCAACGTACCATTTCAAGTTATTTACTCACCTACCAAAAGATAACTTTTTACAAAAACTTTTTCGAGACAACAAAAATCACATGAAAATTTGCAAGCAATTGTTTCAAGAAAATCCGTAAACATTTTTTAATAACTTATTAAACATTTATCGTAAATTACCAACATATCTTACCAAAAATGATTCTACGGAAGCACAAAAAGTTTCTGCGAAAATTTTCTAAATATTTTTTTATACAAAATTTGGCTAAAAGCATACATAAAGTCAAATTATATACCTAATCTGTAATTAAAAGTGAAAATAAAATAACGAAAATCCATAAAAACCTTATTTTCGACGAATTTCGTTTAAAACATGTTCCATCAATTGAATAATTTTTCACACAAAAATTCTCAACAAATGTTTCTTCAAAGAAAATTTATTAAATTAATTTATAAGAAAATTTGCTATTAAAAGAACATTTTGTACACACAAATTAGCTAATAGAAATAAATTAAATAATACTATAATAATAAATTAGAAAATACTCAAATCTGATCCAAATACAGAACTAGATACTTTTTCTGTGGCTTCACAGAGAAGATTATTTTGCGTGTTGATGCTGCAAAACTAGAATCCGGTTGTAGACAAGGAAACAACCTCCTCTGATATCACAAATCTCTACGTCTATGTTAACTGTGGAACGGCTTTACCAACTAAGGACAACAACAGCTGCTTCAATTAAAAGTCTTAAACGTGCTTATCTTTCATTAGTGATTTTTTTCAACAAAAAGTCGCTATAAAATATTGGAAATACATCAGGTAACTTTAAAATTGCATCAAAGGCGAAAAAAAGTAAAAAAAGCTAAAATAGAAATTTAGTCTACGGCGAGATTCGAACCAGCGTTCCTTAGATTATCAGCAAGTTTCTTGACCATTCTACCACACTAACACTTAGAAAATGTTGCGCAACAAAAGGCAGATACGTGTAATAGTCTCCAGTTATTTATTTGTAATATGTAAGGTCTTTAGAGGCATATTTTGCAACTATTTTAACAAGTGAGAAGAGTAGCATAAATCTAGAACATTTTTATATACATTTTATGCAACATTTACGATGGGGAGGGGAAAGGGGGCTGCTAGTTCACGCTAATTTGAAGAAATGTTTCCAAATTCAAAAGTCGGGATCTCCCGATTAGTGATTTTTTAAGAAAATTCACTAAGAGTAAGGAGCAGACAAAGAGAAAACTTCGTGAAAACCTGGTGCCAATGATGCTGTACACACGAGAGTCATGGTCGCGACGAAAAGAAGGACATATTGTTAAATAAAACTGTCGCCAAGATACTTATATACCTTCATTTGTACGAGATTTTATTCCACTTAAAGCTGAATCTAAAAGCAGCGCCACCTATAGTGGATTAAGCGGAAACATCAAATTTTCACGAGTTGCACTACATAATGTTTAGATGTTGTAGAGTAATTTGAAATGGAACAATCCATTTGCGAGCAATTAAGATGAGTTTTTCACACACCAGGCAGCATGGTGGTGCAGATGATGTCTGAAATACGCACTCGAAACACGTGAAGTGTAATTATTCCGTGCTCAGACCACAGGTTGAGTGGGAAAGCACTCCAATATAGCAAATGTGTAGTGCGTGTAAAGTAGACATATCTTAAAAGCGCTTTTAGGGAGCCCGCGGAATGACTCAGGCTTAAACAGGGACTGATTCGCCAAACAGGAGAGGTTCCAGAATTTAAGTACTTAATATAAGAGTTTTTAGCATTGTTTAGAAATACGTACAATTATAGCAAGAAAATGTGTTAGAAATATAAAGCTGTTGAAGTGCAGGCATATACTTACAATTTCAACAAAAGTGTACCACACTTTGATGGAAATTAGATATATTAGCAAAATGACACACAAATAAAGATCTCAAAATAAAAAAGTAATTCGTTGGGAAGCAGCAAGTGCGTTATGGTAGCAAATCTTCATAAACATTTTTTACATACCCCCATAAAGAGAAGTCCATTTTTGTAAGATCAGGTGACCCAGGCGACCATCCATTCGGCCCTTCTCTCCCAATCCAGCGTTCTGGAAAATGTTGGTTAAGGAAAGCATGAATGTTAGCTGTATGCTGGGGCACCGTCATGCATAAACCACATATGATCACGTATGATAACAGGCTGTGAGTCCAAGGTCTTCTTTTAGAATATGAATATATCGCTGTGCAGTGAGCCGTTCTTCAATGAAATTCGGACTGATGACAAAATTTCCAATAATTCCACCCCAGACGTCAAGAGACCACCTATTTTAACTAGACGTGTGAGTAAAATGAGGGCTTTCAGTAGAATAGTAGTGAAAGTTATGTCTGTTGACATGTCCGTTCTTATGAAATGTTTCTTTATTAGTGAACAATACAAAGTTGAAGAATCTTGTATACTTTTGGATTTGTTGCTGCGCCCAATGACAAAATGATAGTCACCTTTGATGATCATCATTGTGCAGTTCTTGGAGGAGTTAAATATGGTATGGGTGAAATTTATTTTTACGTAAAATTCGTAAAACAGAGTTCTTGGTGATACCAATCTCCCTTGCAATTTTCTTTGAACTGACATGAGGGTCTTCTATCACTTTTAAATTTACTATCAACGTATTCTGTTTGTTCAAAACAGGCTTCGTTCTCTCAGTCTTCTTGTATTAGTCAAAAACAATCACTTCCTTTGGAGTTCATGAATTTTTAAAACTACTGCTTGATTAAAACTGGTGAGTAAAAACTGTGTTCATAAGCGCCAAGTTCAAAATTTTTACCTCACTGTTTATATTATACTTAACCTAAAACATTGTTAGCACTTTCTTAAAATTACTTATTTTAGTTCGTTTTTATATTCCTTATAACTTGTTACTGTCTTTGTTTACATATTGAAGCTAATAAGTACAATTAGTTTTGTTACAAATAAACATTTCATTGTGACTATCGAAAATACAAAATTGTAAATTTTCAATTAGGTTTTAGTTTTCATTCTCAATATCAAACTACCTTAAACTTTTTATCATAGCAATATATATATATATATATATATATATATATATATATATATATATATATATATATATATATATATATATATATATATATATATATATAATTGAAACTCACCCGCGATATGGGTTCTAAGAGGCCTAGTTCGTGCTCGTTTGAACAAATTTTTTCAAAATTAAAAAGTCGGGATCTCCTCGTTCGTGAATTTTTTTAAGAATGTTTACTAAAAAACATGGAAAATATAAAACATGCTTCCATTAGAGGATGTACATTTGACACCCACAAAGCTTCTACAGCATCTACTGGTGACTGGTCAAACTTTAATTCTTTAATTAAACTGGGATCACATTTTGTCTCCGATTAGCTTTATCTTTAGTAGAGGTATCCATAGTCGTGACAATGACCGAGTTCACTAGGCGTCAGTAGTTGCTGCTGGAACTCAATTGTTGCCAATTTGACAAAGCGGGATGACAGACAAACGTCACAAAATAGTGCGTTCATCAATCTCCAATCGCTGATACGTGTCGGTAGTCAGCAGACAATCGGTTCAACTCAGCTGGTGGTGCCTGGTGAATACTATAATAGCTGTATCAAGCCACAGAGAAAAATGTGAGTCAATGGAATGAAGCAATGATGTCATATAAGCTGCAATAACCTGTATGCTTAATAGAAACGTGCATTACCTTCCAATTTATTTAATCGAATAAAGAACGTATAACTACTGTATTACATTGATAGAAGTGAAGAAAATACACCTCTCAATCGATAGAAAGCGTATACCGAATCTTAGGAAGATCTCCTGGGTTTTATTGAAGTGGTTATAAAAAGAAGATTTACTTTTCTTAAATTTTGACGCTTGTAGGTCAAAAGTTAACAGGTTAAAGACATACATTGAGACGGTGTTTTTCTCTTAGAATGACCATAGATATCACCTTCTCAATTTTTTCCATAATTTTTCATGCGTAGGTAAACAAACCTTATTATAATATAGTAATAATAATAATAATAATAATAATAATAATAAAGACAATACACAATAAATAATGCAAACAAATGTTTATAAATATTACTTTAATTATTACACCTAAACCTACAACAGTTTAAGTACTGGTTATTACAAAGTAATCAATGTTGAGTGTCATGACGGAACTGACTACACCCAATGGTTTTAATGACCTTTAAGTTATCTACTTTCATAATCTACTGGAAGTGATCTGCTTCTAAGTAAGGACGATACATATCCAATTAATGCAGGAGTCCCTCAAAGTTTAGCTTTAGCCCCTACTTTATTTCTTCTCCACATCAATGACCTCCTCTCTAGCACATCCTACCCAGTTCACAGTTACGCGGACGACAGCACCCTCCACTCAAATATACAATATTCTGTCTCTGTAACCCAATTAGCTGAGGATCGCAGACTCATGGAGGGTTCTGTCTCTGTGGATCTCAACATATTGGACTAGGAAAGTAGAAACCTTGTACAATTCAACTCCACTAAATCTCAGTCTTGCCGTCTATCTCATAAGATATACACCAGCCCTAGACCCATCACAATGAACAATCAAGTTGTTCAAAGTAATGAGTCCTTTTCACTTGTTGGCATTTCTGTGGATCGAAATCTCAATTGGCACCAACGTGACACATCAATTGCAGGAGCGGTTGTTAGGAAATTATGTTTCCTCTTCCGCGCTCGCAAATACTTTTCACCAGCTAATCTATATACCTTATATACTTCACAAATAAGGCCAAACCTCGAATGTTCCCACATCTGGGGTGACGCTGCCGCTTCTAGGCTCGCTATCCTGGACTCCATTTAGAAGAGGGCTATACGTCTCATCGGTGACCCTACCCTCACCCAAAGGCTGCCATCCCTTGCCCACCGACGTGCCGTTGCTGACCTCTCTCTCTCTCTTTTACAGATATCTGCATGCGCACTGCTCGGAGGAGCTTTCTTCCATAGTTCCTCCACCTGCTGCCCCCAACAAATCTACCAGGAGAACAGAGCGGGTCACCAGACATAGAACATCTTGTTATGCCCGCTCTTTTGTCCCGAGGACTTCCAAGTTGTGGAATTCCTTGCCGGCACATGTTTTTGCTTCTCTTCCGAACCTCCAAACCTTTAAGTCCAGAATTAACAAGTTGCCTCTTTCATTCTTGTCGACACCCACGGTACGATAGTATTTAGGCTGTGAGCCCTCGTGGTGTGTTGTTGAAAAATAATAATAATTAAAAATGTGAAATACTCGAACTGTTGATTTATTAAGTATCTGAGCGTGAGTTTACAGGTGTGTGTAGACATTGGAATAATGATGGTAACCTACACAAGGGTGAGTGATTGAAGTTCAAATTCTAACATATGTTGGGCTTATACGAAAATATATAGAAGGCCTGTTAGATAGAGGAAAATCAGTAAATGTAAAAGATAAATAAAATATTTCATAGCTTTGCATTTCCTTAATTTCTGTACAATTAAAAAAATGTATACAGGATGTTTCACATAAGAACCGACACAGAGCAGGGGCATGCAGGTAAACCTAAAATACGGTGATTTAACGCAACTTTTGTTGCACCCCTGAGAAGTTATAAGTGGGGTTTCAAATTACGAAAAAAATCAATATCTCGATAATACTTTAACTTAGAAAAACTAAATTTGGTACACGTTTTGAGTGTACCAAGAGTACTAATCAACATTGTTCAATTGAGGCATTTGAAAGGGTTGATTAGGGGTGATGCACCCTTAAAATGTCACAATTTTTTAACACATTGGCGGATTTAATAAATTATTATTTCATTTCATGAGGAATTTAACTTAAACATTTGTTACTCCTGTTTATTTCAAGAAACTTTTTTTTTCAAGAAAAACACGAATAACTAAAAAACATATTTTATTAATATTACTAAAAATCATGAAAAATTCAATATTTGTCGATAAAATTATCTAAACGTATAATTTGACAATCAAGAAAAAAGTGCGAATAAGTAACATTTATTAGAAAACGAACAATAAATTTTAAAAAAGTGCTACCGATAAGTTATAGAAATTGTTCAACATGATAATATCATAGGTGTCTATTTATTTTTGATTATTTTAAGTTTTAAGTAACATTGATAAAATGGGTGTCTTTAGTCATTCGGGTTTTTCTTGAAAACGACAAAAGTTTTTTTGAAAAGTAACAAAGTAAAAAAGTTTAAGAATTCACTTCCCCATAAAATCAAATAATAATTTTTTCATTCCGCCAACAGGTTAAAAAATTCTGTCACATTTTATAGGTGCATCACTCCTACTCAACACTTTGAAATGCTTCAATTGAACTCTCCTCACCAACGATTTGGTACACCCAAAACGTGTACCAAATTTGTTTTTCCAAGTTGAAGTATTACTGAGATATTAATTTTTGATATATATATATATATATATATATATATATATATATATATATATATATATATATATATATATATATATATATATATATATATATTGTACCTTGTGCGAATGTTCTGGGGATGTTTCAATATTCTTTCGAAACATTCCTGGTATATTCTCAGAATGTGTCTGTGCCGTCTGCGTGGAGGACCAGTGGACATTTAATAGAAGTCTTTTGTATATCCATTGGATATCCAGTGGACATCCATTGGATGTCTGATGGATATATACATACTTGAATCAAGTATCTACACCCAGAAATTTGAATGCCGTCTTGATTATATTTTAATGAATAAGAAATGCTCATTGTTCATATTATTATTTTATTTTTTTATCTTTCAACAACACACTACGAGGGCTTACAGCCTAAATACTATCGTACCGTGGGTGTCGACAAGGAGACAGGAGGCAACTTGTTAATTCTGAACTTGAAGGTTTGGAGGTTCGGAGGAGAAGGAAAATAATGTGCCGGCAAGAAATTCCACAACTTGGAAGTCCTCGGGACAAAAGAGCAGGCATAACAAGATGTTCTATGTCTGGTGACCTGGACAGTAAAAGGGTGCATTCGCTTTGATCCCCTGGTAGATCTGTTGGGGGCAGCAGGTGGATGAACTATGGAAGGAAGCTCCTCTGAGCAGTGCCCGTGCAGATATCTATAAAAGAGAGCGAAAGAGAGAGAGAGAGAAAGAGGTCAGGTCACGTCGGTGGGCAACGGATGACAGCCTTTGGGTGAGCGTAGGGTCACTAATGAGGCGTATAACTCTCTTCTGAATGGAGTCCAGGATAGCGAGTGTAGAAGCGGCAGCGGCACCCCAGATGTGGGAGCAGTATTCGAGGTTTGTCCTTATTTGTGAAGTATATAAGGTATGGAGATTAGCTGGTGAAAAGTATTTGCGAGCCCGGAAGAGGAAACCTAATTTAAGTTTTGTTAACATTTTTCTACTCTAACGATATCCATTAGATATCCATATGATATCCATTATGGCAATGGGCGTAAAATGGATATTATGTATATCTAATGGATATCCATTGGATGTCCTGTGCTGTGTGTGGAGTCAGGTAACAGGTGATATAGTTTTGGCCCATAGTATCTATAATATTTTTTGCCTGTGGTTTTATGTATTCTGTCAATTTCATACCTTTGCACTCTCATGTTATATCCGTGTTCAATTTGCAGATAAGTGTGTTTGTTACCAAAAAACCACAACAACACAGATGTAGCATAGAATTGTCGCAAATCTAGAAACCCCAACTCAGCAAAAAGTTGATCACCGGATAAAATATATTAAGGATTTGCCCTCGTATATAATACAATAAAAATGTAGAAATTGTTGTTGTGGTCGTAGACTCCCTAATTTAGTTCTGCTATCTTAGTCACCCACAAGGTGTGGCAAAAGATAAAAATTAATTATCTTCCATCTGTTCACGCTCATTTAACAACATTCTCACCTATCAGTTGACAGTTTTCCGTGCGAGTACAGTCCTGCCTCATCCCGCAAGATCTCCCGAGGGTAGTGGAGCATAGGGTGAGGTTAATCCCTTGCGGAAGTGTACAGGTGTTGTGTGTCACTCAGTCTGCAACGGGAGATGTAATGAAATGATCACGAACGGATAGATTACTATCCGGGTCAGTCCACACCGGTAGGCGGCCTTTATGCCACATAAACACAAAAATCGGTAAAAGGCTTATCAGACCAACCGACGCACTCGTTAATGTTACAGCTTCAAGCTTCCTCGGTGACTGTAGTTGCGTAAGGTGAACGCAGTCACGGTTCTATATACGAAATTGTTACAAAGGTGGATGCTAAATGTACCGTACTGGCTTTGATTATAATGTACGCGGATCACTTCACAGGCCCTAAATATGGACTTCAGCTCCAACATGTTGAAAAAAGAGAAGGGTAAAGTGCGTTTGCAAATCAAAACTGCGTTTTCCGCAATCTGAAACGCTTTTTAAAGTATTAATCTACAAAGCATCAATATCTCGCTTGACTTATTGACAGTAGTTGTCTGAAGAGTGACCTACAGCCTCCTTAAGCCTGGCCTTCAGTCCTGAATCAAAAGTTTGTTTATACCATAGCAGGTTATTAAAGTATACAGGGTTGTTCATATTGTGTACCAAGACTTCCGCATTTTTAGATACATATATTACGAAAAAAGACAAAATTGTACAGCTAGCCTAAATGTCATGAGAAATTAAAAAAAAATCCGAGGCGCAACAAGTGCGTTATGGCAGCGAATTTTGATTAAATGCTCAAAATTTGCATAATTCAATTTTTTGCAAATCTAGAAAGTTGAGTTTTGGTATGTAGTAAGGTTTTTACGAGAGCAAAATACCAACCAATTTCATTAAAATAACTTTTTTTTTGAGATACAAATATATTTTTCGGAAAAATTTAATTTTCGAAATTTTCAGAAAAACTGGTCCGACTAACGGCTTACGAACTCAACCAAGCCATTAATAAAAGAAAGATTTTTGCCGAGTTTCATCCAAATCGGTTAATAACTTTTTGAATTATCGTGTATATACTAATGTCTATATATATATATATATATATATATATATATATATATATATATATATATATATATATATATATATATATATATATATATATATATATATATATATATATATATATGAGACATACTTGGTTTTCGGGTTGAACCGCGTCCAGAATTTCTGAAAACTCGACGTTTCGTCGCCTGTTTAGGAGCCATTTCCAAAAGGTAAAGGAAATATATAAGGACACTCTAAGGCCTCAATCTGCCTACTCCTTAGAGCGGTGGACAAAGGTGGGTTGAGTTGGTTTCAAGAGGTAAAGGAAATATGTAAGGACACTTTAAGGCCTCAATCTGCCTACTCCTTAGAGCGGTGGACAAAGGTGGGTTGGGTTGTGGTAGCTCGATTACGGGGCCTCAATCTGCCTACTCCCCAAATCTCGCCGGAGATCATCTGTGAGGTCTCAGTGTGTTTAACCCTAGGCCTCAGAGAGATCTCTCTGAGGCCTATCGTACCGTGGGTGTCGACAAGGAGGAAAGAGGCAACTTGTTATCTCTGGACTTGAAGGTTTGGGGGTTCGGAGGAGAAGGAAGAATATGTGCCGAAAAGGAACTCCACAATTTGGAAGTCCTCGGAACAAAAGAGCGGGCATAACAAGATGTACTATGTCTGGTGACCTGGACAGTAAAAGGGTGCATTCACTCTGTTCCCCTGGTAGATCTGTTGGGGGCAGCAGATGAAGGAACTATGGAAGAAAACTCCTCTGAGCAGTGCACATGCAGATATCTATAAAAGAGAAAGAGGTCACCAACGGCACGTCGATGGGCAAGGGATGGCAGCCTTTGGGTGAGGGTAGGGTCACCGATGAGACGTATAGCTCTCTTCTGAATGGAGTCCAGGATAGTGAGTGTAGAAGCAGCAGCGGCACCCCAGATGTGCGTGCAGTATTTGACGTTTGTCCTTATTTGTGAAGTATATAAGGTATAGAGATTAGCTGGTGAAAAGTATTTGCGAGCTCGGAAAAGGAAACCTAATTTCTTAGCAGCGCTTCTACAGTTGATGTGACATGTTGGTGCCAATTGAGATTTCGATCCACAGAAATGCCAACAAGTGAAAAGGACCCATCACATTGAATAACTTGGTTGTTTATTGTGATGGGTCTAGGGCTGGTGTATCTCTTATGAGATAGAAAGCAAGACTGAGATTTGGTGGAGTTGAATTTTATATTCTACTTCCCCAGTTTAATATTTTTTGGAGATCCACAGAGACAGTCTGCAATCCTCATCTAATTGGCCTAAAGCGACAGGCTTAGAATATTGTCTAATTGAGTGGAGGGTGCTGTCGTCCGCGTAACTGTGAACTGGGTTGGATGTGCTAGAGAGGAGGTCATTGATGTGGAGAAGAAACAATGTAGGTGCTAAAGCTGAACCTTGAGGGACTCCTGCAGAGAAAAGTAAGTAGGTTGCTGAACCATATTGGCTAAAGAATTGCTGACTGAAAAAGGCCTCCGCTGCTCTCCCTTGTGGGTCGGTTTTTGAAGATGCTAGCCATTTCTTATTATGGATATTGAAGTCACCAAGAATAGTGACCTCGGAGGAAGGATATTCAGAAATCAGATAGTCTGTATTTTCAGAAAGGTAGTCAACGAGCTGGACAAAGTTGTTGTCAGAAGGTGACTGGTAAATGCAACAGATGAATTTAGTTGCAGCCCTGAGAGAGAGTTTCATCCAAAGTATGTCTTTTCTTCCAGCTTCTAAATTGGGGAGTCTGGTGCAGGATAGATTCTACGGACGTATGCGCACACGCGTCCATGCAATCTAAAGGAAGTAAGGAGCTCATACTCTGGGAAATTAAGGTGATTAGATATAAGAGTGGTCTGTACTCCATACGAACGAAGCACAAAAGCGCATATTCCTCGATATATTGTTGCCATAGAGACTCTTTGTTGTAAAACTCCCAACCAAGCGTTTCCAATTGACCGTGTTGTGGAAACTCTGTCTGGTAAAGGCTTCTTCCTTAAATGACAATCTTCTCGTGCTGAAGTGACTCGAGGTCGTTTAGATCCATGACGGTGGTTACTGATTACTTCTCCAGACAACCAGGATCAACACTGTAACACTGTTGACACACTGCGTCCTATGCGGTCGAAAGTTTGTCTGGCTCAAAAAGCAGTTTTCCGCATACCAACATTGCGCCCTTTTGAGTACATTTAAGTGATTTCAATTGTGTCGTAAACGGCACCTAAGCATTGTGGCTTAATAAATTGACCACCAGTCGCTACAAAATATTGTTTTAAACTGAAGAAAACGCAAATGCTTTCTCCAAAGAGCGAGATGAGGAGATATATAATTTGTTCTAACACAATGCCACGTCCTCCTCTAATGTTAATTTAACACTATTGTTCCTAACCGCAAAATGATTGGGGTTGACATCTTTGGGTGAGTTGAATAAAAACGCTTTTTCTTTCTAAACAAATGTTTAATCCTTGTCCCGACGCGTTTCAACCTATTAATCGGTCATCCTCAGGGGAATCTAGAATTTACAACAGGCTTGTCAGAAAAACTGAGTTTTCCGGTAGGCGATTTCTGTGAGGGCACGTCACAAAATATAAAAGATATAGAGGAGATACCAGCAACTGACCCCAACATTAACTCAAAAGTTAAAACACTATCTAACTACACAACTACCAAAGACTACAAGCTGACGTGTAAGTTGTTCAGCCAGCTCAGGAACAGATGGAGCTGCTCAATGGTGCTAGACCAAACCACTAGAATGTCGTCTACATAACGAGTCCAGGAAGTAATGAAATTGGTATATGGATAAAATCCTTGAAGACTAGTTTCTTCTCAAAGAAACTCATGAAGACTTCCGCGCAAAGCGGTGAAAGGGGATTTCCCATGGGAAGACCATTCTTTTGTATATAGATTTTATTATCGAATTTGAAGTTTTTTGATAAGCAAGCTTCTACCAATGAGTAAAGAATCCCTTGAGTTCTCTGTTCAGGGATGAATTATTGAGCAGCCCTTGGAATAAGAGCAGAGTCTGATTGAGCGAAACGCTGGTAAAAAGATTGGACACGTCGAATGAAACTAGAACTGTTTCCTCCCATAGGAATTCCACTCAAGCGATGAAGCAGTTCAGAAGAGTTCTCAATAGAATGTGGTGACTGGAACGCAGTGGCACACATCAACATGGACGATAAGAACTTAGAAAGCTTATAGGACAACTTATGAAAGAAACTACCGGACGGATGGGGCAACCCTCTTTATGAATTTTAGGGGGGGCATATCGCCTGGGAATGAAGTCATTAATAAGATATAATTGCTTGTAGTTGTCAAAAATTTTTAGAGCAAATCTATCAAAGACCCTCTTAAGTCTGGAAACAAAAGAAAGCATGGGGTCGTAACTACTCAGAGCTACTCATACGGTGTAACATTCTCTGAAAGTTTCTTCTCAGCTGTATGGCTTACTAAGTGTTTGTGCTGTGTGCTGTTACTTCAACTTTCACCTTTAGCTTAACTACAGACCTTTCCATAGGGTAGCTTTTTAAGACTTTTTAAGAGTTTTGTAGATTTTATTGTGAGCTTTTAAATCCCAGGAGAAATTAAAGGTTTGTTACGGACCAATTTCTGTTTGCTTTTATTGCATGTTGTAGTCTATATCTGCCAACTTGTATTCTTTGTTAGTTGTGTAGTTAGATAGCTTTTTAAATTTTAACTTAATGTTGAGGTCAGTTACTGGTACCTCCTTTATATCTTTTATACTGTGCATTGTGCCCTCGCAGAAGTAGCCTACCGGAAAACTCAGTTTTTCTGACAAGGCTCTTGTAAATTCTAGATTCCCCTGAGGTTGACCGATTAATAGGGTGAAACGCGTCGGGACAAGGATTAAACATTTGTTTGGAAAGAAAAAGCCTTTTTAATCAACTCACCTAAGGATTAATTTAGCACTATGCACTGAAAATAATATGACGCTTCTATCGGGAATAGAACCCAGAGTTTGTGGCTTCAGAAGGACATGTTACTACCATTAGAACATTGAGGCTGCCAACATGCATACAATATTGGATCATATCTTGGGATATTATTGGGGCACAACGTGAAGGTGGGAATACACGTAAAGGACATAGCACAGAGAGCAGATATGATAGTATAGGCTTTGAACAGGATGATGCCAAACGTAGGTGGACCGAGAGCGCGGTGTAGAAGACTCCTATGCAGCGTGTACGGAGCACCAGTGCGGAAAAGCTGGATCGAAATAGACAAATCAGAAGCATGATAGAAAGCGTCCAAAGAAAGGTGGCAATCCGTATATCAAGCTCATACAGGACAGTTTCATCCAAAGCGGTACAAGTGATCGCGACTACTGCACCTATCCATTTGCTGATTGCGGAGCTTTCATATGAAAAAGACCAAAACAGGGCAGTGCAAAAAACGAGCAGACGCGAACAAACAATGATAAAATGGCAAGCAATGGGACCAAGAAACAGAAACAGCCCAGTAGACCAAGCCACTGATATCGAAGATCAGACCTTGGTTCAATCGACATCATGGAGCGGTGGGATATTACCTAACCCAGTTCTTATCCGGACATGGGCGCTTCGGAGCATATCTTTGCCGCTTCAAGATGAAGGAAGCAGACCAGTTCCAATAGTTTGGGGAGAGCGATACCCCGGAACACACTGTCCTATACTGCGGCCAGTGGCAGGAAGTGAGACAGAAGGCGGAGGTCAAGATTGGAGAGAAGCTGAGAGCGAATAATATTGTACAACACATGCCGACGTGTGAGACAAACTATAAACTCATAGAGGAAGTGACGGCTAAACATAAGGATGATAAAGCACGCTAAAAAAAGAGATAAAGGAGTAATAGACTCTGCGTGGTGAAGTTAATATTGAGAGGTAGTTCCGCTGCGCATATATGGCTGTGAGAGGAGGGGTTTTAGTCGGCATACCCATCGCAGTCGAACACATATGTGCCTGGGCACACATGATGTATTTGCCCTCTGATTAAGAAAAAAAATGCATCAAAATAGCTATCATTTTAAAATGTATAAAAAAGTTGCAGAAGAAAACCTTCTACGGAAAGTGAAACTGTAGACTGATTGGTCTGGCCAATGAGTTCTTACTGATCTTGGATGCGGATTTAAGTGGGTTTAGTTTGCACTGAGTTAAAGAAACCTTTTCAAAATTTGAAATTCATCTCATCCTAAACGAAGTTTTCAATGAATATTTGCTGAAACAAGATGTAAATAAGACGTCGTTAAATTAAGAAGTTAAAAATATCTAACTGTCTGACAAACTAGGTACTGTCTGAAGGCAGCAACATTAATTTAATAATCCCATTAAATTTTCTAGGTTACCGATCGTTTTCAATCAAGAAATGAGAAATATTAATCATTTCAGTAAATGAACAAACCGCACGGCAACTACATTATGAAATTATTTTCTATCGTATTTCTAAATGATCTTAAAGTAGTTACATATATACTTATTTAAAAATTGTATCAAGAAATTGCATTTTATTTGTGAAAAGATATTAGACATTCACGCAACATAGTAATAAAGTGGTTTCTAAGTAGCATTTAAAAAAATTGTTTTCTATTGTATTTGTATTTTTAGTGAAATTTTTCATAAAACGAAAAATCCACTAATGAGGAGATCTTATATATATATATATATATATATATATATATATATATATATATATATATATATATGTATATATATATATATATATATATATATATATATATATATATATATATATATATACATATATATATATATATATATATATATATATATATATATATATATATATATATATATATATATATATATCTTACCAATAGCAAAAAAAGTAATGGGCAGGTTTTGATGAAGGTTGGTAGGTACCTCTCTTTTGCAAGTCGCTTGGATAAGTTCTTTAGCCAGGAAAATCAGATTAGTTTTAGGAAAAAATTTAGAGTTTTTGTATAAAAAAGAATCTGATAAAGAGGATATAAAAGTTTTAAGACTGAATTCAATTTGAAAAGCATATCTGGTTGTATATTCTTGCCCTAACTTAGTGAAACCGTTGCATATTTAATACAGTCGTAGACTTTTCCCGTGGCTTCACAAGTGCTTGTTTTAGTGAATTTTCTTAAAAAAAATTACCAACGAGGAGATCCCGACTTTTAAATTTAGATAAAATTTCTTGAAATGAGCGCGAACTAGGCCCCCTAGAACCCACATCCAGGGTCAGTTTCAATTATATATATATATATATATATATATATATATATATATATATATATATATATATATATATATATATATATATATATATATATATATATAAAAGGGGTTAACCATTTACCAAAATTTAGGTCTGTAAGTTTAAAAACAAAAAAGTTAGAGGCATTTAAGGAAACAAATTCGGCGTTTTCCTCAGAACGTAAAAAGTCGCGATTTGAAATGTCAAAATTGGCAACTTTTAGGCAAAGAACCTGAAAGGAATACGGATTATGTAAAGAGTGGTCAGCAAACCCTTAAGTTTCAGTTTTAACCATCATTGCCCTTTATTTTAATAAAGTATTTCTGGAAAATTCATTTCAAATAGATACTTTCTCTAATGATTTGGCAGTAGTTTTAGTTAAGTTTATGGTTTAACGGTTTATAATTTTTAGCTAATTTTCGTAGAAAAAATTCGCTAATAAGGAGACCGCGACGTTTGAATTCTAAAAAGATTTCTTTAAATGAGCGCAAACTAGGCCCCCTAGGATCTAGATCCGGGTTTACTTTCTATTCACATATATACAAGGTGACGCCTTTCTACGGTAAAGCTCAATATAATTACTCAGTAAGTAGTGGACGTGCTGCCACCTAGTTGCGGAACCAAGTAGTATGCTGTCACGCCAGCTCCAAATAACACAGTGTTAAAAAAATAGAGAATGGATACAGCTAACTAACAATTTAGAAAATTGTCAGCCCTAGCCCATTTCTACCCCAATATAGGGACAAAGTATGTAAGACTTGATGCATTTTCGCAACAATTAGAACCGTAGACCGGTTTCGCTCTCATTAGAGCTCTTCAGTACGGCATACTAATTGTAGCAAAAATGCACCAAAGTAATACGGCTATCGTATAGCCAGTCTTAAAATACTCAGTATGGTGGTGGTTCATGCCTGCTTGCAAAAGGCATATTTGCTATTACATTTTTTTAAAATGAAAATCCACTTCCCTAACGCACTTGCTGCGTCGAGACTTTGTTTTAATTTCTCGGGAAATTTATAGCCGATATTTCAAAACTCCATATCTCCTAAACTATACACCGAATTTCAAAAATAAAAAAGCAATATATAGGGAATCAGTAGCTCTTTTCAACAAGCTATCGCATGACCTCCATTTCTATTTGAAAAAATTTAAGAGATGACACCCCCGCTTAGGAGGGTAAAGTTGGGGGTATACTTTTGACGTCAAAAGTTGTCCCCTTTACAAGTAGACTTGACGTGTTTCAGGAATTTTCCAAAAAAAATTCTTCCTGGCAGTTATGGCTGCCAGCTCGTTTTCTATGGGCCAGCCTGTATAGAAAGTTACTTATAATTTAATTGGATTAAGGTTCACGTGATTTTCCAATTGCCAGCCAGCTGTTTCATTTTAGTCACCAAGGATAACGTTCTAGTTACAGTGAAATGTCTCTTGAAAATCCCGATTTTCCAACTAATTGTAACTCAAAGCTGTGACACGAACCTAACATTTCACTAATAACGAAGAGGCGGCCCTTGATGTCTTACGGTGCCACCAAAATCAATAGCTGATGTTATCATTCAGTGTGCACAAATACTTAGTACACGTCTAATTGAATGCAGAGAAGCAGGGAGCACTGAGTAACTTTAAACCAGTGGCGCAGTAAGCGAAAAAGCATTGTGTATTACATATCATCACCATAGTGAACGTTATTATTATTATTTTTTTTTGGAAAAAAAAATGTGACTATTAGAAAATTGCATTCTATCAGGCTCTGGAAGTGCAAAGAGGCATTTCTTTTCTAAGCTAAGGGTACGACAGTGTGTCATGAGCACATGTTTTCTCACAGCTTATATCAGCAGTAGCCTAAGCTACCTAAGGTTCTTGGGCTAGGAAACGAGTTTTCTCGGAAACTATTTGAGTTTATTTTCGGAAAATTTTAAATTTTCATCTGACATGTACTTCAGGATATTAAATCAGCAATGTTTTGTAGAATTTCATGTGCGTTCAAAATATGACTTGTTTTTTACCCTGCCTCTTTTCGTTTTCGAGTTATTTTGTAAAAACCTAAATTTGTCGATTTCTTTTTACTTCAATATCTAAGTAGGCGTTGATCTGACATGTCTCAGACTTGCACATTATCAGGAGACTTTTTTCAGAGTAATATTTTTGTGCTATTCTCAACTTTGGATTTTCATTTGTTTTTGAGCTATAGATATGAACGTTTGTTTTTATTATGGCAGCCATATTGGATTTTTTTACTCATGTGATAGGCTGTGAAAAGAGCTTTTCAATGATGTACAACATGCTTGAGAAATCTTGTAATTGGACTCATGATTTTGAGAAAAACCGTTTTGAGGATAGTAGGCCATGAAATCCAATACCAGAAAACAAATTACAAAAAAAGGTATTCAAAAAGCCATAGGCCATGGAGTCTAAGTTGGGTTATTATTTACCTACTATTTGTATTCTAGGTAGTTGTTTTATATTCTGAGATTCTAAGGTATTAGCGGAGTCGATTTCCAAATTATGCGCAGCACGTACGCGTTTCTCTCATGACCCCTGTCAGTTAACAAATGACAAATAGTGGTATTGTCAGATTAAACTAGAGAGATGGAGATGGCTTTTAAATACTGTGAAAATAGGAAGCTTAATTTTTATACATAATAAAACGTAGTTCTAGATTGCTTTTAAACAAATTGAATCACTTGCATTAAAATTTCTATTTATTTACATTGTTCTGATAGCAACAGATTTAGATGACAGTTGTCGCAAATGGCAACCCTGCCAAGTGTTTATTGTGACATATTTTCGTAGCCTGTCCATTTAAAACTAAATTTGGAGATTTTATTTGCATTGGCAGCGGAATCCTGATTTATCTGTCTGACCTTGTCTAACATTATAGGCATCCATTTAGAGGTAATTTAAGGTCATGTCGTAGATTATTGATTTATTATTTAGTTCTAACTTAAGATTTACTGAACCAATTGAGCTCTAGTCTGGTAGGTAGGATCACTTGTACAATGTCTACGTCCTTGTCAAGTTTTAGTTTAATATTTTTAGTAATTAAAAAGATATTACGTGTTCAAGCAGCTTCTCCATTTTTTGCTGAAAGTATTTGAGTGTCAAAACTGTCTAACGAACTCATCCAAGCTATTAAAATGAAGGGAATTGCAAAATTTGGTTTCGATTGGTGAAATATTTTTGACTTATCGGTTGGACACACACACACATACACACACACAAATATATATATATATATATATATATATATATATATATATATATATATATATATATATATATATATATATATATATATATATATATATATATATATATATATATATATATATATATATATATATATATATATATAAACTTTTTAACTGACCTTGGATTTGGGTTCTTGGCGCCCTAATTAACGCTTATTTGAAGGAAATTTTCAGAAGTCTCACCATCGATAGCTCTCTATTAGTGAATTTTCTTCATGAAAATTTACTAGAAGAGTTCCAAAAATTAAGAAATAGACAGGGTGTTCTATTTAAACAAAAGTATGTTTACTTTGTCCTGCAAATATGAGACATCCTGTAAAATCACGAATAATATTAGAACGTGCAACCTGTGAATCTCCATAATTGCTGTGATTAATTTTTTTTGCATTGTGAGTAGTAACGGAAAAAATGAGCTTTATTGCAGAAATGTACCACCTTATATATATATATATATATATATATATATATATATATATATATATATATATATATATATATATATATATATATATATAAGTTTACGCAGCCCGAGGCAATACTCTGTTGCTCCTTACCCTAGTCTACACCACTGATCTTAAGTCACCACGTTCATAATTGGAATATTTCAACCGTCCTTGTGCACTTCTCAGGAATATTTTAATTATCCCGTTATAATTCTAATTAATAATGCAATTCCGTCTCTTTGTCTCCCCCTTTTTAGTTATCTAGTTATATGCTTCGATTAATTGAAGATTGTGCTTTGGCTGAAAGAGACGCAATTAATACCCTACATTACGTCTTCTGGCCTGATGATTAGTGGGAAATCATTAAAATACAGGAGACCTTACCAATTTACAGTTAAGCATTTCTAACCCAGACCATTGTATATTGTTTATTGAAATTTTACCTATACAGATTTCTTTTATGAAGCAATCTCATTTGCTTACACCTAAAAATTGCTCACAAACCTAATACTATAAAATAAGCAATGTCCTTAGTCGTTTTTCACTATGAATTGCTAATGATTATAATAAATATTAAATATACCATTTATGACAGTTGACCTGAAAAAAAGTTCGGGACGCGGCAAGTGCGATTTTTCATTAAATGCTTCAAATTTGAATAACTGAATTTTCTATAAACCTATAAAGTTAGATTTTGGTGTGTGATAAGGCATTTCGCAACGCAACATAACCACCAAATGTCATCAAAATAGCTTAGTAATTTTCGGAGATAAATTTTTTTTTTCGAAAATAAAACAGTTTATTGCAATAAAATAACACTACTTTCTTAAGATCTAACAATGTTTTTACTAATATGACGCTGTAGTCACGTTTTTTACAGGTGTTTGTGTATGTTGCCTCGTTGTTCGACGGCAATTTTACTCTCAACCCACCTCCAAATGTTCAACCACCAACAGTCCCCAATGTCGCGCATAAAATGACTGATATCATTTTCAAAACTAAAAAGGTACGAAAGATGCTCTCTTCTCTTAATACCAGGAAAGCCTCTGGCCTTGACGAGATCCCAGTATTTGTTCTCAAAAAATGCGCACCAGAACTTGCTCCTGCCCTGACTCGTCTGTTTTAGACATCTTACAATAGAGGCATATTCCCTAGTAACTGGAAAACTGCTCGAGTACAACCCGTCCCTAAGAAAGGATCCAAAGCGCTTCCTAGCAACTACAGACCTATTTATCTCCTTTCAGTCGTCTCTAAAGTGATGGAAAAGTATATAAATACCGAATTACTAAAATTTCTTGAAAAACACAGTCTAATCCACGACTGGCAGTATGGATTCCGTCAGCGCAGATCAACTGCCGACCTCCTTTCCTTTGTCACCCATTCTTGGAACAAGTCTATGGAACTACACGGTGAATCCCAGATTGTCGCTCTAGACATCTCCAAAGCATTCGACCAGGTCTGGCACGCAGAACTGCCTAATAAACTTCCGGCCTATGGCCGACCCACCATAACTCTGTACCTGGACAGCAAATTTCCTCTCCAACCGGAGCATTTCTGTTGTCGTGGATGGCCATTCCTCTAAACTGTATCCAATTAATGGAGGAGTTCCTCAATGTTCAGCTTTAGCCCCTACTTTGTTTCTTCTCCACATCAAGGACCTCCTCTCTAGCACATCCAACCTAGTTCACAGTTACGCGGACGACAGCACCCTCCACTCAAATATACAATATTCTAAGCCTGTCTCTTTAGCCCAATTAGATGAGGATCGCAGACTCATGGAGGGTTCTATCTCCGTGGATCTCCAAAAAATATTAGACTGGGGAAGTAATCTTGTACAATTCAACCCCACCAAATCACAGTCTTGCTTTCTCTCTCATAAGAGATACACCAGCCCTAGACCCATCACAATAAACAACCAAGTTATTCAAAGTAATGAGTCCTTTTCACTTGTTGGCATTTCTGTGGATCGAAATCTCAATTGGCACCAACATGTCACATCAATTGCAAAAGCGGCTGCTAAGAAATTAGGTTTCCTCTTCCGGGCTCGCAAATACTTTTTACCAGCTAATCTCTATACCTTATATACTGCACAAATTAGACCAAACCTCGAATACTGCTCTCACATCTGGGCTGCTGCTGCCGCTTCTACACTCGCTATCCTGGACTCCATTCAGAAGAGAGCTATACGTCTCATCGGTGACCGTACCCTCACCCAAGGGCTGCCATCCCTTGCCCACCGACGTGCCGTTGGTGACCTCTCTCTTTTATAGATATCTGCACGGGCACTGCTCAGAGGAACTTTCCTCCATAGTTCCCCCACCTGCTGCCCACAACAGATCTACCAGGGGAACAGAGCGAATGCACCCTTTTACTGTCCAGGTCACCAGACTTAGAACATCTTGTTATGCCCGTTCTTTTGTACTGAGGACTTCCAAGTTGTGGAATTCCTTGGCGGCACATGTTTTTCCTTCTCCCCCGAACCTCCAAACCTTCAAGTCCTGAATTAACAAGTTGCCTCTTTCCTCCTTGTCGACACCCACGGTACGATAGTATTTAGGCTGTAAGCCCTCGTTGTGTGTTGTTTAAATTAAAAAAAAGTTGTGTGTGGCTCATTTATGTCTAATGTCCCCAAACTTGCAATACAATGCATCTCGCTGTGTTTAGCAGCTTCACTTTAGTTTAGTTATTGGCTTCTGAAGAAGTGTCAATTTGACAGAAAATATATAAAGCATGTTATAACAAAGAACCTGCTTTTCTTACTGCGTATATTATAATAAAATTAGTAAATATTCGAAAGTCCTACCATCGATACCACTCTGTTATCGTAAAACATTTTTTGTCTGCAACAATTTCAATAAAATAAAAAAAATGTGACTATGTAACTAAATGGAACAGAAACTTTTGCGAAACACAATTGACGCAACACATCTTAGTAACTCAGTCCGTTTCAGAATCTGTGTTTAATATTTGCCAATTTTGACATTCAATTGTGAGAAAATAAACACTTCTCCTTCCTCCGTTTCCAAAGGTAACTGATCCTAGCAAAAGTAACACTTACTTTTGCTTTGTGACTGGCGATGACCTATCAACCCACCGACTACTTTAGAGAATTATAATGCCTTATCGTTTTCACCTTGTAAAGAACTGATTATAAAAAGTCCAAACGCAGCAAGTGCGTTATGGTAGCGAATTTATCTCAAACTATACTCACCCAATTCTATATCATAGACAGACACTTCAATTTCGGTATGTGCATCTGTTTCTCTTAAGACCACAAGCTTACCAAATTTTATCAAAATAAATGTATTATTTTCGGAAATATATATATTTTTTAAGAAAAATCCTGATTGGGCTGGTTAGCCAACTCGCCAAGTTCGATCAAAATCGGTTAACTATTTTTTAACTTATTGCTCGGATACATACAATCATATATATATATATATATATATATATATATATATATATATATATATATATATATATATATATATATATATATATATAATAAAATCCCAAGAAACGTATGCATGTGCACCTTATATATGTATTGTGTAATTTAAGTACATACATACATTTGTATATGTACATACATAATACATATTCTAAGAACAAAAGAAAAACACATTGAATTTAGACAAGATTGTATTAACAGAAACGTTAAATTATATCTGAATGTGTTACATAAAACGTTAAGCTTGGTATGTATGTAAAGAAATTAAATTACACATACAGTTGCCAGTTTGCGTTCTATCACAATATCCCTATAATGTATCAACAGAACACAAACTGACAAACACCCGAAAACTTTCACTCGTTACAGTTTAATTTTCGGTCGATGTCATGTGGGATATACCATCGTTGGATGCGATGGCAGACCACAGAGAACTGTCTTCTCCACAGCGCTCCATCAGGCTGGACCACTAGCTAACAACCGCTGCAAAAATGGCTACGTCAAAAATTTCACATAACCCTGACGGGAAGTTCCAAATCATTATCCTCACCTTCTGAATCCGTGGATTGAGGTCCGGTACTTTCTTCACATACAGCATCCATATACCAGTCAAAGTCTGCCTCGCCCATTGCTGTCCTCGGACTCCTTGGACTCCTGTTGCCTTCTGGTTCTAACTCACCATGATCAGCATCTTCGATAGGCATCTGTGCTGTAGACGGCACGGCATCTGACATCTCCACCCTCGAAGGTGATGGAACGTTGTAGTCAAGACCCACGTCCGGGAAATCCCGTTGTCCAGAATTACAACTCTTTTTGTCGGGACGTTTACCATTTCCACCATCTTGATCCTCCAACACTCGCTTAGACATCTGAAAAAAAATATCTAACAAACACCTAATATAATAACAAACACTTAATAGAATAACAACAGATAGTATGTTTATGTCAAACAATGTTTTAAAATTTTCTCTAATTGGTATTTGGATTTTTCAAATAACAAGAATGATTCAATGCAGAAAGTGTTACTAAATGGTTTTTGAGCGTTGGGAAGTAACTGAACAGATTTATTAAGGAAACCAAATGAACTATTTGGTATATCAAAATTTTAGTAATCAATATCATCTTTACAAGTTTTGATTACTCCAGTTGGATATACCTATAAAAAATTGTGACTTGGATATGCACAAGTTGTCAACTTATTTGTCAAATGTTACAATGTATAATATATCTCAATAAATATTACTACTTACATTCTGATCACTTGGTTACTTGATTCCTTCACAACACCTGACTAACGCTCCCTAGTGATATATCTCCTTATATAGGTAAGGTATAGGGGACCGTCACCTTTCCCTGTGACATCCCTCCGGGTCAGCTAGGTGGCGAGTACGATATTCTAATCATAGTGGCGCCAGACAATGCATGTGTGGCTATTGTCTTTAATAAACTGCATATCGAACATAGCCTATGTTTTTAATTTTTTTGCATTTATGAGATGCAACTAACAATTGTTAGATTGACCTATGACGACCTCTATACTTTGTAGTTAATATATGTTGTTTGTTATAACGCTGGTTATCTCTTATAATGAATACACTGCTTCGATGTAAATAGGAATTATAATAAAAACATATGTGTACTGAAATATCTTTACTTGTATTATAAAAATACTACAACATATAGTTATGATATTAAAATTGATTATAAACGAGTATGTTTAAAAACAACGATATTTTGAAATGAATTCTATAACTTTAGATAGGTCTTCTTGGTATTTTTGTTTTTCAATGAAAAACATACACGGAAGGGGTGAAATACTCATAAATATCTAGATAATTCTGCTCTAATGTCGGCCACAAACAAGTCTAAATTAAAGACTTGAACTTTAATTCTAAAAGTCTCTAATTATACTACCACTCTCTTCTATTATTTTAAGGGTTTCCAAAGGTACATTAGAATTAATTCTTTATGATGTAGTTTAAACAATGCCTATGTCTGAACACAAAGGCAAACAGCATTGTTATTTTGCTTATATCCCATAAGAAACCGTGTAAAAAGATAAATATAAATTCGATGGACGGTCGGCCTTTTTTATATCATGTAGTCTACCAAAATTTTCTATTCCGAGCGTGCTCAGACTTGCAAAACCGCAAACATCCGGTGTTTGTTGACTTCGATTTCAACAAGACAGGCACCATGTTCCCAAATTTGGTTTCTACTCGTCGAGACGATTACCATGACGCGTGATATACCTATACGTCACTTAATAACAAAGTTGGTTTTCCGTTGCCTCGCCGTCGCCGCCACCGCCTCCGGCGGCGTGGATACCATTTTTGGATTCTACTCGCCAAGGCGAGTCACATGATACCAAGCACGTGGGGGTTACCTTAAAAAGCTAAAAAGTTAGTATGCGCATGCGTGTATACTATTTTTTTAATTCTACTCGCCAAGACGATTAACATGACATGAAACACTATACTTCTACACCGCTTAATAAAAAAGTTGGGTTTGCGCATGCACAAACCGCCATCTTTGCATACATCGCATTACCAAAAATCAAAATGACGGATCCTTTTACATTGACAGGTGGTGCAACCTGTCATTTAAAAGTTTAAATTTCCTGCGTTTTTCACTTTCGGTCGACCATCTTGGCCGCCATCTTGGACTACGTCATCTCAGGTTTGCCCCCTATTGGCTCTCCATCGAGTGACGTCACTGTGACGTCACTCCGGCGCTTCGCGCCGGCGCAGTGGCCGGGTGGTGGGCCCAGAACGAACCATCTATACCTACTAATCTCGGCAACTTAAATTTCGTGGGCTACCCTGGTTTGGTTTCTAAATGATCACTTGTTATGTGAACATGTTAATTTTAGGCAAAGTAATCAGTAATTCTGCGATGCACCATCGACGTGCACCGTTTCTTTGCTGCAAGGTCTCTTAGTCTTTTCAGCAGTAGAAGTTGAGTCGCGGAGCATTCCGGTTGTTTTTCGCACCAATTCATTGCAGTCTGCAAGCATGTGAAGGCTTCAGCATGAGTAGGCCCTAAGACGTCATCGTCACTGTCATCTTCTGAAGAATCATTATCATCATCAACCTCGGTTTTCTTGGCTGTAGCTATAAATTCATCGTCGTTTAGAACCTGAAAGCCAGGTGCATCGGTATCATTGCTCAACCATTCTCTGGCGGCATTCTCGTTGCAGGCTGCAAACCCAGCAATTGTCTGAAACAAGTTGGTTATTTCAGCACTTCCGCCTCATTGTGATCTTTGCTATCTTTATTTTCTTCTGTCAACGGCAATAATTTTTTCCATCCTTTTTCAAAATACTCTACAATAAGCGCATCCCACGAATCAGCTAGCATGTAGCAACTGACTTTCAAAGCTAGATGTTTAGAAAATTGAATTACGTTTTATTCTTCGTTTTCCGTCAGAAGTAACAGACACAAGACTTATTTCTTGTAGACCCGCTTCAACTTTTCAATAATTCCTTGATCCATGGGTTGAAGAATTGCTGTAATGTTAGGTGGAAATAACATGACTTCAAAATTATTATCCATTTCATTCAACAGTTCGGATGAAGGGTGCGCTGGAGTATTATCCAAAACCAGTAGCACTTTACCACTTAAACCTTCTTGTTTCCAAAATTTCTTGAGAGCTGGTATAAAATCGTTTTGAACCAATCAGTAAATATTTCTGTGTTTATCCATGCACTCCTTTGTGCTTTATAACTCACAGCAAGGCAAATCATACTTTTAAAGCATCGAGGTTTCTTACCTGTGCCTATGATCAATAAAGTCAAAGTATGTCTACCACTAGCATTACCGCATACCAAAGCTGTGATCCAGTCTTTGCTCACTTTGAACCCAGGAGCTGTTGTTTCGCGGCACGGTGCAAGCGATTCACGATGCAGCGGCTTCCAATTTATTCCGGTTTCATCGGCGTTATAGACATCATCTTACGTGAATCCACCTTTTTTTATAATGTCTTGAAACTTCAGTGTGAAAGATTCTGCAGCAGAAGAGTCACCCGATAAAATTTCGCATTCAATCTGAAGTAATCTGATGCCATGACGGGACTTGAAAATTTTCAACCACCCTGTGCTTGCTTTGAATGTAAAAGGTCCGCCTAGTTTGCTATTTAAATACAGCGCTTTTTCCCATAACAAAGGCCCAGAAAGGGGCTCGCCTAAACTACGTCTCTGCGTGAAACATAAAAGGACGGCATCTTCAAGCGTCGTATCCGCTACATTTCTCATGGTTTTTCTTTTATTGGATCCATCCTCTGCATCGAGCTACGACGCAAACTCCAAAATCTGATCTTTCTTTTTTGTAATATCTGTTATTGTTTATTTTCCAACCTTGTAAATTTTAGAGAAAGCAGCTTCGTTGCCACCTTTGGCTAGTCTTTCTTAGATAGCAATTTTTGATTAAATTGTCAGCACTCTATGCTTACGTTTTGTGGAGATATTTTAAGTTCAGTTATCTATCACAAATTAAAACCCACGCAATGGCAGCTAATATAAAACCAAACATCAACTCTTTATCATGGGGAAGGCTAGGATAGGACTATACAGACTAGCCTGCAATGATGGATTGAAGGCCAACCCAGGTTGCCGGTGCCACTGCAAGATTCAGGAGATCATGCTTCAAATGAGGTCAGACTTCGCGAGCCCGCGAATCTGCAGTGATAACAAGTATACAGTGGTAATCCCCGACCGCGAGGCATGGCGGATTGAGACGCCAGGTCTACCACGGGACGCGCTCGTTTGGTTCATGGATGTATCCGGCGGGGAGTGTGGGACGGAGGCAGGCGTTTATTCGGTAAGACCGAGGGTAAGTCACAGTATTTCGCTCGAAGCTCATGCAATGGTATTTCAGGCCGAAATATACGCCATCTTGCACTGCGTGCGAAATAACAAGAGGAGGGGCTACACCAACAAGCAGATCCTCATAGCCACAGACAGCCAGGCAGCCTTTAAGGCCCTAAATAACACACGGGTAAATTACAAGCTGGTAGGTGAATGCTGAGACGGGGCGGGCGACCTGACTGGGCAGAATAAGGTCACTCTCATCTGGGTGCCGGGTCACTCGGGGGTCAAATGCAACGAAGAAGCTGACAGCCTCGCGAAGAGATGATCATAAGAACTATTTATGCGACCAGAACCGGTCCTGGGCGTATCGAAAACCACAGCCAGGGAACCATCAAGTCCTGGGTCAGGCAACAGCATAAGGCATACTGGGCAGATTGTCCAGGGCTCAAACACGGGATGTCATTAATTGGGCAACCCAGTGCAAAGAGAGCTGCTAAATCTTAGCAGAGGACAGCTCAGGAACATAGCAGGACTCTCGACGGGACACATGCCTGTCAAGAAACACCTGCTTAAAATGGGGCGGTTCGAGGGAGACATGGGATCAGACAGCACATCTTGTGCGAGTGTAAAGCTCTGGACCGCAAAAGACAACTGATCTACGGACAGGCTAGACCGGAGACAGAACAATATAAAACTTTACCCTACCAATTGCCGTGCAGACTAGTTCAAGGCGCAGTGATTTTGGAATGGGTGGAGTAGAAAAGACAAAGGGCATTCACAATAAGTCAAAGGCTGCGGTGCTATCAGGGTGGCAAAGACAGGGAGGAGCCCTAAGGGAGACAAAAAAGCATCGCTTTCACTTTTGGCTAGTCATTCTAAAATTGAAATTATTGATTGAATTGGCCACACTGTAAGTTTACGTTTTGTAGCCATATTTTTAACTTCAGTTATCTATCACAAATTAAGACCCACGTAAGGTACGCAATGACAGCAAATATAAAACTAAACACCAACTGAAAAGTGCGCCATTGATACTCTCCCCCTACCCCCTTATTAAGAGGAACACAAAACATAATTCTTCCCGGGATATGAATTCGAGACTCAATTCGCGGAACCAATTGCTTCGTGATTATATGAAACAAGTGCTACGCAATCTACACTGAACAGTTTTCCTAGAAATTTGGTCCGATCGGCAATAAATTAAACAATTGTTGTGAAGAGTGGCTTTCCTAGAAATTTGGTTCTTTATTAGGCGATTATGTATGTACTGACGTTCAGAGTATCGATGCTCTACTGTATATATATATATATATATATATATATATATATATATATATATATATATATATATATATATATATATATATATATATAGGTGTGTGTGTGAGTATGTGTGTATGAGACATACTTGGTTCTCGGGTTGAACAGCGTCCAGAATTTATTAAAATTCGACGTTTCGGCTCCTCCTTTGGAGCCATTTTCAAGAGGTAAAGGAAATATGGAAGGACATGAAATTTAAGGCCTCAATCTGCCTACTTCTAAGACCGGTGGACAAAGGTGGGTTGGGTCGTTGTAGCTTGATTACGGAGCCTCAATCTGCCTACTCCCCAAATCTCGCCAGAGATCGTCTCTAAGGTCTCAGTGTGTTCAACTCTAGGCCTAAGAGAGATCTGGCAGTTCGTTGCAAGTCTTGTATTGTATGTACTGTTTCGCCTGCCTGCTTCGTTATCAGTGAAATGCGTCGGGTGACGGTCAATTAAATCAGGGGCTTTCATCACGGTATTTAGAGGACTGCAGGTATTAGTTGAGTTAGGTAATAGGGAAATAAAATTGTCTATTGAATAAATTGTCTTTTTGTGTGTTTGTGATGAAGATATAATAGGTTTTCAAGTAATCGGGATCGTTTTCTAATGAAAATTTGCTAAAAAGACAAAAACTAATAAGTAAATTTTGAATAGTTTCATTTCCCCGGTTTGTAAAAAATTATATGTGGAGATAACATTTTTCTTGAAACTTTTATGAATAGTGTAAAAGTGCTTACACATTCCAAGATGGAGCACTAGAACTACTATGCTGGTGGAATTTATGGCATGTAAAATTGTCGCCTATGATATGACATAAAATTCCAAATTTTTCATCAGAATTATTTTATGAGTCATTTGAATTTTATTACTGTAGCTGCATTATATTAGTCCAGGGCTTAATTTTCCGCTTGCTGAGCACTGCCCACCTTCTTCAAAGCCATCTTGATGAAGTAATATAACGCAAAACTACAACTGACATTGCCACTTTGTATTAAACGTGACGTTTCCTTGCTTTCTTGATGGGATTTTATTAAAGCTTATTTGACACCCTAAAGAGCTTTGCTTCAATAATAATTGTTTTATAAGTAAGCAATATTTTTCTAGCAACATAATTTGAAATTACGAACAGCTCACAAAGCATTCTAGTTGTTTTAACAACAAAGATATATTAATGTTGTTGATGGTCATCGTCACTGAAAAGCTGAGCTGAAATAAAGGATAAGGTCAAGAGTCAAGACAATGTTATATAGGTGTATTCCTGTGTATATATATGTATATATATATATATATATATATATATATATATATATATATATATATATATATATATATATATAGGGTATACTATGAAATCCGTTGGTTAGACGTTTTTTTAGTTATTAACGTATTTCAATTCTGAAAATTTGCCTTCATATATAAGACATACCACTCTTTCCACGTAAAATAATTTGAAGTCGATATCACTTCCGGTTTAACCGAAAGTAGCGATGAACTTTGTTATTTTAATTGGAATACCGAGGATATTTTATCATATTTTGATTCTACGTAATATTCTGTGTACATCAACCTCCATTATCGTTAGCTGCCCTCAATCGTTTCAAAGTTATTGTGATTTTTTTAGTGAATTTTCTTAAAACAAAATCACTAATGAGGAGATCCCGACTTTTGAATTTTGAACAAATTTCTTCAAATGACCGCGAACTAGGTCCCCTAGAACCCATATCCAGAATCAGTTTCACTTTTTATATGTATATATATATATATATATATATATATATATATATATATATATATATATATATATATATATATATATATATATATATATATATATATGTATGTATGTATATATCACACCGATAACTCAAACAATAATGATCCGATTTTGATCAAATTTGGCACATACCTTCCTTTTGCAAGTGGCTTGGATAAGTTCTTAGTCAGGAAAATAGGAACAGGTTTTCTCGGAAAATTTTGTGTTTCCTTCGAAAAAATTTTTTTCATAAAGTGTATCCTGTGTACCAAAATTCAGATCTCTATCTTAAAAGACAAAAAAGGTAGAGGTAAATTAATTTTTAATTAATTAAATCTAATTCAATAAAGTTAAAACGTCAAAATGGATTGAGTACGAATGGGAGTGAAAAATACTACAAGAAATGACTAACAAGCTCATAGATATGTGTCTAAGCTGTTATTTTCCTTGATTTGGTTATAATATGAGCAAAAAATCTATTGTAAATCGAAATGGTTTTGTGTAAATTTTAAAACATTGAACCTATGTATTACGAGATATAGCTGCTAGTAGACACATGTAGAGCATAGCTCAGTGGCCGAAGTCCCTGTACATCGGATAATCAAATTAAATTGACTTCTGCATGACGAGTTCGGATCCTAGTTAGTGACTACCTTTTTCATTTTTTTTAGTCTCATTTCACTTTATCGTTATCCAATCAGATTGTTGTTATTCGGATAAATGTTTTAGCGAGTTTTTGTATAAAAAATAATTAGACAAAGAGGAGATGAAAGTTTTAAGACTTAATTCAATTTGAATAGCATATCTGGTTGCCTGTTTTTGCCCTAACTTAGTGAAACCGTTTCATATATAATACAGTCGTAGACTTTTCCCGTGGCTTCACAAGTGCGTGTTTTAGTGAATTTTCTTAAAAAAAAAATCACTAACGAGGAGATCCCGACTTTTGAATTTAGAAAAAATTTCTCCAAATGCGCGCAAACTAGGCCCCCTAGAACCTAAGGGTGAACAATTTACCAAGGTTTAGGTCTGTAAGTTTAAAGACAAAAAAGTTAGAGGCATTTAAAGAAAAAAATTGGGGTTTTCCTTAAAACGTCAAAAGTCGCGATTCGAAACGTCAAAATTAGCAACATTTAGGCAAAGAATCTAACGGAAATACGGATTATGTAAAGAGTGTTCTGCAAACCCTTAAGTTTCAGCTTAAACCATGATTGCCATTCATTTTAATAAAATATTTCCAGAAAATTCATTTCAAATAGATACCTTCTCTGATGCTTTGGAAGTAGTTTAAGTTAAATATACCATTTAACGGTCTATAATTTTTAGCTAATTTTCATAGAAAAAATTCGTTATTGAGGAGACTGCGGCTTTTGAATTCTAAAAAGATTTCTTCAAATGAGCGTAAACTAGGCCCCCTAGAATCCATATTCGGGTTTACTTTCTGTTTACATATATACAGTGTGACGCATTTCTACGGTAAAGCTCGATATAATTGTTATTATGCAAAATACGAGAAGAAATTGTATACGTTACCTATTTGATGTTTTGAGCTGCATCTTATAAAATTATTTTGACTACCACAGGCTGGCCCATCAGTCGTTACCAAATTGATTCCTGCTTCATTAAAGAGACATATTTTCTATTAAACCATTTTAAGAAAATTCACTTCCATAACGCACTTGCTGCGTTCAGACTTTTTAAAATTTAATTTCATTTGCATTTAAATATTTAAGTCATTCGTTGTCATTTATTTTTCATAATTAAGAAGTAAGATTTTGGTAGTCGCTAGTACAGATTAGGTTTGTAGAATGTATAAGGATAATTGATCTCATGGTTAAAATTGAATGGCGAATCAGGAAAGCTTCAAAGATCAAAAACTCTTTAAATATTTGGATAGAAAATTTAGTATTACGTCTACTAGATATAGCATACCCTATCCCTAGCTGCGATAGCTTTCCTGTTATTAACGTTTTACTCTTTAGAAAGAATAAAGAATAGGTGGTTATGGCAATAATACTGTTGGAAGTGTCAGTTATAATGATTTTGTCATAGTGTAATAAGTCAATAATTAAAAATTAAATTATTAGAACATTTTTTATTATTACGTTGTTTAAAAACATACAAACAAAACACGATTGCTTTCAATAATTATAACTAACGATACATTATCAAACAAAGAAACAATATAATCTATACGATAATAAAAGCCAAAAATTAGATAAGGTAAATACAAATAGAAAAATATGGAACATTATAAGTGTTCTACATGACATCCCCGCTGTTGAATACATTTGAGCATTCTTAGTTTCGACTTCTTGACAGATGCTCTTCGTATTTCGTCAGGATCTAATGTGTTGAAAGCCATCCTTACTCGATTTAATAAATCTTGCCTACTTTCCACGGGTCTGGAGTAAACATTGCTCTTTATATGTCCCAACAAGTAGAAGCCTAAGGTAGTGCTGGGAATTTATCCGTTTGTGTATTCGAATATTCGTTCCAAAGTTTCACGACTATTCGAATTATTCAAGTATTCGAATATTCGTGGAGTATTCGAATATCCGTGGAGTACTCGAATATTCGTCGAGTATTCGAATATTCGCAGAGTATTCGAATATTCGCACAGTAAAAAAGACTCCCCTAAGCTCATGAATGTGTCTCGTTATCATTTTTTGAATCTGCTTCTGTTTCCTAGAAAATTAGCTATTTAATTCTTAACTTTCAAATAATTCCGGAAATTTTTTATTGTTTATTTTAGAAAAATTAATGACGATCATAATGTTGGTATATTATATTATAATGTAAGTTGAAAGACGAACTTGCAATTATTGCCGTGCTGTTAGTATATCTAAGAATATCTTGCATTTATATTTTCGTATTTATGATACTCTATGTGTTAAAGGGTAAATTCATGTTTGTTTTCATTGCATAATTCGAATGCGATATGGATAACCACCAGTCGATTTGTTACAACATACAATACAATAATTTTATCATCATATTTTGATTACATTTTGGTGTTTATGAACTTCTATGCGCCGCCTATGAGTTAAAGGACAAATACAGCTTTCGACTTACTCAAGTGTTTTCGAATATTCGAATAATCGAATATATTCGAATATTCGAATACACTCTCGTTGAAATAATTCGTATTCGAATACTCGAATATTCGAATATTCGAATATTCGAACTATTCGTATTCGATTCCCAGCCCTAGTCTAAGGGGTGATTATGATGATCGTGGAGGTCACCTGCAAGGTCCATTTGGAGCGATCCAGTTGTTTCCAAACATATGTGTCAGATCTTGACGAACTACTCCAGCAGAGTGAGCAGGCGCACCATCTAGTTGATTCCAACAATTATTACGTACATTTCCTAGTAGGCTGTTGATGAAATTTACTACTGTATGCCTCAAAGTCTCTAAATACTTTTGGGAAGTAAGGTTTTCATTGTAAATTTCAGAATGCACCTTATTATTTCGGATAATGCAGAATACATTAAAACTAAATCGTTCTTGGAAATTCTTTTGTATAGTTACATGCGGATTTTCTCTAGCTCAATAATTATTATTTCGACGATTTACGATTCCTTCCCTGGTGAATTTAGACTGAAGTTTTGATTGGATACATTGGCAAGATATAACAAAAAGTATAATATTTTGTGCAAAGGAATCCCAGAAACAGGTACTACCTTAACTAAGTTGCACGGTGACAAAGGCAAAATTTACGGTGATCAAAATCGCATTCATTAAAGCAGAAAATTGTTGTGTTAAAAATATGTTATTATTCTACGGCTAAAATTAAAAAAATGTATTTCACTTCATTGTAACTAATTATAATTTTCAACCAAAAGTATTTTTTAAACTACATGCAAGGTATTCATGTTTCCCATTTATTAAAAAGTGGAGTGTCAACGTGTACAACACAAGGCATTGATAAATGTTTTCACAAGGAATGCTCTGAAAGGAGTTTATTAATCCCCAGGATATATTTTCAAGTAAAGTAACTTACACTTTAATGGACACCCTTTCTGCTAATAGAAATCACGTAACTAAGAAATTAATCATCCTCTATACCCGATGAATATACTTTTTAAGAACACCTAACCGTTAATTTATTGTAAGCGCCGAACGAATTACTCACGATAGAGGGTAAGTGGAATAAATTCTGTAAGTAACTGCCAACGATAGCGTTTTTATATTCATTATTTATATGAAATGTAACACGGTGTGATTACGTTTGGAGCAAGTAGGGCGTTTTGCATGTCTCTCTCAAAAGCTGTTCATAAAATTATAGAAACTTAACTTGTAGTGGGTATAAATCACAGAAACTAGCGTATCGCAATTTGCAAAGTGGATGTCAATAAAAAGTTAGTGAATTTTGCTTATTTCGTGTATGCAATGAGTATAATGCATTTCAAGCAATTCTGGAAAAGCAATTATCCAACTAAATAAAAAATTAGTGACGCAGTCCGTTATGGTAAGAAGAAACGAATTTAAAGTTTATCTAGATACCTTTGTTTGAGAACTGTTATCGAAGATCCAGAGTCTTCTACTGGAAGTGTTAGAAATATGAGATTTTTGGTTAAGGCTAATACCACCGTAAGTATGTAGTATGACATATTTGTGACTAACGCAGTGATTCACAAATTTTTATCTTTACATAGATATCCAGAGTAACCTTTTCTTTATTGAATAATATATAAAAACTCTGGACGCAGCAAGTGCGTTATGGTAGTGAATTTTCATAAAAATGTTTTTATTGCAAATATGTGTGTTTTCTTTTTAAGAAAGCAGGCATCAATTTTGGTTACCAGTATAACCTATATAGTAAAAGCAATGTGCCATGTTTCATAAAAATAACTTTATTGTGTGAAAATGTACCAAGATTTCCAAAAGTAGACTTAAAGTGTTCCCGGAAAAACTCGTTTCTTGGTCAACCTTATAGGTTAATAGCAATTTGGGCTATTCAAATATGAAGCATTTGATTAAAATTCGCTACCATAACGCACTTGCTGCATCCAGAATTTCTTTTCTTACAAACATGCATTATATTTCGATGGAAAATGCAAAAATGCAATAACATAAGGCGTGTTTGATTAAAAAAAAAGAAAATTTGTATCACCAATGACTTATGGGCCATCCTGTAATTGTAGAAATATTTTTTAAGATGTAGCTCAAGACACCCTATAATTAATATATACAAATTTTTTTCAAATCTTGTATAATAACGGATATATTGAGCTTTATTGATTTTTTACGAAAATTCGACAAAAATTATATACCATTAAACGATAAACTCTATAGCTAAGGCTACTGCCAAGCATCAGGGAAAGCGTCTATTTCAAATGAATTTTCTGGAAACATTTTAGTAAAATGAAGGACAATGACGGTTGAAACTAAGACTTCAGTGTTTGTAAATCATCCTTCTTGAGACATTTGATTTCCATAGCCCGTATTAGTTTCAAGTTATTTGCCAAAATGTTGCCGATTTTTACGTTTTAAGTCGCAACTTTGACGTTTTGAGGAAAACCCCAATTTATTTTTCTTTAAATGCCTATAACTTTTTTGTCTTTTGACATACAGAGCTAAATTTTGGTAGGTAACTTACATATAAGGACATAAAACCGCGTACCAAATTTGGTTGCCATTACTTTGTTAATTCTGGAGATATAAATTTTTTTCGAAAGAAAACACAAAATTTTCCGGGAAAACCTGGGCAGATTTTCCTGGCTAACGAACTTATCCAAGCCATTTGCAAAAGGAATTTATTCACCAAATTTAATCAAAATCGGCCCATTATTTTTTGAGTTATCGGTGTGATACATATATATATATATATATATATATATATATATATATATATATATATATATATATACATATATATATATATATATATATATATATATATATATATATATATATATATATATATATATATATATATATATATATATATATATATATATATATATATATATATATATATATATATATATATATATATAAACATATAAAAATTCAAACTGACCCCGGATATGTGTTCTGGGGGGCCTAATTAGCGCTCATTTGAAGAAATTTTTTCAAAATTCAAAAGTCGAGATCTCCTCATTAGTGAATTTTTTTAAGAAAATTAGTGAATTTTTTTAAGAAAATTCACTAAAAATGTACTTCATCTCTGGCAGGTTGATAATAAATTTGAAGCTTAGATTGATAGCGTTGCTTGGTTATCTCTAAATAATCAAGGTAGGCCTAACATCTTACTATAACACCTACTGCCCCTACGGTTACCTAAAAATCTTTTCTATCAGATCGGTTTAAAGTATAGAGCGTTGTAATGTATGGAGCGTAAAACTGAAAAGCAAGTCATAATGAGAATACAAAATTATGCGACGTGGACACGAAAAAAAATCATAAAGACAAGATTTGCCGATAGAAAGACGAATAAAAGTATGGTAGATGTGAGAGATGTGTGTGCGTGTGCGTGTTTTAATTGCCCTAACGTCGACCTATTTCCGCGACTACGGCCAATCAGCGACGCCAGGGAGCAGTTTAATTCAACTATCCTGGAAATTTTGCCGAACCTCTGCCTTTCTGTACGAATGGTAGGTATATTTAACGTGCCCAACATCGCATGGACACGCGACCGACGGATCTACGCCCCCTCCGAAGGGTGAAACGTGCAGACATTCAACCTGTTCAACTAGAATGTACAGTATGTACTGAAAAAGTGAAAGGAGAACTCTGGGATCGAACCCAGTACCCTTCGGTTCAGACGCACACGTTCTTACCACTGAACCCCCGAGGTTTTATGTGAGAGGTAAAAGATGCTTACTGATAGCCTTTGAAAAGGAGATGGTAAAGTTAATTGGGCCTACCGTTATATATTAACTTGAGACACATATTTGTAAAAAAGTGACGAGGCAAGACTGGAGCTAAGCTTCTGGAAAACTCGACCTAAAACTGCAAAAGCTTCAAGGTTATTGAAAAACTTGCTAGATACAGAAAGTGCGACGACAAGGTGACAATCCATATACAGTGTGATTTTGGTAGATATGCTAACTTAATGTTCTTGTAGTAGTTTTATGCAACGTGGTGATTTTAAATCGTCTGTAACACGCAATCACATAAACCACTTACACACATTTCAATATTCATGCATTAAGCCCAGATAAACCACTATAATGCCCTGGGACAATTCCAAGATTGACACAATTTAAATTAAATCCCCACATTCCCTATGTCAAGCTGCATTTCCATATTCAGTAGGTTAAAGTGAAAGCGAATTACGCCTTTTACAGGCAATACGAATACTTAGTGCTAGTTAAGCAGACACGAGATGCACTCAACCGGAACAGTTTCTTTTCTTGTGCTTTTTTCCCTTCGGCTCTTAACTCTTTCCACGCAATAGCCTCTATGAAATACTTGCGGCGTTGTTTTTCTGACGGTTCGATAGTCAATTTTCTGATTTGAGACAATGACGTCGAAATAACGCAGACGAAGCGTCTAAGATTGTGTAAAAAATATGCTGTCTGAAACAGTAGCATATTTCTTTTTTAATATAAGGGACCTGCAAAAAATACGATATTTACCTTTAGATAAAAAAGTGTTAGCTCCACAATGTTTGCCTTATTTATCTGCTCTTTCTAAATCTGTTGTTGAAAGATAAAAACGTCATATATTATTTTAGGGACGTTTATTGAATTTTAGATTTTGTGATGATTCATACTAGTCTCAAGTATGTACCTATGTATATGCAAATACAGGGGTTCTTCAAGAAACTCAAGAAATGAAACACTATTTTATGTGAATAATAAATGAATTTCATCATTATCTTTATCCGAGGGGTAAATCATTGGGGTATTTTAGTGTACATGGCAAGGAATTGCAAGGGTATTTCGAAGTATTTAAACTTCGGCGAATTTCGAGGTATTTTAGGGTATTTTGAGGTATTTTTGGGGAATTGCAAGGTTTTTCGGGCAATTTCGAGGTATTTCATAAAATATTGCACAATTTGGCAACGTTGTACTAGACGTCACCGGGCAGCTCTTATGCTGATGCAAAAAAATTCGCTAACAGAGAAGTCACGATGAAAAGCTTTTGGAAAACATTTCTTCAGATGAGCGCGAATTTGGCTCCCTAGAACCCAAAACCAAGCTCCGTGAAAGTTTTTATATGTTTATATGTCTATATATATATATATATATATATATATATATATATATATATATATATATATATATATATATATATATATATATATATATATTAAAAGTATTTTTCTGTTCACTATATATGTTTTTTTTTGGGTATTCTCTTGCATGTAAAAATGTACTATGGATGAGAAACCATTAGGTAAATGTTAAGTTTATGTAATGGAAAATCCATGCAAATTGTCTATTGTGCCAAAGTAACTGGTGTAATATTTTTAGTGAATTTTATGAAAAAAAAAAATCACTAATGATGAGATTCCGACTTTTGAATTTCGAAAAAACTTCTTCAAATGAGCACGAACTAGGCCGACTAGAATCCGCATCCAGGGTCAGTTTCAATTTTTATATGTTTATATATATATATATATATATATATATATATATATATATATATATATATATACATATATATATATATATATATATATATATATATATATATATATATATATATATGTGTGTGTGTATATGTATCACACTGATAACTCAAAAAATAATGGTCCGATTTTGATCAAATTTGACACATACCTTCTGTTTGTAAGTGGCTTGGATGAGTTCGTTAGTCAGGAAAATCGTCCAAGGTTTTCCCGGAAAATTTTGTGTTTTCTTTAGAAAAAAAATTATATCTCTGGAAATAACAAAGTAAGGGCAACCAAACTTAGTTTATATCATAAAGTGTATTCTGTGCACCAAAATTTAGCTCACCATCTTAAAAGACAAAAGAGTTAGAGGTAAATTAATTTTTAATTAATAAAATCTGATTCAAGAAAGTTAAAACGTCAAAATTGACTGAGTACGAATGGTAGTGAAAAATACTACAGGAAATAACTAACAAGCTTCTAGATATGTCTCTGAGTCGTTATTTTCCTTGATTTCGTTATAATATAAGCAAAAAGTTTATTGTAAATCGAAATGGTTTTGTGTACATTTTCAAATATTGAACCAATGTATTACGCAATATAGCTGCTAGTGGACACACGTAGTGCATGGCTCAGTGGCCTAAGTCCCTGTTAATCAAATTCAATTGACTCCTGCATGACGAGTTCGAATCCTAGTTAGTGACTTTACTTTTTTAAATTTTTTTTAGTCTCATTTCACTTTACAGTTAACTAATCAGATTTTTGTTATTCTGATGAATTTTTCAGCAAGTTTTTGTATAAAAAATAATTAGACAAAGAGGAGATAAAAGTTTTGAGACTTAATTCGATTTGAATAGCAAATCTGGTTGCTTGTTCCTGCCCCAACTTAGTGAAACCGTTCGATATTTAATACAGTCGTAGACTTTTCCCGTGGCTTCACAAGTGCTTGTTTTAGTGAATTTTCTTTAAAAAAAAATCACTAACGAGAGGATCCCGACTTTTGAGTTTAGAAAAAATGTCGTCAAATGAGCGCGAACTATCCCCCCTAGAACCCATATCCAGGGTCAGTTTCAATTATATATATATATATATATATATATATATATATATATATATATATATATATATATATATATATATATATATATATATATATATATATAAAGGGTGAACAATTTACCAAAATTTAGGTCTGTAAGTTTGAAGACAAAAAAGTTAGAGGAATTTAAAGAAAAAGAAATTGGGGTTTTCCTTAAAACGTAAAAAGTCGCAATTTGAAACGTCAAAATTGGCAACATTTAGGCAAAGAACTAAAAAACGAAAGAAATATGGATTATGTAAAGAGTGTTCTGCAAGCCCTTAAGTTTCAGCTTGAAGCATCATTGCCCTGCATTTTAATAAAATATTTCCAGAAAATTCATTTCAAATAGGCACTTTCTCTGATGCTTTGGAAGTAGTTTTAGTTAAATTTATGGTTTAACGGTCTATAATTTTTAGCTAATTTTCGTAGAAAAACTTCGATAATGAGTAGACCGCGGCTTTTGAATTCTAAATAGATTTCTTCAAATGAGCGCGAACTAGGCGTCCTTGAATCCATATCCGGGTTTACTTTCTGTTTACATATATACAGGGTGACGCATTTCTACGGTAAAGCTCAATATAATTGTTATTATGCAAGATACGGGAAAAAATTGTATACCTTACCTATAGCGTGTTTTGAGCTGCATCTTATAAAATTAGTTTGACAACCACAGGATGGCCCATAAGTCGTTGGTGATACCTACATTTTTTTTCAACATTCCTTATTGCATTTTTGCTTTTTTCATCGAAATATGATGTATGTTTGTAAAAAAAATCGAGACGCAGTAAATGCGTTTTAGTAGCGAATTTTTATTAAACGCTTCAAAATTCAATAGCGCAATTTGCTATTAACCTAAGGTTTGTCAGCTAGGAAACGAGTTTTCTCGGAAATGTTTTAAGTTTATTTTCGGAAAATTTTTGTACATTTTCAAACAAGTTATATTGGTAAAATATGGTACATTGTTCCTACTATATAGGTTATACCGGTGACCAAATTAATAAAAGAGACATTTTTTCTATTAAAAACATGTAAAGAAAATTCACTTCCATAACGCACTTGCTGCGTCCAGACTTTTTAGTTTTACAGTAAAGATAAAATAGTTTCTCATGGTAACAATTTGTTTTGAAATAACTTCAGCATTAGTGGTCATAACACTGCCTTTGCTAACATCTAAATTCACTACTCTCCTCTTAATGCCTAAAACACATTACCCTGGAATATCCAAAGCCATAACTACCACCCTGGCGATTCTATATATCCCGCTGTATATATTATCTAAGCTAGATTTGCTCTGGTGACTTATTGCAGTGGTATTACAACTAGATTTGTATCTCATAGAATATACAACTGAGAAAAAGGATGATTTTATACAAATCCTTTCTAAGCTGCATTGCCGTAAAGTATTTGTAGAAATTGAGATGCGGACTGTTCAATGAAAGAAGTGTAAGTTGGTGCCGGATTTAACGGCCACCCGAAGGAATTGCTTGCATAATGGTGCCTCTTCACATCACCTTGCAAATAGGTAGTCCTCCATTTGAATTGCCAATAGTCGGCTCCCAGAAATAGATTCTGTCAAACCTATCTGGTATTAAATTTGAGCTGCATTAGGTACACACTCTAAATAAGATTACGGGCGTACGATGGATTTTTCTGAAAGGGAATCGCACTTACTTTAAAAACAGTTATATAATCGTATGTCGTATGCTTAAGCTAATAACACAATGTGACGGTAAGTTTACTTCTTAGAGACTTTACTCAGAAAGAAGACTAAAAAGTCTGGGCGCAGCAAGTGCGTTATGGTAGTCAATTTTCATAAAATGTTTTTAATAGCAAATGCGAGCAGGCATCAATCTGATTACCGGTATAGCCTATGTAGTAGAAACAATGTACTATATTTTATCAAAATTACTTATTGTTTGAAAATGTACAAAAATTTTCCGAAAATAAACTTAAATGCTGGTTTCCTAGCCAACAAACCTTACGTTAATAGCAAATTGAGTTATTGAAATTTGAAGGATTTAATGAAAATTCGCTACCAAAACGCATTTGCTGCGTCTAGATTTTTTCTTACAAACATACATCATATTTCGATAAAAAATGCAATAATGCATTAACGAATTTTTTCTACGAAAATTAGCTAAAAATTATAGACCGTTAAACCATAAATATAACTAAACCTACAGCGAAAGCATCAACTGAGCTAAACCGACAGCCAAAGCATCAGAGAGGGTCTATTTAAAATGAATTTTCTGTAAATATTTTATTAAAATGAAGGGCAATGACGGTTGAAGCTGAAACTTAAGGGTTCGCAGAACACTCTTTCTGCAACATTTTCTTTTCACAATCCCTATTTGTTTCACGTTCTTTGCCTAAACACTGCCAATTTTGACGTTTCAAATCGCGTCAAATTCGCGATTTGAAACGTCAAAATAGGCAACATTTAGGCAAAGAACCTGAAACAAATACGGATTATGTTTCAGCTTCAACCGTCATTGTCCTTCATTTTACTAAAATGTTTAAAGAAAATTTATTTCAAGTAAACCCTTTCTCTTATGCTTTGGCAGCAGGTTTACTTAAGTTTATGGTTTAACGGTCTGTAATTTTTAGCTACTTTTCGTAGAAAAAATTCGCTAATGTGGCGACCGCCACTTTTGAATTTTAAAAGATATCTTTAAATGAGCGCAAACTAGGCTCCCTGGAATCCATATCAGGGTTTACTTTCAGTTTTTATCCTTTTACATATATACAGCGTGACGCATTTCTACGGTAAAGCTCAATATAATTGTTATTTTACAAGATACTATAAAAAATTGAGAAAGAAAGCAAGACTGAGGTTTGGTGGGTTTAAATTGTACAAGATTTCTACTTCCCCAGTCTAATATTTTTTGGAGATCCACGGAGACACAACCGTCCATGAGTCTGCGATCCTCATCTAATTGGGCTAAAGAGACAGGTTTAGAATATTGTATATTTGAGTGGAGGGTGCTGTCGTCCGCGTAACTGTGAACTGGATTGGATGTGCTAGAGAGAGGTCATTGATGTAGAGGAGAAACAAAGTAGGGGCTAAAGCTAAACCTTGAGGAACTCCTGCATTAATTAGATACAGTTTAGAGGAATGTCCATCCACGACAACAGAAATTCTCCGGTTGGAGAGGAAATTTGCTGTCAAGGTACACAGTCTTGGTGGTAGGCCGTAGGCCACAAGTTTATTAAGCCACGCTGCATGCCAGACCTGGTCGAATGCTTTGGATACGTCTAGAGCGACAATATGGGATTCACCGTGTATCTCCATAGACTTGTTCCAAGAATGGGTGACAAAGGAAAGGAGGTCGGCAGTCGATCTGCGCTGACGGAATTCATACTGTCTGTCGTGGATTAGACTGTGTTTTTCAAGAAATTTTAGTAATTTGGTGTATATACTTTTCCATCACTTTAGAGACGACTGAAAGTAGAGAATTAGGCCTGTAGTGGCTAGGAAGCGCTTTGGATCCTTTCTTAGGGATGGGTTGAACTCGAGCAGTTTTCCAGTTACTAGGGAATGCCTTTATTGTAAGATATCTGAAACAGACGAGTCAGGACAGGTTCGGAAGCTTTCCTGGTATCAAGAAAAGAGAGCATCTTTCGTGCCTTTTTAGTTTTGAAAATGATATCCGTCATTTTATGCACGACATTGGGGAGTGTTGGCGGTTGAACATTTGGTGGTGGGTTGAAAGTAGAATTGCCAGCAAACAACGAAGTAAAAAGTTCAGCCTTGCCCAGGGCGGTAGAAACAATTTCATCCCCTGAGACAAGAGGTGGAAACGTGCTCTTGCAGAAATTATTCCCAATAGATTTAGCAAGAGTCCAGAAGGATTTTCCGCCATTGCAGCTTAAGAGGACTTTGTTTTTGATGTGGTTATTAAACGAGTTTTTTTTTTACCTCAGAAAGAATGCGGACATAGCAGTTTCTTGCGTCGTTAAATGCTTGGAGCTTTTCTTGACTGTGATTGTGTAGAAGCGTTTTGTGACCTTTGACTTTTTCAAGCCTGGCCTTGTCACAGGATTTAGAGAACCAGGGCTTTTGAGTGGCTGGAGAGGTTTTCTGTGTACGTGGAATAAATAATTCCATGCCAGCTTGGATAATTTTGGTCACGTTTTGTGAGATATCAGAGGGGTCAGGATGGGAGAAGCAGACGTCTGTCCATGGAAATGAGGAAAGTAATCCCGCATTTCGTCCCAGTTTGCGAAATTGTAGTGCCAAACGATACGTGGGTGTGATGACTGTGTGACCTCGGGTTGCATTGCGCAGGAATCAGTGACCATGCCGAGCGACCAAGGGGGGCGGTGACTGATATCTTATAGCATTCAGGTTTTGTAGTAAGAATGATATCCAAGGGATTTAAGCTGTGTGTTGGGATGCGAGGAAAGTAAGTAGGTTGCTGAACCATATTGGCTAAAGAATTGCTGACTGCAAAGCCTTCGCTGCTCTCCCTTGTGTATCGGTTTTTGAAGATCCCACCCATTTTTTATTATGGACATTGGAGTCACCAAGAATAGTGACCTCGGAGGAAGGATATTTAGAAATCAGATTTTTTTCAGAAAGGTAGTCAAAGAGCTGGACAAAGTTGTTGTCAGAAGGTGACCGGTGAATGCAACAGATGAATTTAGTTGCAGCCCCGAGAAAGAGTTTTATCCATAGTATGTCTTTTCTTCCAGCTTTTTAATTGGGGAGTCTGGTGCAGGGTAGATTGCTGCGGACGTATGCGCACACGCCTCCATGCAATCTAAAGGAAGTAAGGAGCTTATACCCCGAGAAATTAAGGTGATTATTGGTTGTTTTGGCACTGATTTGGGTTTCGGTGAGGAAGAGGAGTTGGGGCCTATTATCCTGGAGGAAATGGTGAACGGAGTTCAGGTTAGAATTTAGGCCACATATATTCGAGAAGGATATGTTAAATCTTGATGTTGGCGCCCCTGTACACCTCTCTCCCGGAGATCCGAATGGAGGGGTATTTTACCTCCGGAATCTTTTGTACAAGGAGGAGCCATAATCATTTTTGCTTATAAGGGAAACCGACTCATACACCAGAACCGGAAACGTCCGTTGGGACTTCACCGGCCCCTTGATGTATGGATTGGCACTTCTTAGGGCGTGAAAAAAATCCTTTACTATCACGCAAAAGGAAATTCCACTACCACCTGCTATGGATTTGATTGGATCAATGTCTAACCTTTAAAAATAAGAGTAATAAGGGGACTATGAATTGTCCAATAGTTATGCTTTTCGACATAGTAGGAGGATACAACATTACGAATTATTTGTTCACTTGGCTGATCATGGGGACCATACCTGCACGTAATCCGTGCCAAGTTGCCTTTTTAGAGCTTTGGTTGTGATAGTAAATTTAAATCATTTCGCAACGTTATTGTGGTGTTAAATGTTCTATGTTGTTTTGTAATAACCTAACCCACAAAACTGTCAAATAATTTATTTGACACATGTAACAGTGTTGCCTATATTGCACTTTAAAATTCTAAAGCAATAATTGAATTTACTAGGAGCATTCAATTCTTTTTTAATAAAGCGTGAAAGATGTTTATATACTTTTGCAAATGGTGTACTTTACATGACATAAATAGTAGTGTTACTAGATCGACTCATTCATTTGTCATTGATCATTAATATTTAACACTGACATATTTAAATTCCCTTGCGGACGGTCATGACTGAATCGTAGTCATTCTGTTATTCTGCTCTACTGATACGAAACTTACTGCTTTTGCTAGCTACTCGTTCCGTTGCCGTATGTGGAAGCTTTCAGATTGATTTTAAATATTTTACAGTTTTATTTCCTTTGCTTTTTTATAGCTTTCCATATTGGCAGTCATAGATTTGTGGCTTCATATTCGGTTACGATTCGAGAGAAATTCAGAAAAGTGTTAACTTATCTAGTCTATTGATCAATGAATCAGATGAGAGCCAATATAGGAGGTGGACTTGGTTTTATTAAAAAGAATCAGAATTTATAATATCACAATATCACAATTTTTTGGTATGTTAGCTTCCGTTTTTAGCGAATTTTCAGAAAAATCGCTAATAGACGGGTCACGATTAAAAGTTTTTGAAAACATTTTTTCAGATGAGCGCGAATTTGGGTCCCTAGAACCCAAAACCAAGGTTTGTTAAAATTTTTAGATGTTTATATATATATATATATATATATATATATATATATATATATATATATATATATATATATATATAAACGTATATATGTTTGTATTTGAGCGATAACTCAAAAAATACTAAACTGATTTCAATCAAACTTGGCAAAAATCTTGTCGAGCACACACAATATTTAGAGCTTTTTCCAAATTCAAAATAAAATCCCAAAGACTTGCGCTGATATGATTTAGTGGTTAAAGTCCATTGGCTGACAGATAGAGTAGTTAACTGCCACACCTAGATTAATTCATACAACAGGTAAAACCATACATTAACGGTAACCAAACTAAATATATACCAGGCAGAAAACATACTACCCGAACCAACAATCGTGAAATCTCGGCCGCAATTATGGAAAATGACAAACAACATGAAATTAAACAATTTCCAAATTGATTCTTGTTTAACTGGGGGATTCAATCAATCATTAAAATACACTATATTTGTAGCTTCATTAACGGCCCCAAACACAGTTTTAGCGCAGCATAGATATATTATGCTGCCGCATAATATAGCAGAAATTTAAACAAAATCAAGCCAAGTCTCTATTAAAATAATTCCAAGATAGTTCCTTTCATCTGTAAGCTTAAACATCAGACGCCATATAAGACCGAAAAAGTCGTGGGATGTATTTCAACGGTAATTCTACAAATTCCGTAATTGATTAATTCCCTATACTTTGAATATAATATCCCGGGCATGAAGCCGATCTTAAGTATCACGCAAATAAAACGTTAGTTGACTTGTGCCTAGATGGTGCAGTGGGCACCGCGATTGCCTCCTAAGCAGAAGGTTACGCGATCGAATCCAGCTTGAGGAATGTATATTTTTTTATGTTTGATTTTGATATTTGGAGAAACAATAGTGCACAGGTTTTATACGTTTTGAACAAGATCTCAATTATATTTAAAGCGCCTAAATAAGTTTGTCACCTTTGAGTCTGAAATTATAATTTTGTTATTGATGTAATTGTTATTGAAAAAAAAACGGTTTATTAGGTTGACTAAAACGAAATCCTACTGGCGATTAATAAGAAATAACTGCTACGTTTATAATTTGGCAGATACTTTACTTTTCTAAATATGAATTAAGTTTCCTTCTGGAAATCTTCTGTATAATTTTAACGAAATTTGTAATACAAGCTTCTTTTAAAGAGACTTACAATATCTACAGATATAGCACACTGTAGGTCTTTGGCTACATAGAAAATTGAGTATCGGGTATTTTTCTCAAAAGGAGTTAGAACGCAAGATTTTTTTGTTAATAGAGAGAAAGCGATGGCAACACTTTCGAAAGAATTCTTCAAATGTGCGCGCACTATGACCTCTAAAATCGATCTTCAAGGTCTGTGTAAATTTAAAGTATTAACTTTACTAATATGCCGTATAATAATTGCGTACAATTCTTATGAAAATTCGCTACTATAGCGCACTCGCTGCTTCCCGAAATTTTTATTTTTTGCGTAAAACAAACGAAAACGTTTAACTGTTACGATTTTAACAGCGTCTTCAAACTAAAAGACGCCCATTTTTAAAATGCAGAGTGGATATAGTGGAACACTTGATTTTTAAAATAAAAAAAATTGTGATCAGCCTTTCGAAAATTATTGGTGAACATCTGGGACCATTACTATCAAAATCGCAATAAATTCTTATGAAGAAAAATTTTTCTTCATGAGCTGCTGATTCTAGGTTCTTTGTATTACCGGGTACAGGAGGTATTTCAGAAGTGAAGATTGGAACCTGTGACGAACACTGATAAGCACACTTGGAGAACACAAATTACCACAACAAATTAAAAAAAAAACTGACGATCGTTTCGCTAACCAAGTAAGCGTCATCAGAGGATGAATAATTCTAAATATCTTATGTCTACAACTCTATTTATATTCTTCTACGGATAGTCGCTCACCAACGACTTGGGTAGGTTCAACGACGCCAAAATTAACACATTTTATTTGGCGGAAGTATCTGTATTCTTTTATCGGACGTGCTTTCTGCCGGGAACAGAGCGAATGCACCCTTTTACTGTCCAGATCACCAGACATAGAATATCTTGTTATGGCCGCTCTTTTGTCCCGAGGACTTCCAAGTTGTGGAATTCCTTGCCGGCACATGTTTTTCCTTCTCCTCCGAACCTCCAAACCTTCAAGTCCAGAAATAACAAGTTGCCTCTTTCCTCCTTGTCAACACCCACGGTACGATAGTATTTAGGCTGTAAGCCCTCGTGTTGTTGAAATAATATTAAAAAAAAAAACGGAAGTAAAAGGAGCATTTTTATATTTAGAAATAATGTTCGCTTCTCATTCAGGTACATTTATATCATCTACAAAGTTCCCTACAAAAAATTTTGATATATTTAAAAAATTTGGAATCCTGTATTATTTTGAATCACAGAGTTAAATTTGTTAAGAGTTACTGACCCGGTTGCTCCGCAAACTTTATTACCATCAGACTCAGATTGATTTATTAAAGCAACTGACTCAGCTAAAGAGACACATGTACTCTCTAATTTTAATAATGTTCAGGATACGAAAGAATAATTAGTTATATATATATATATATATATATATATATATATATATATATATATATATATATATATATATGTATATGTATATATTTTTTAAGGCTGGATTTAAATTTTTTTTTGAAGTTTATGAGAGCGGTGAAAGAGGAGTCGTTTAGAGCATTAATAACGCTTTCAATTACGTCGTAATTGTCAGCATAAAACATAGCTGCATCAAGCCATGCACCCCAAAGAGTTATAACAAGTTGTGGAGGCAACGAAAGATTTGGAGCGTGTTCTTTGTAAAATTGAATGCGTATTGGAGCTTTTAAAAATACTTTTTTAATATAGTTAATAAGATCATTTACTAAAGGAAACTTCTATCTTATACGCTCTGCAGATCTATTAATGCCATGAGCCAAACATGTAATACGTTCGAATGAATTTTTATAATCTTGTCCGGCCTGAAGCATGCAAGATACCATATTGGATAAAAGTAAAATGAGTTTTTCTGAAGGGACAACATCAGGCAAGAAAAAAATGGTCAGAGATACTTGAAACGATCTGGTTAAAGTTAAATTATTGGATTTTTCTAGTTTTTTTGACGCAAAAAGATAGGATCTGCCTGGACATTCTTCCCCTAATACGCCAATTAATGTATTGGCGATATATCTACAGCAAGAGCCTGTACTTTCATCTACTGCAACATAAAAATAATTTAAACTCGCGGCATTTCTTATATTCAGTCATGTTTCTTTAAAAATGGTGTCGGCGCATCGTTTACGCAAGGTTGACTCGTCAGGGATATTATTTTTGCAGTACTTTCCTAAAAATTGCTTTAGGTTAGGAATATTTAATTTTGTCAGCGGTATATTGCTGCCAATCATCGCCTTGCATACATCTTCATTGAACTGCTTCTGGCCGGTTTGTTTTGGTTTCTGTTGAAGGCAACTTTTTAAGGTTTGCTGTGATATTGCACCTTCTTCAACTTTCCGCATGTTGAGAATATGCTTTGCGGTTTTGACATGCTGATCTACAATGAACTTTTTGTCGGCATGAACCTATAGTCACCAAAAAAAAACAACAAAAATTTTAAGTTTCTTTCTTGAATTTTTTCTAAAAGAACGATATGTTTACTCTGGGCCAAAATTAGTTTGACACTCTTTTTGTGAAATTTAAAATCTTATTGTCGGTGTAAATATCAAATTTTATTTTTGATATTAATAAATTTTCTGGATACATTTACTTTTAAGTAAATAAAAAAAACTATGTAGTAAAAAACAACAAGTACCTACATTTTTTGAACACACAGTACAAAAAAGTTAGTCTCCATCCCATGTAAATTCTCGGTAATTCTTTATCCACACGTATTAAATTTTGTTTTAAGCATTTTAATTGACAATACTTTTGTTCACTAAGTGAAGATTGGAACCTGTGATGAGCACTGATAAGTACACTTGGAGAACCCAAATCACCACAACATATTTTAAAAGACCTGACGATCGTTTCACTAACCAAGTTAGCGTCATCAGAGGATGAAACATTCTAAATACTTAAAAAACTAACATCAACTTATATACCGGATCTCAGGTAAAGAGATCGAACCGAGATGAGACACTAGTCGTAGGCAAATTCTAAAGTGTATTGTATTTTATCGCCGGAAAAGGTCTTTGCGCTATCCCTACTGCTTTATCTAAAAAGTGTCCATCTGTAATAGTCTTGAGAAAGTTCAACGGCAGCTAAATTAACAACGATTCCTTTGGCGGCAATAACTGTATACTTGTGTTATCGGTAAAACGTGCCGAAAACGTGGGAATTTTATTTAGCAAAGCAATCGATCAAGTGACTCGTAATTGGCACTGGTGAAATTTTTTGTTGTAGCTATATTTCGCAATATATACGCTCTCGAACCCATTTAGCTGTCCTGGTTTTCTAACATTTTTTATTAATTTCAGATTATCTTTATCAACGTGATGATTATTATCCCAAATATGTCGGGCGACGGCAGACTTATCTACAGTACCGTAACGTAATTGGGATATGTGTTCTTTGAATCTGATTCGAATCGATCTTTTTGTTTGTCCGACGTATTTAAGATTACAATCTTTACAACTTATTTTATAAATTTTCGACATTTGTCCGCGCCATCCTTGTCTTTTGGGTTACCTAGCAAGTTTTTTAAGGTATTTGTTGTTGAAAATGCTAGCTGTAAGTCGACTTTTTAAAAAATGCTGTCTAGACCCCTCGTGATTATAGGTTCAAATGGTAAACAAACAAAGTTTTTTCCGATTTTTCTCTTCTGAACGTCGTTGATTCCGTCAACATTTTCTTTGTTTTCTGTTTGTTGATTAATTTTTCCACTAGGCAAGCAGTGTATCCGTTATATTCGGCCACGTTCTTAATATAATTTAATTCTTTGGTATATCTACTCTTGTTTTAAGGAAATTTAATAAACCGATTTACTAAAAAATTCAGACTGGCCATTTTTTGTGCGTACGTATGATGTGAGTCGCTCAGGATGTAGCTTAAAGTAGTGGTTTCTTTACTATAGACATCGAATTCTAAAGCGTCTTTATTATTGATAACTAGTACATCTAGAAAGGGTAGTCTATTATTAATTTCTAATTCGTGGGTAAATTTTATAGAATCACATTTATTGTTTAATTTGGCAATAAAATCTTCTATTCTGCAAATGTTTGTGTTAAACACCGCTAAAATATCATCCACGTAACGACACCACACTCTAGGAAAATAACCTTCTTCAAGATCTGTTTCAAATCTGCTCATGAAAAGGTCTGCAATAAATGGCGATAGAGGATTGCCCATTGCCGTGCCTTGTGTTTGTTGAAAAAATGCATTGTTGAGTTCAAAAATATTTTGTTTGATGCAAAGGTCTGTTAGAGTTAAATACTTTTTGCAGACATTTTCATTTATGTTATTCATTTTTAGCAACTGCTCTAAATATGTTAAAGTTTGCTCCGTGGGAACGCTAGGAAACAATGAGGTTACATCGAACGAATCTAAAACCTCGCCTTCGGTCAATTTAACATCTTTGATCTTATTAATAAATTCAAGAGAATTTGTTACTGAAAAACTTTTCTGTTTTACAGGCAAGCCTTTAAACTCATATGTCAACCGGCTATAGATTCCCCGACTTATAATTTACCTAAGTGGTGTTCTGTTTCAACACTTCCAAAAATATGTTGCGCACCGTTTTTAGCGCTCTTGCTAAGATTAACCTGAATGGTACTTAATAATATTCACTAAACTGTCGGTCATTCTGGCGCTTGAAACTTAATCTTTATTATTTGTACCTCGAACTATGGTAATTCCAACTATCTGGGTTTTTCCCGATTCTGGTTATATAATATAGGGGAAAGTGGGGCAAAATGGCCCCTTTACCAATTTGTTGGGCAAAAAAATACAAAAAAACGGAATATTTGATTATGATTTATTCATACAATGAAAGAGACATAACAGAATACATTTCTTTGAAAAAATAACATCTAATAATAAAAAGAACAAAAAAATAGATATTCTTTAAAAAAGACCCAAAGGAACCATTTTACACCCTGGTGGAGCTAAAATGGCCCCCTTCATGAGGTAAAATGACCCCCACATTTTTTTTCACATAAAAGTTATAAAAACACTTTTATTTGCAAAAATCGCAAATGTACATTTTTTGCTTTCTTGCAACACCTGCGCATAATGAATGACACCATTTTTTACACAAATTGCAAGAAACCCAGACCTCTTTGGCCCGTGACTCACTGAAAAACTCGGAACAAAATATACAGGCGACGTCGTCTTCCTTAACTCTTCTCCCTTTATTTTCTTTATTTTTTCCAAACACCTTTCTGCTCACAGCTTTCCTAGCTGTTTGTGAAGTTGGCCTAGCGGTTTTTGATTTTTCTTTTGCAACCAAATAGTTTGGTGTGGAAGTAAAAACAGTTGCTCCTTGGGAGGGTCTTGAACTCCTAGTCTGAGGAGGTGCCAGAGGTAGGGGGTATAAATCAAATGGAGTTACAAAAGTGTCATCTTTATCTTCATTGTTCGCAGCACCAGCTTCCAGTTCTATAGCGTTAACGTTAGGGTTTGGATTTGAGGTTCCAACTTCAGGACTTATTATAACATCAACTGGCTTTGAAACGGCAACTTTTATCTTTGGAACTGCAGCGTCTAAAGTTTCATTTTCTGATAAATCATCTGCACTATCTGTAAAAAGGCTGACTTCATCTGAAGATCGTCCACTTGCCTCCCATTCATCTGACTCGTCTGATGATTCATCACGAATTTTCCTCTTTCTTATGGGAAAAGTTATTACAGATGATCTTGGTGGCGAAGAAGGGGGTGTTTTTTGAGGAGGGGTATTTTGAGTAGGAGTTTTCTGAGGAGTTTGTTCTTGGTGACAAATAGGAGCGTCCGCGTCGGTTTCATTTTCCACTAGAGGACGATCAGTTGTGTAGGATGGTTTAAATTTCCAATCTGGGAATATATTCGGATTAAAGGGGCAGATGCCTGTTTTCTCGAATCCACTGAGACCGTTATTAAGTGTGGCAGTTCTTCTATATGCTTTTCCAAACAAACCACCAATGTTATACATTGTTACCACTTTTCCTGGGTTTGCTTTAAGCCATAAAATAACCTCTTCAGAGGTGAAAATACAGCCACATCTAATGGTTGCATCTCATGAGTGCAATGTGGAGGAAACGACAGCAGTATAATGCCATTTTCCCTACAATATTCTATAGCTTGGATGGACTTGTGGCTTGAATGCCCGTCTAGCAACAAGAGGACCTTATTTTCAATGGAACACTGGGTGTGTTGTTTAAAATGCTGCAAGAATTGAACAAAGGTTTCAGATTTCATGTAGCCAGATTCGTTGTAAAGACAAAGCGTTCCATAAGGAACACCTTGGAATAATAACTCATTTCGTCTTTTGCGAGGGAATATGATTGCTGGCGGAATGAAATGACCAGCAGCATTTACACATAGAACAACGCTCACATTTTGTCCCCTTTCAGCACTTGTTAGGAAACCAACCTGCTTTCGCCCTTTATGTGCTAAAATTTTGGGCAGCTTACTGGGGACTGTCTGGATACCCGACTCATCCATATTGTACATTGTCATCGGTGTGATGTTATTTTTACTTGTTATTTCTTCCAAAAGAGAAAAATACTTTGCCACTACTTCTTTATTAAAGCCTCTGGCTCTGGCAGCGGAGGTGGCCTCCGGAGTTCTAAACGAAATCTCTGGATTTCTCTTCAGAAAATCTCTAAACCAACCCGTTCCAGCTGCCTTTTTCTCTCTAGAAAACCTGAGGCTAATACCATTCCTCTCCGCAAGCTCGTAGGCCATTTGACAAATATTTTTTTTTGTCAGACCGAACAGACGGTCTTCCATCTCTAAAACATATTGCTTTAAGTACGTCTCCAATTCCTTCGGCAATGTTGTAGTGAACCTTCCAAGAATTTTCGTAAAACCTTTTGCCTGAAAAAAAAATAATGACGAATAACTGCCTTCTTTCCCCTAAAATACATCTGCAGAATCGAAAGAATATAAACGTCTAGTTTGAAAATACTTACCAATTTATTCTGATTTTTGGCCCTTCTCTTTAAAGTACTCAAGGGCAGATTATAGGTCCTAGCGGCTGTTTTAAAAGGCATGCCATTAGAAATTTCTTGTAAGGCATGTCGCATTGAATTTGAGTCCCATTTTTGTCTAGAGGTCTTCCGAACGTAATTTCTAACCATTATTTCTGAAGAGATAAAGATATATTCGATTGTTGGAAAAAATTGCTATGCATTTTTTTAGGCGACCATGCGAGGGTAAAATGGTCCCTGGGGCCATTTTGCCTCAATGTAAAGGGACCATTTTACCCAAAGAGTAACCAAATGCATAAAAAATACATAATTAGTGAATCCTCATATTTAGGGCAATGGCGACAGAAAAGAAATGTGCAGGAAAATATACCTTTTAAACATCATACAAAGATGTTTTACTTACCTCAGTGAATACGCCTACAAACACAACTTTGGTCCGCACGAAATTAACAACACCACCTGAGTTTTTATTGGTTATGTTATACTAGCCGAGATACGCTTCGCACATCTTCACCAATTCATACATAGATGGCGATAGTAGTACTGAATGTAATGATTCAAGCTAAACAGTGGTTTTACGCATGCTATGGGAAAAATATGAGGGGATCATTTTACCCGGGGGGGCCGTTTTACCCTACTTTCCCCTAATGGGCTATTTATCATCGTCTACGATTCTCCTAATTTCATCGGCCGCCTCTCCCAGCGTAAGTTCCAGGAACTGCACTGGCCGTCTTTATATTTTCAGGTCTAAATAAATATAGTAAACCAGACAATATAGCGTTATGTCTTTTGTGCCTGACATAATTTGAAAACTTGTGAGAAAAAATGCAAAACTTGTTGCTTGATAGATAAAACTGCAGTTTCTATGAAAATATGCAGAAAATGCATTGTTCTGTGCCTCATTTATTACCTAATAAGTTAAAAACGCAAGAAACATGGTTTTATAAGGGGAAGTAACATTTCAATATTGTTAGTTTTATAGAACTACGTTCCCTAGGACACAGAATTCTAAAATGCAGCGACCTGCATTCTTATACTAAAAAGACTCCGAAAGATTTCATACAAACAATATAAAACATTTATTAGAATTCTGTTTTGCTGATTTTGCTCCTTGGAACTAGCTTCAGAATTGAATGTTTGCCTGCAGTTTTTGTCCGCTGCGCCAGTGGAATTGCAAGAAAAGGAATGTGTAGTAGGAATGCTGGCTGATAGTAGTACATTCTGTCTTGCGAGTGCGCACCTGCTTCGAGAAATTATGCCCGTATGCATTGTCTTCCTAGAGAGGTTTTCCGAGAGGCATTATTCTTAGATAATTCCGTAACGGAAAATATTCCCGATGTAATTTGTCCTGTTTAATGCATTTTCAGCGTTAGATGGAAAATAATGGTGACATGTTTTATTCCCACCCACACAATTCGCTTGAACCAATTTAACATCATGACCAGGCTCGCAAATCAGTTGGCGGTTGAAAATTTTGCTAAAACAAGGCTTTCTTAATAAATAAAGTCTAGGCGCAGCAAGTGCGTTATGGAGGTGAATTGTTATAAAAATGTTTTTAATAGGAAACAGGTCTTTCTAATGCAATCAGATTCCTAACCAACAAACCTTAGGTTAATAGCAAATTGAGTTATTAAAATTTGAAGCATTAAATGGAAATTCGCTACCAAAACGCACTTTCCGTATCGATTTTTTGCTTACAAAAATGCATCATATTTCGATAAAAAATGCAAAACTTAAATAAAATAAGGGTGTCCGAAAAAAAATTTTGTAGGGTTCACCAACGACTTATGGGCCACCCTGTGATTGCCAAAATAATTTTATGATGCTGCTCAAGACAGCCTATAATTAACGTATACAATTTTTTCTCGTATCTTTTATAATAACAATTAATATAATTATATAACATAATATAATTATAATAACAATTATATATATATATATATATATATATATATATATATATATATATATATATATATATATATATATATATATATATATATATATATATATATATATATAAATGCGTCACCCTGTATATATGTAAACAGATAAAAACTGAATGTGAACCCGGATATGGATTTGCTCTCATTTGAAGAAATCTTTTTAAAATCCAAAAGTCGCGGTCTCCTCATTAACGAATTTTTTCTACGAAAATTTGCCCAAAATTATACTGTTAAACCATAAACTAAAACTATCACCAAAACATCTGAGAAAGGGTTTATTTAAAATGAATTTTCTGTAAACATTTTAGTAAAATGAAGGACAATGGCGGTTGCAGTTGACTTTTAAGGGTTTGCAGAACACTATTCTTGCGACATTTTCTTTACATAATCCGTATTTGTTTCAGGTTCTTTGCCTAAATGTTGCAAATTTTGACGTTTAAAATAGCGACTTTGACGTTTTGACGTTAACCCCATTTTTTTTCTTTAAATGCCCATACTTTTTTGTCTTTAAACCTACAGACCGAAATTTTGGTACATGGTTCACTCTTTATAACACAAACAGGCGTAGCAAATTTGGTTGCCGTTGTTTTGTTATTTCTGGAAATATAATGTTTCTCCGCAAGAAAACACAACATTTTTCGGAAAAACCTGGGCAGATTTTCCTGGCTGACGAACTTATCCAAGCCATTTGTAAAAGGAAAAATCGGCCCATTATTTTTTGATTTATCGGTGTGATACATACATATATATATATATATATATATATATATATATATATATATATATATATATATATATATATATATATATATATATATATATATATATATATATATATATATATATATATATATATATAGTGGCACAACACTCCCATGGAGTCTGGGCGCTTCATGTTTGATTCGTTTGGCAGGGTGAGTCACTCCCATGATACAAATAACCAGAGATATGATATTCAGACTACCTATTTTTAGACCTGTCACGCGCATGGTGTCAAGTGGTGAGTCCAATGCAACAATAATATGCTGTCGTACAGTGGGGTTTGACGTTTCATCACAACCTCTTAGCAAATTACGTATTTTACTAATATTTAAGTGCATACAGTTGGAAGTAATAAAAATGAAAAAGATTAAAGTTAGTGCTGCGATATATGTTATCTGAAAAAGATAATATTGGCGTAACTTCAATGGCATTAAACTGACGTATAGAAACTTTTTGATTGCGAATGACTTTGTTTTAAGTGTGTAGTTTGACTTCTATAACGTTACTCACCACTTGACGTCATAGGAGGGGGCAGGGCACATGCGCAATATCATATCTCTTCTAAGTCATTATATCATGAATCACTCCATCCATTTATTAACCTGTATGTGCGAGCTGTTGTACTTTTTCCACAATTTCTTTTCACTGTCTTCTTTTGATTATATGTCTCTCCCATTCCTTGATGCCTGCTTTTCATAGATCCTCTAGGCCTTCCTGGCTTTCTTCTTCCAGCGGGCGTCCATTCAGTTATCGATCTTATTGTTGAGGTATCCTGATCTCCATACATGACCCAGCCAACTTACTCTCTGTGCTTTTATGCAAGATATGATATCATCTCCACCCATTTCATCTTTTAGTTCTTGGTTCATCATTTTTCGGTACTCAGTATTAGTGACTTTTATGAGCCCGGGTATCGCTCTCATAATTTTTCTCTCTATTACTCCTATTTTGCTTTTTTCTTTCTTCGCCATTGTCGTGGTTTCAGCAGCATATCTCATAATCGGTCTTATCATTGTCTTATATTGTTTATCTTTGTTCGCTTGGTCAATGCATTAGTTTTCAGCAGCTTCTTTTGTGCGTGAAATGCTCTTATTTACTGTTTGAATTTTTTTATTCCAGTGTTTCTGTCTGCTGAATTGTTTATCGTGGATCCCAGATACTTAAACTTTTTTAGTACTTCGCATTCGTAGTTACTTAATCTTACTTAGTGTTGCCGAGTGTTTTTACCGCATATTATAATCTTCGTTTTTTCTCTGTTGACCTTCAATCCCATTTTCTTGCCCTCTTCCTCCATTTCTTTCAATGCTGTGATAATAAATTTTCATTGTTTGGATATTATCACTACATCGTCAGCGTAAGCTATTATTTGCATTCCTTTATTTCTCAATGTTGCGTTTTTTCCCACCCTCTGGACTGTGTATTCCAAAGCAATATTAAATAACGTAGCCGATAGTGAATCTCCTTGCCGTATACCACTATTTGTTTGAAATTTCTCCATTTTGAGTTTTGACGCCATTTACAATTATCTTCATTGTCTTTTGCACAAGTCTTCTTAGTTTATTTGCTATCTTCATCTCTTCATCTCCTCCATTTCCTTCACTAGCGGCATTCTGATGATGGTCTCAAATGCTTTCTGCAAGTCGATGAATACCATTTCTACTGGTATAGTATATTCGTGTCTTTTCTCCATGTTTGTCTTATTGTATGTATGGCGTCTTTCGTTGACTTCCTTTTCATAAATCCACTTTGATATTTGCCTACAACGTTAGTGATTTTGTCTGTTAGTCGTTTCTCGCTAACTGTTGTCAATACTTTATAAGTAACGTTTAGTAAGGTTATCCCCCTATAGTTTATGCATTCTTGTTGATTTCCTTTTAGATAATTTTTATGTAGAAAAATTTATTAAGAAAGAGGTCACGACGAATTTGGCTCCCTAGAACCCAAAACCAAGGTCCGTATATACCATATATAGATACGTCATCTGATGACTGTCTGATGTAGAGGCGTTCCCACGGTTTTACTATGATTGTATCAGACAACCCGTGATCCTGCACCATAGACAAATCCAATCCTGAACAGACCGTTTGATTTATACATTCAGGGCTTGGTCTGCTTTCAACGGTGTTTGGTAAACCAAAAACTTTACTTGCATCCACAGAAAAAAAAACCAGAGGCGTGAAATTGGGTGAGCTAAGAAGCGAAGGAACGGACCCACATCTGTTAATCCAATGTTGACCCAACTGCTCATACAAATACTAACAAGATTATACAGAACAATGTGCAGGCACACCATCGTGTTGTAGCCACATTTGGGGCGAACCTTTTTTACTTTTGCAAACTTTACAAATGGGCAGAATCAACAGAAAAATGCAATCAACAAGAAATTTAGTTTTTTTGTCTTCGCTAAGATAAGCGTTGGTAAAAAGTACGCAATATAAGACGCGATACGGATTGTGTCATTTAAAAAAGACGCTGTACGTACCCGGAGAAAATGGAAATGTTAGGTCAAGACTGAATTCTGTGCTACCAGCATGAAAAAGTCAAATTTTTAATTAAATAAAAATCGAAGAACTAAAGTTAAGCCACTTAATAATGCGCTAAAGCATGAATCGCTCAAGTGTTTTTCCAACCAATGCTGAAGCTGTCGTTTCAACATAAACCATGTGGGTCGTTTAAACAGGTGTATTGAAGTAAAAAGACGCCATTTTAAACAATTGCAAAACATTTTTGGACATACGTTGTTTGATTCAAATGTCTTCTCTCATGGCACTGAATAACCATCAGCAGTTTGATCACATAGTTCTGAATCACTCTGTATATATATATATATATATATATATATATATATATATATATATATATATATATATATATATATATATATATATATAACTTTCAATGGAAAAGTTAAATATCTGGGAGTGAATTTTTCTGATGAAGTGGTTTTTGATCAAAAGTTACTATACGGAAATTCTCCGAAAAACTTGAAACGCTAACAAAATCAAATTTACTCAATTGTGAATAAAAATTTGTTGCTTTGAACAGTATTTATCCTAATGTTTAATTTACCCTCTTTAAGCGGCCCCTGTTGAACGATTAAACAAAAACGTTCTTGATAACATTGACAAAATTATAAGAAGTGCAGCTAAAGAAATTCTCCAAATTCCAAATGATACACCAAATGGACTCTTATATTCATAAAAGTCAGTAAAATAAGTTCAAATTTCAAATACTTTTGGGAAACTTATTTGACACACTTAAATAAATCTTGAATTAAAACCAATCAGAATTATTTCAAAACAGAAGAAAGTTGTGTTTAAAAAAAATTAACGATTATGCGTAAACACTATGTATTCTCGAAAGCTTCGATCTTAGTGCAAATTATGTGTATCTGCTGTAGATACTTTTCAGCACAATCAAATATACGTTATCGAAGGAAACATTTTTATTAAGAATTCAACAAAGCCATTAAATAACACAACATCTATAAAACTATTAATTTAAAAAAAGTAGTTAACAAAATGGATATCGAAAAGGCTGTTAAAAATTGCATTAATCATTAATCTACCTAATTAAATTAATATAAAATTAAACTGCAACTTTAGAAACAGAACAACAACAGATCAGACTAAGTGCTCGAAGTGTTCACCATTTACGGCAATGCATTTTCTCACTCGTTTTATTAAAATTATCTCTTACTTTAAAAATGAATTTTGTTGAGTTCTGATATCATCAACACCATGTACGATCCTTTTCCATAATTGCTGGCGGTTATTTATTATATATTTGTAGACCAGTCACTTTAAATAACCCCAAAAGTAAAAATATAGCGGATTTAAGTCTGGACTACGCGCTGGCCCTGGGTGCACACTATTTCTACCAATCCACCTTTGAGGGTAAATTTAATCTAAATAATTTCGCACATCTCGGATGTAATGTGCTGGAACACCATCATGCATGAACCAAGAATAAAGTTAAAGGTACATCCTCTAAAATGATCGGTAAATTATCTCTCAAAAACAAGAGATACGTTGCTCTGTTGAGTCTGGGTGGCAGTTCAAATGGTTCCACAATACAATTTCCAAGAATGCCACACCAAATGTTTGTTGAAGATTTATGTTGAAAATGACGTTCGCTGATAGCATTAGAATTTTCAATCGTATAGGTATGGCTATTCCGCAAATTGAAAATACCTCTTCTGGTGAATGAGGCTTCATCAGCAAATAAAATTTTCTTGCAGAGCATTGAATCCTGTAAATAGCGTTCTCTCATAAATTGACAAAATTAAAGTCTTCTTGGTAAGTCCTGCGGTAAAAGCTGCTGAACCCGAGTGAAATGATAGGGATGCAGCTTTTCTTTGCGTATGGTTCTAGACACCGAAGATTTTCTTATACCCGTTGCTGCACTAACACTTCTCGTGGTGGTTTCCGCGTCTTCTACAAAATGAACTATAATTTCGTCTTCCATATCAGCATCAGTTGCACTGAGTCTTCCTGCATTTCTGTTTTTGGGATAAAATGAGCCAGTTTCACCTAATCTATCGTACAGTGCGTTAAAAGTTTTATGGTTTGGTTGCCTTCTATCAGGATAAAGCTCTAACTAGCACTGTGCTGCTCTGAGCGAAGAGAAATTTTCCTGGGCATAAAGACACACCATATCTCTCATCTGTGAATTTGAAAAATTGAAACTAAATGGGATTTCTTTATTTTTGTTCGAAAGTGAACATAGAGAGTGGACAAAAAATTATGTCCATGTTAATGAACCAGTGTTACTGTCGGTGGCGCCACCTAGTGCCAGTGGTGAAATTGATACCATCATCATATTACGCATGATGCATAATAATACCGTGCCACATTTCATAATAATATGAACCGCTTTCAAGATATTTAAAAAATAATAATTTTAAGAAAAATTATTTAAACACCCTGTAAAACGAAAACGAGTAACATTTTACTGAGACATGTTGAGCCTAATCGCTTTATTTTTGCGCCAGATCTCACGCACTAGCTAATGTCCAATTAATTATGTGGCACCTGTATATATATATATATATATATATATATATATATATATATATATATATATATATATATATATATATATATATATATATATATATATATATATATATATATATATATATATATATATATATAGATTATCTCTGGCAAAACTGAATTTGTTAAAATAAAAATGTTCTAACAATTTAAATGTTGAAGTAAACATGTATCAATACAACCAGTGATATATTTGATATATTTGATGACGCTGACATTGTCAGCGAAAGGATCGTAAGGTCTTTGAAATACGTATTGTGGTGATTTAGGTTCTCCAAGTGTACTTATCGGGTCAATATATAATGGGGCACCCGGTATATATATATATATATATATATATATATATATATATATATATCTATATATATATATATATATATATATATATATATATATATATATATATATGTATATATATATATATATATATATATATATATATATATATATATATATATATATATATATATATATATATATATATATATATAGATTATCTCTGGCAAAACTGAATTTGTTAAAATAAAAATGTTCTAACAATTTAAATGTAGAAGTAAACATGTATCAATACAACCAGTGATATATTTAGACACATCTAATTTTAGATAAATCTGCATTAGAAGCTTTTGAAAACGTTCAAGCGACCTTTATCTTCATAATTTCATAACAATATTACCAATGTTTATCCTGTTTTAAAACCAAATGTCAGCAAGCACAGTAAGCTCTTTGTGAAAGATTACTTTGATGTATAGCAGAATAAAGGTCTCGGGTAAACCAATTTCCTAACATATTAGGTCATGTGCATTTCTTTGTTGAAATCTGTTATCCGTAAATAAGAAATGAGTTTCCTTTTGAACCATTACACCACAACCTTTCAATCTGATTTATTGGTATTTTACAAATACACCGATCCCTCTTATGCATAATGCATAATATTCGCATTTACCTTTCCGATATTATTATAAAACAGCCATTTCATCCGGAAACATGTAAATTATTTGTAAATATGAAATATTTTTGAACATATCGACATGTAAAATTAGTTTTTTAGAATTAAACAGCATTAATATATATACATATATAATATATATATATATATATATATATATATATATATATATATATATATATATATATATATATATATATATATATATATATATATATATATATATGGTGAATCTGACCACCCATACCAGTACTTTATAAGCCTACTGGATGCTCTAAGGGAAAAATAAGGTATGTTTGTATACTCAAATCAGAAATGGCAGGTTCTGGCCTACCTAAATCTTGGATGTCTAAATGGAACATGGTATTTTTTATTACAGATTTAGGTTACATGTTAAAATATAAAAAACTTTTATCTGAACCACGTTACCGATAGATGTCACCATTAACCTTGAAAATAAATTTTAACTGTTCTTAACATAAACCAGACCCAACAGCGACATAGCTGTTGGTGAATGGTTGGTAAAAAATGTAAGCGTTCATAAATGTTTCTGCAAATATTTAATTAAAAGGAAGCACAATGTCGGATAAAGCTGAAACTTAAGGCTTTATAGAACACACTTCTTACGACATCCCTGATACATACGCCGTATTAGTTTCAGCTTCTTAAAAAAGAATCTAGAACATTAAATTTTGACGTTTCGAATCTCGACTTTGACTTTTTAAGAAGAAAAGCCACAAGGCTTATAACTTTTTATTTTAACATAGAGTTTCAAGTTTTGCTACATGGCTTGTTTTTTATGACACAAACGTGCGTACCAAATTTGGTTGCCATAGCTTTGTTATTTCCGGAGATATAAAAAATTTCCGAAAGAAAACACATAATTTTCCGGGAAAAATTAGTCCGATTTTCCTGGCTAACCAAAGTCTTTATAGAACACACTTCTTACCACATTTATTTTACATAAGCCGTATTAGTATCAGCTTCGTAAAGAAGAATCTAGAACATGTAAATTTTGACGTGTCGAATCGCGACTTTGATGTTTTAAGAAGAAAAACTATAATGCTTTTAACATAGAGTTCAAAGTTTAGCTGCACGGTTTGCTTTTTATGACATAAACGCGCGTACCCAATTTGGATGCCATAGTTTTGTTATTTCCGGAGATATAAAAATTTTCCGAAAGAAAACACATAATTTTCCGGAAAAACCCAGTCCGATTTTCCTGGCTAACAAACTTATCGAAGCGACTGGCAAAAGAGAGGTACTCACCAAATGAAACCAAAATCGGCCCATTATTTTTGTGTTATCGGAGTGACACACACACACACACACAAATATATATATATATATATATATATATATATATATATATATATATATATATATATATATATATATATATATATATATATATATATATATATATATATATATATATATATACATATCAAGTCTTAAACTGACCTCGGATTTCAGTTCCAGGAACCCGAGTGTACGCTCACTTGAAGACATTTTTTCAAAATTCAAAAGTCGCGATCTCCTCATTAGTGAATTCCTGTAAGAAAATTCACAAAGAACAGTTTCCTAATTTGTTAAGAGGTTATGAGATGTGATGAAACGTCAAACTCACTCTACCGCAGCATAATATTATCATGTTGCGACTGTACTCACTCCATGTCGCATGAACGTGAAAAAAAAAGGTAGCCGCATTATCATATGTAACTGTATCTTATCTAAAACCTTTCGGGGTTAAATTTAATATTGACAATTGACAATAAATGATATTACCACAGATTGAAAAATGACTGTGAAGCTCCAGAACGAATGTAATCTAACAGCGTTGTCAAATAGAGTAAATTAGGATTAGAGGGATAAATTAAAAAATCACGAGAAATGGGTAATCCGAAATCTGCAGGTATTACATAGAGCTATGGATTATGGTATTTTTTGACCAACTGATGAAATTAAATTTTACAAAATGTTTTCTTTAAAAACAGAAGTTATGAAAGTTTGAAATGTTTATACATAATAATAATAATAATAATAATAATAATAATAATAATTATAATAATAATAATAATAATAATAATAATAATGATGATGATGATGATGATAATAATAATAATAATAATAATAATAATAATAATAATAATAATATGTTTATTGTTCATTTCAACAATTACAAAATAATTCATCTAATCTAAAAGTAATTATAATAAATCTAATTTAGGTCTTATTCTAATTTAAATTTAAATTTAATATACCACAAAATGTTTTTAATGCGTGTACTGTAAACTCGTCCGGGTTTGTGTGTACACATTGTTTACTTACGTCCCGACAATGGAAGTTCGATATTATTTAAGGCATTTTTATAGGAGAAAAAAAATAAATTTAAACAATAATATAAAAATTATATAATATACAAAACGAGTTGAAGGGAATGAATGTAGAGAAGGAAAAAATACCAACAAAAGAAAACAAAAATTAAATATTTTAACAATGAAATAGTGTTTGCTAAGCTTGTGATAGTTTTTTTGCGTAACTGATACTTGCTTGTCTCATACCACTTTTTAAAACAACCGATGAAATTTCGAAAAGTACTGTGTGTAGTGTGCTGGAATCTTATTCTATATTAGTGGCCCCATGTATGAAATGTGCTGTTGTGAAAGATCTAAGGACCTAAAGGGAACTGTTACTTTTGCTGAGCTAATTGGTCTTGTTGTAATAGAATAAAAAATAGGTGAATGATAAATGGGGAATTTTGGCATTAATTTAGCAACTGAGAATATGTAGAGGTCTGACACGGTGAATATACCGCTGTCCTGAAAAACTTGTACACTGGGATATAATACTGTTCTATTCAGCATCGTCTTTATGATCAATTTTTGTGTTATATTCAGATATCTCTGGTGTACCTCGTATGCGTTTCCTCAGGCTATGATAGCACAACTCAGGATTCACTGAACAATACAAATATAGACGCACTTTAGCCACTTCCACGATAAAATGTGCCTTAATTGCTTACACTTTTAAACGGTTTTTTCTCAGTTTGTTGTTTATATAATCTGTGTGAAAATTCCATTTTAACAGTTAAATATAATGTGTTATCTGTACGTATTATTTTGTTCTCGCAGGAGCAGTTGGTTTTATTATAGCAGTCATAATCATGTATAGTAATACTGTTCATATCTGGTATTTGTGACAATCTAGGAGCAAATGTTATAAATATTGTTTTCTTAAAATATAAAGTCAACAGATTGGAGTCAAGCCATGATTTTACCGCTATTATACCATCAGCTGCTGTTTCTTTACAGTTTCCCAGTTAGACTGTGTCATCCGCGTAGCATACAATTTTTCCAGGGATGTTAACACTTAGCAAATTTTTTACATATACTAGAAACAAAATAGGATCTAGAACAGTTCCCTGAGGCACCCCATATGTGATTAGCCCGTAGTTACTACATAAAGGTTTAACTAAATTAAATTTCTGAAAATTTGTCAACCCCGGTAAGAAACAGCTACATTTTGACATGTAATGATTGTAGCCTCTATTTTTTAAACTTTTATCTTCGACTTATTTCAATTGCATGAAGTACAGGTAACGTCATCTGTCTTTGTCCAACAATGTAGATATTGCATCACAGAATTTGAAGTCATGTCGAGGATTATTGTATTATTTTCGAATAATTTTATTCTTCTTTGATCAAAAGACTTTAAATTGGTACGCTACCACGTCTATCTATGTCCTTTTAAGCTGTACATTTTCGTTTCAATCACTTAAACAATTTCAAAAGTATTGCGTTTTAAAGAATATTCTTGAATTTGTTGTTTAAGAAAAATCGGGCCTTAAGATCTGATGAACGCAATCATTTAAGCCACAAAATAAGGACAATTCCCAAAATTTGGTCCAAAGGTATGAGGTATTTTTGAGTTATCGGTTGTGTATATATATATATATATATATATATATATATATATATATATATATATATATATATATATATATATATATATATATCATACTATAATAAGTATGTCTCTAGCCCCCTTTTCATACAAGTTCCTAGTTTTTCTATTGAAACCAACTTATCAGTACTCATCGAAGATTTCTGGCCTCAGAAAGTGTTTGTATGTAAGCTTGCAAATTATATTATATTATAATAGTAGAAAAATCCTAAGCGCGATATTTAGTTCTAGTACCATACTGTCTTTTCCTTGAAAAATTTAACGTTGCCATAACCGAATATATGAGACAACATCCAACAGCTCGACTTAACTCCCTGTCCTCGGTTTTATGTCATGTATATGACAGGTCGAGGAGTGTACAATATCCCTTGGCCGATGACAGGATGGCCACAGGCGGCTCTAGAGGCCAGAGGCACGGCCTTACGCACTGGGCTCTGCAAGAGAAGGATGCGTGACGCGTGTACGTGCGTGTGCGTGTCCTGCATGAGCCAACTGCGATTCACCCATCAGGAGATATGTGCACGAACAACGACACGTTATGCTACGTGATGATCATAAGGAAAAAGAGGTGCTGCGTCTCTGTTTTCATCATTTTATCTCAGGATAACGGGATATGTGCAAAATATTTTGTTTATATTTGTTTACACAATGAAAAATCTATGGCTTACTTAACTCTATTGCGTAGCTTTGAAATAGGACCGTTAAATTTTAAACATGTAAAAAAACTCAAAAAAGGAGGGGTTCGGTTTATGCATTTATTACGATATAAAAATTTAATTTTTTTTAAATTTTTTATTTGACAACACACCACGAGGGTTTACAGCCTAAATACTATCGTACCGTGGGTGTCGACAAGGAGGAAAGAGGCAACTTGTTAATTCTGGACTTGAAGGTTTGGAGGTTCGGAGGAGAAAAAAAAACATGTGCCGGCAAGGAATTCCACAACTTGGAAGTCCTAGGGACAAAAGAGCGGGCATAACAAGATGTTCTATGTCTGGTGACCTGGACAGTAAAAGGTTGCATTCGCTCTGTTCCCTTGTTGTGTATACCTTTGCTCCTCTGAGCAGTGCCTGTGCATATATCTATAAAAGAGAAAGAGGTCACCAACGACACGTCGGTAGGCAAGGGATGGAATACTTTGGGTGAGGGTAGGGTCACCGATGAGACGTATAACTCTCTTCAGAACGGAGTCTAGGATAGCGCGTGTAGAAGCGGCAGCGGCACCCCAGATGTGGGAGCAGTGTTCGAGGTTTGCCCTTTTTTTGTGAAGTATATAAGGTATAGAGATTAGCTGGTGAAAAGTATTTGCGAGCCCAGAAGAGGAAACCTAATTTCTTAGCAGCTCCTTCTGAAATTAATGTTACATGTTGGTGCCAATTGAGACTTAAATCCACAGAAATGCCAACAAGTGAAAATGACTCATTACTTTGAATAACTTGGTTATTCATTGTGATAGGTCTAGGGCTGATGTATCTCTTATGAGATAAAACTAAGACTGAGATTTGGTGGAGTTGAATTGTACAAGATTTCTACTTCCCCAGGCTAATATTTTTTGAGAGGAGGTCATTAATGTGGAGAAGAAACAAAGTATGGGCTAAAGCTGAACCTTGAGGGACTCCTGCATTAGTTGGATACAGTTTAGACGAATGGCCATCCACGACAACAGAAATGCTCCGGTTGGAAAGGAGATTTCCGCCGCGTGCCAAACCTGGTCGAATGCTTTGGATATGGCAGTTGATGTGCGCTGACGGAATCCATACTGCCTGTCGTGGATAATACTACATTTTTCAAGAAATTTTAGTAATTTGGTGTTTATATACTTTTCTATCACTTTAGAAACGACTGAAAGAAAAGAAATAAGCCTGTAGTTGCTGGGAAGCGTTTGGATCCTTTCTTGGGGACGGGTTGTACTCGAGCAGTTTTCCAGTTACTAGGGAATATGCCTCTATTTTAAAATGTCTGAAGCAGATGAGTCGGGACAGGAGCAAGTTCTGGTGCGCATTCTTTGCTGCGATCTCGTGGTATTAAGAGAAGAGATCATCTTTCGTACCTTTTTAGTTTTGAAAATGATATCCGTGATTTTATGTGCGACATTGGGGATTGTTGGTGGTTGAACATTTATTTTGAGGTAGGTTGAGAGTATAATTGCCGGCGAACAACGAGGCAAAAAGTTCTGCCTTGCCTATGGCGGTAGAACAATTTCATCCACTGAAACCAGAAGTGGGAACGTGCTCTTGCAGAAATTATTCCCAATAGATTTAGCAAGAGTCCAGAAGGGTTTGCTGCCATTGGAGCTTGAGAGGACTTTGTTTTCGATCTGGCACAATAGAGTTTATATCAATACTAATGGTTTGTAACTCAATTGCCTAGCTTTGAAATAGGGCTGTTAATTTTCAAACATGTAAACAAACTCAACAACTGAGGGGTTCGGCTTATGCATTTATTACGATATAAAAATTTTAAATGGCTTACAATAAAATAAAATAATAAAAAGAATTTACAAACAATCAAAATCAGGTTCTTATTTGAACAGGGTGTCAAACAAGGAGATTTAATGTCTCTATGCTATTTAACATATTCGTAGATAAACATATAAGACAGGTTCGTTAGACGAACTGTTGAAAGAAATTTAGTGGGACGTGCTGTTTTAGCGCAATTAATTTTTTTGTATTTTTTTCCATTACGATGGCAATTAGAAGCTGGAAGAAAAGACATACGTTGATTGAAACTCTCTCTCAGGGCTGCAACTAAATCATCTGTTGCATTTACCGGCCACCTTCTGACAACAACTTTGTCCAGCTCTTCGACTACCTTTCTGGAAAAAACCAACCATCTGATTTCTGAATATCCTTCCTCCGAGGTCACTATTCTTGGTAACTTTAATGTCCATAATAAGGAATGGCTGGGACTTTCAAAAACCGATCCACAATGGAGAGCAGCGGAGGCCTTTGCAGTCAGCAATTCTTTAGCCAATATGTTTCAGCAACCTACTTACTTTCCTCGCATCCAAACACACAGCTCAAAGCCCTTGGATCTCCTTCTTACTACAAAATCTGAATGCAATAAGACATCAATCACCCCCCGCTTGGCCGCCCAGACCACGGCATCGTCACTGCTTCTTGCGCAATGCAATCCAAGGTTACACACTCATCACACCCACGGATCGTTTGGCACTACAACTCCGCGAACTAAGACGAAATGCGGGATTACTTTTCCTCAATTCCATGGGCGTCTGTCTGCTACTCTCATCCTGACCCCTCTGATATCTCACAAAACGTCACCGAAATTATTCAAGCTGGCATGGAATTATTTATTCCACGTACACAGGAAACCCCTTCAGCTACTCAAAAGCCCTGGTTCTCTAAATCCTGTGACAAGGCCAGATTTGAAAAGGTCAAAGCTCTTAAAACGCTTCTACACAATCCCAGTCAAAAAAACCGTCAAGAATTTAACGAGGCAAGAAACCGCCATGTAGGCATTCTTACTGAGGCAAAAAAATCGTTTAATAACCACATCAAAAACAAAGTCCTCTTAAGCTCCAGCGGCAGCAAACCCTTCTGGACACTTGCTAAATCTATTGGGAATAATTTCTGCAAGAGCACGTTCCCACCTCTTGGTTCAGGGGATGAAATTGTTTCTACCGCCCTGGGCAATGCTGAACTATTTTACTCGTTGTTCGCCGGCAATTCTACTCTCAACTCATCTCCAAATGTTCAACCACCAACAGTCCCCAATGTCGCGCATAAAATGACGGATATCATTTTCAAAACTAAAAAGGTACAAAAGATGCTCTCTTCTCTTAATACCAGGAAAGCCTCTGGCTTTGACGAGATCTCAGCAATTGTTCTCAAAAAATGCGCATCAGAACTTGCTCCTGTCCTGACTCGTCTGTTTTAGACATTTTACAATAGATGCTTATTCCCTAGTAACTGGAAAACTGCTCGAGTACAACCCGTCGCCAAGAAAGAATCCAAAGCGCTTCCTAGAAACTAAAGGCCTATTTCTCTCCTTTCAGTTGTCTCTAAAGTGATGGAAAAGTATATAAATACCGCATTACTAAAATTTCTTGAAAAACACAGTCTAATCCACGACAGGCAGTATGGATTTTGTCAGTGCAGATCAACTGCCGAACTCCTTTCGTTTGACACCGATTCTTGCAACAAGTCTATGAAACTACACGATGAATCCAAGATCGTCGCTCTAGACATACCCAGAGCTGCTTAATAAATTCCGGCCTACGACCTAACACCAAAACTCTGTACCTGGACAGCAAATTTCCTCTCCAACCGAAGCATTTCTGTTGTCGTCAATGGCCATTCCTCCAAACTGTAAATCAGCTTTAGCTCCTACTTTATTTCTTCTCCACATCAATGCCCTCCTCTCTAGCACATCCAACCCAGTTAACACTTACGCGGACGACAGCACCCTTCACTCAAATATACAATATTCTAAGCCTGTCTCTTTGGCCCAATTAGATGAGGATCGCAGACCCATGGAGAGTTCGGTCTCTGTGGATCTCAAAAATTATTAGTCTGCGAAGTAGAAATCTTGTATAATTCAACTCCACCAAATCTATGTCTTGCTTTCTATCTCATAAGAGATACACCAGCCCTAGACCTATCACAATGAACAACCAAGTTATTCAAAGGAATGAGTCCTTTTCACTTGCTGGCATTTCTGTGCATCTTAATCTCAATTGGCATCAACATGTCACATCAATTGCAGAAGCAGCTGCTAAGAAATTAGGTTTCCTCTTCCGGGCTCGCAAATAATTTTCACCAGCTAATCTCTATACCTTATACACTTCACAAATAAGGCCAAACCTCGAATAATGCTCCCACATCTGGGGTGCTGCTGCCGCTTCTACACTCGCTATCCTGGACTCAATTCAGAAGATAGAAAAGACGTCTCATCGGTGACCCTACCCTCACCCAGAGGCTGCCATCCCTTGCTCACCGACGTGCCGTTGGTGACCTCTCTCTCTCTTTTATAGATATCTGCACGGTCACTGCTCAGATGAGCTTTCTTCCACAGTTCCTCCACCTGCTCCCCCAACAGATCTACGAGGGGAACAGAGCGAATGCACCCTTTTACTGGCCAGGTACCCTGACATAGAAAATCTTGTTATGCTTGCTCTTTTGTCCCGAGGACTTCCAAGTTGTGGAATTCCTTGCCGGCACATCTTTTCCCTTCTCCTCCGAACCTCCAAACCTTCAAGTCTACAATTAACAAGTTTCCCCTTTCCTCCTTGTCGACACCCACGGTACGATAGTATTTAGGCTGTAAGCCCTCGTCGTCTGTTGTTGAAATATATTTTAAAAAATGGATTTATATTCGCTATACAGTGACCGATTCAATTATAAGAGACAGGTAATTATAAACTAAATGGTAAGTATAAATTCGATTGTTTAAATGCGTTCAAATGTCTAATGAAATTTTACAAAAAACTACCAAATAGGTAACAAAAATATAAAATATAGTTTACCTAGTTTTCCTTTTCTTCGTTTGTTATTTACTTTTATTTCAGCTAGTGGTAGGGTGGGAGTTCTTCTGGGATGGGCAAGCAACCAGCGTCTGATGGCTTGGTTATTGTATGTTGTAAGCGGCCCAAAAAAAACTGGTTTTGAGTAGAGGGTGTCTTATTGTCGTTGTAAATGTGGAGTATCGCAGTTATTATTGAAGATATAGACAAACGGTTTTCGCAATGCTGCGCGCTATTTTTATGAAACGAAAAATGGCAGTGGCAGAAAAGTCTCCGCCTTCTTAGTTTCGTAGATATAGGGCGCTTTTGAAAAGTTTGCAATTTGGGACCCCACTTGTATTATCTTTATTCAACAAGATATCCAAAAGGTAAAAACGGATTCTTGTGGTTTGTTCGATCTGCACACTATACTACTCCTTGCCACTTACAAACTGGTGTTACCAGTTCTATGAATTATGTCAGGGATTCCATCATAACAAAAAAGGCCATCACGACCGGGCCTCAACTAAATGTGGAATTAAAAAATCTCCTCTCATTAGCCCGAGTTGGTAATACAATAGTTCCACGTTTACAAAACATATACGTCATAACAATTTTTCTCCGCTGCTCTCAGCCATTATTCATAACAGCAAATTGCATAAAATTGATTGTATGCTTTTGGATAGATGAATTTTTTCATTATTTAATAGAGCACATTCATAGAATGACGTGGCAGAGGCTTCTACGAATATCGAGGCAAACATTTTTACTCACGTTTCATGCTCGCGGCATTAAAAAGTCGGCTTTAAAAAAAGTGGAATGTACATGTAAAATAAACCAGATAGATATCCCGCTGTGTTCCAGTTTTCAAAACTAGCCGACAAATGGCCCTTGTATGCGCCTACATTAATTGAATTCCTTTATTTTTCGTTCTAAGCTCTGCTGAATAACATACAAACTTTAGCTGCGTCAAAAGCAACCTAGGCCAAATAAAATCTAAAATATTAAGAAGTTTTTGCGTGACGTATGTACAGAACTGTGAAAAAATTATTATAATAATTTTTTTGTGTAATTATCTCCTTTTTCCGAAAGAAGTTAAATATTGCCATATATTCCAGCTCAGTTTACTGGTTGAACTTATATTACAATAAGCATATGTAATATGAAATATATTTCTAAGCTTTAGTAAAGTCATAAATTATAAGAAGAATTTTTCGGTAACGACATGTTGGCAACACTACACAGGAATTGACACTGGAGTTTATAACTAAGGCTATGTCATTTTTGTGGCAATGCAACATGGTTGCAATAACTTTACCTGAAGACTCTTTGTGCAAATCCAAGAATTTAGGGACAGTTGTGGAGAGGTTGAATTACTCATTGTTTTAATAGTCTACCACTAATTCAATCTTGTGCTTGTTAACCCTTTTGGCCACGACTTTTTTTCGTCAAAGAAAATTCCCATAATTTGTAATATGAAACAGCATAATTTTTGTAAAGTTTTTAGCACGTGCAGGTCTTTTTTGAGTAAAAGGTTTTTGAGTTATATCATGTATTCAATTGAATGCATTGTGACTCAAAGGTACCAATGGAGGCTGAAACAAATCGAAATACACAAATTTACTTGACTTATATTATATTTTATTTCATATGATATTGCATAAAACAGCTCTTATATTTTGATACGCATAAATGTATGTTACATTTCACACAAATTACACGACTCCGGCCTTTATAACCGGGATTTTTACACCTGCAAAATTAGCCGACTGCATTTCCGTAACATCTACTTCAATAAGTTCTACATTAGTTTCCACCTCTTGTATATGCTCTTCTAGATCCATATCTATATTTTCCAAATTTTCATCCCCACTCTCTTCCTCTGACTGCTCCCCCCACACATTTTGGTCATCATCATCGTCACTCAAATTTTCAATGTTTGAGAGGCCGGATTCGATGAGTTATAATAATTCAGTGTAAGTGGCCTTTTCCTATCGTATTTGGCAGCGTAAAACAATATTTACAAAAACTTACTGAACAACAACTAAAAAGTGAGGTCAGAGTTACCATCGACAACAGTTCCTATAAATCACGAGGTATTCAATTGAATACACAGAATGTTTGGGCATCTTTATATGAAAAACTATGGCAACACAGCATAGGTCACTTATGGCATTCGAATGTCTTAGACACTATAATTTGTATATATTGTGCAAAAAACTAGTCACTAATTCAAAAAATTACGAGCAGCAAAAACGTTATCAGCGCCACTGACGTACACACAGTGTTCTGCAATGCTCCAATATGGTTCAAGTTAACAACATAACTCATAGATGGTATCACTTTTGAAAAACTTGACCCAAAGGGATATACTAACAAATAGACAACTATTAAATAGATACAGCTCTGCAGATATCACGCTAAAAAAACATAATTTTCATGTATTTTATTGAATACGCCATGGCCAAAAGGGTTAGCGAGCTAAACAAATTAAAAAAAGAAATATTAATAGACATTATATTGAAAATAGTGTTCCAGACAATATTGTAACTAGTCCAGACCTTTACAGTTTTGTAAGTTCTAAGAAGTGTGACTGCAATTGGGATGTTTTTAGTGATTCGATGGCTGAAGTGATTCCTAACCTCGAAAACAGCGTGAAGGTAAACAATCTAAAATGTGAACTCATAGTAGAAAGGAAACAGAATGCCTCCGCATATTAAATAGTAATTTGAAGAAATCAATAAATGATAAAAACCTTATCATTGAACTACTAACCGCCGATAAAAATATTTTTGTGCAAAGTGAAGGTCGTGACGTTGCCACGTTGCTGAGAATTACCAATGAAGATATGACAAAGCATGTAAAATATAAGGATCCGAAAATGTCAAATGAACACGATGGGAGATATCACAAACGCTTGAAAAATTAAATAACGATTATATAATCTAGAGAGTAGAGAAAACCCATAATATTGAGCAGAAGAAAAATTTGGTTATAGGAACTGGGTCGACGCAGAATAATACAGCTACTTTTCAAGCTATTATCCATTTGGGAAGAGTGGGGTCGAACACAAAAAAAAAAGAATCTATTTTAAACCATCTTCAGAAAACTTTCAAGCGAACTGATTTTAGTATGGAAGAGTGTCCGGTGAGAGAGGGTGCAAAAAGTATATCTTTGAAGATAAAGGCAGACTTTGCCCTGTTAAGTGAAATCTACGATGCTCAAAATTGGCCCACTGTTGTAACAGTATCCAGATATTGTTTTTTTTTTTGAGGAAAAGATAATGCAAAACTCGATTAATAAAAATTCCCAAAAAAGTTGTCTTGCTTTGATTAACCTCAACTTACAAACTGCCTAGAAAAATAGATTTCCTAGAAAATTGTTTAAAACTACAAGACTGCTGTATAGCTTGCTTTACAGAACATTGGCTGACTGATGACAACGTAAACAAAATCGTAGTAAAAGGCTACAGAATAGTAAATTACTTAACAAGGACCAAATGTGTAAAAAAAAGCCATCTACTCAATCCGTAGAATAAGATACATCATAGATGAAAGCGCTGCAAGCGTTACTTAGCATGCTCATTTCCAAAGCATTGCAACCTATGGAATTTTGCTGTGGGGATCCTCGCTACATGCAGAGCGTGTCTTTTTGCAACAAAAAAGAACCATCAGAGCGATTGCTAACGTTCCTCAGGACCACAGTTGTAGATAACTATTCCAGACGTATAAAATACTTACCTTACCAGCAAGTTATATAATTACTTGTCTTCCAGCCAGTTTTATCTCCCACGAACAGGTTCACAGTTACGAAACTAGAGATAAAAGTCAGTTGGTCATTCCTCATCCTAGGATAAGCCGCACGCAGAAGAGCCATGCCGGTGTTAAGGTGTCTAATGAATTTCCAGCAGTGGTCAGAGAATTGCCTAGGAGACAGTTTGCATCTGTGATAAAAAGAAAAGTAATAGAGAGACCTATATATTCAATTGAAGAATTTAATTTTTAATTAACTATTGTGTGTTTTTGTTAGCTCATTTATATATATCATCTCCTCTTTGTCATATGTAAGCCCATTATACAATTATTTTATTTGTGACGAACTATGTAAACGTTGATGGTTAAATAAATGGTATTTTATGTTATGTTAATGACCTGGCATAGCTTCTGAGGTAGTCATATTTGAACCCTCTCGATTATTACTTGTGGAATCATTTGAAGACAAAAGTGTACACGCTTGATATGCAGGAATATGGACCACCAAAGCTTCTAGCTGAAAGTAAAAAGTGAGATAAATATTTTTCAAGCACATATTGAAATATTAAGACAGCAATATTTCTTAAAGTATGTGCTCCTAAACTGACTTAAATTTTATGTGCCTTCTTTTCAATGTCCTATAAGATGGGGGTATTTCCTCAAAACTAGCCCGAGTTTAGCCTGTTTCTGAAAAGCTAGATAAGTCCGATATAGGAAACTGTCAGCCAAATACTATTCTATCAATTTTATTTTAAGTTATGGAAAAAGTTATCAATGTAGAGCTTATAAAATACCCCGAAAAGTTAAAGATCCTATGTGATCGCCAATACGACTTTGGCTAAAACCGATTTACTGGCGATGTTCTGACAGACATTACCATCTTTGGAGTTTTGCTCCCAAATAACTTGGAGGTCATGCGTGTGTGTGTTTGCATTTCTTTAACGTCGGACTATTTCCGCAACTATGGCTAATCACCGACGCCAGGCAGCAGTTTCACCTAACTTTTCTGGAAATTTTTCCGAACTCCTGCCTTTCTGTAAAGAGGGTAGGGATCTTTAACGTGCTCAATATTGCATGGACACGGAACCGACGGCTTTACGCCCACTCCGAAGGGCGGAACGTGCAGACATTCAACTTGCTCAAATACAATGCCAGAACCTCGGTTGATGTTAATATTACAGTTTGTACTGAAAAAGTGAAAGGAGTACCCTGGGATCGAACCCAGTACCCTTCGGTTCAGAGGCACACGTTCTTACCACTGAATCACCGAGGCTCTTGGAGGTCATGAAATTTGTTGAATATTTACCCAGCATTTGAACTCAATAAAGTTTCAGCATACATATTGCCTTCGAAACTCTGCCTATCGTTATCCAGTTTTTTTTTTTGTTACGAGCACTACTTTCATGTTGTCGACGGTGTTTCATCATACCAATCAGAAATTATAGCGGGTTTTCCATAGGGTATCATTTTGGCTCCTGAAGTTGAAACAGTACACTGTCGATCGAGCTGTCACCCCATTTAAAACCTCTCCTGACCCTCTCTTGACAAACTTTGCGGCGGAATATTTCTTGTGTCATATTGGTTGTGATCTATTATCCGGATGCTTCAACCCTATGAAATAGTACCAGACCGTTGAAACCACCAAGTTTTTATAGTTTAGAGAATTGTATCTCGAGCGGTAGAATATTGATTTTTCTTATCCCGATATTTCAAGTGTCGCATCAAAAAACTGGCTCCGTCCCGACCAAAGTGCGCTTCAATATCTTGATATATCAAATGAATATGCGCTTTGTATTAAATGCGTAGCAAAGAAATTCATAATTTTTATTTTTCGAGGAACTATTTTACTAACAATGTTTCTTTGTGTGAAATATACTCGCAGCAAAGTCATTCAGGACGGTCGCTTAATAATATTCCTCTCAAAAATCTTTAACGCGAGGACAGACTTTGTGTTACCAAATAGCGAATTTTCATAATTCCTTGCAAATATAGTTTGTTTGCTTATTTACTATTAAAAAATATCGCAGCCATTGAAAATTCTCAAACATTTGGTAAGGTAATTAAAAATATACGACGGCTGTAAAAAGTCGCTCGTAACAAAGTTCTTCTTCTACATATAAACGACTTTCTGTTAGCAACAAAAAATCTACAACTTCGCTGATGATATAACTCTTCACAGCGTGTTCTGATGGACTCCCCAGATATCTGGTTCTAGCTCTCTGTCAGTAGTTGCTAGGATTCTTAGCTAGGGCTCTGCCAATTTGTTTATGTTTAAACGTGACCTACAAGGCCCATACGTTCAGGTGACTGATTTACATGTTACCAATATTGTAAAGGCAGCAGCAGGTAAGGTTGGGTTTATGCTTGGGGTTACAAGTTCCTTTTCATTAGAATCTTTCGCCGTATAAAGCATAAATACGTCCACAGTTGGTTTTTTGTTTTTATATCTGGTGTGCTGTCTTAAAGACAACCTTCTCCCTCCGAGATTATATTGAGAAAGGTAACGTTTGCCTTATGGGAGACTCAAATATTGTAGCTAATTTTAATAGACCACAGAAAGAAATCTGACGATACTATCATCGACAATACTCGTCACAAATTACTTCGTTCGCACATCTGCTCATGATACTAGATCGTCTAGCCCATGTAAGTTAAAATGCGCATACCTCTAGTGTCAAATTATCCACTTGTCGAACAGTGGGTTACGAATCCTTGTTTTCTGCTACAACGTCTAAGTTTTTCAATCACATCTCTGCAGACCTATTTCTGAAGACACATAATCTCCAAGTTTTCAAGAAGCGGGTAAACACCCTTCTCATTGTGACACAACAATTAAGTACTATTTCGTCAAAGAAAAAAAGTCTCACAGTTTTCGTTTATTTTTTTAACCAAGAAATAAAAAGTCGAAGACGCAGCAAGTGCGTTATGGTAGTGAATTTTCATAAAAATGATCTGACACAAAATATTTTATTATAACTTTTTTTTCTTGTAACATAGAAATCTAAATTTTGGTGTATAGTTTACTTTTTATATCGTAAACCTACCTACCAAATTTGGTTATCATAGAGTTTTTATTTTTTAAGATAAAAATTTTTTTCAAATGAAAACTCAAAATTTTTCCGGAAAACCTCGTCCGATTTTTCTGATTAACGAACTTATCAAAGACATTTACAAAAGGAAGGTACATGCCAAATTTTATTAAAATGGGCCCATTATTCTTTGAGATAAAAATTTTTTTTGAATGAAAATCAAAATTTTCCCGGAAAACCTCGTCCGATTTTCCTAGCTAACAAACTTGTTAAGGTCATTTACAAAAGGAAGGTACATGCCAAATTTTATTAAAATCGGCTTATTACTTTTTGAGATAAGAATTTTTTTCGAATGAAAACTCAAAATTTTCCCGGAAAACCTCGTCCGATTTTCCTGACTAACGAACTTATCCAAGCTATTTACAAAAGAAACGTACATGCCAAATTTTATCAAAATCGGCCCATAATTTTTTGAGTTATCGGTGTGATACATATATATATATATATATATATATATATATATATATATATATATATATATATATATATAAATATATATATAAATATATATATAAATATATATATATAAATATATATATATATATATATATATATATATATATATATATATATATATATATATATATATATATATATATATATAATATATATATAAATATATATATAAATATATATATATAAATATATATATATATATATATATAAACATATAAAAATTAAAACTAACCCCGGATATGGGTTCTAGGGGTCCTAGTTCGCGCTCATTTACAAAATTTTTTTCAAAATTCAAAAGTCGGGATCTCCCCATTAGTGAATTTTTTCTACGAAAATTCACTAAAAAGGCGATATACAGTAAAATCCTAAGTAAATTGGTTTGCAACTATATGCTTTTTAGTTTTATTTATCAACCTTAGGGTGTAAAAAATAACAAACAGCTCTGTTGAATTAAGCAATAATGAATTTCAGTTCCTAACACACAAAGTTTAAAGTAAATTAAATTCTAAATGTGGGTAATCTTGATGGACTGCAGTAAAAAAGAACTTGAAATTTTCCCCTAGACATTTCTTACGGAATACAAATGTTCAACACCTATTGTTTTCCCTTAGACTTCGCTGATGAGAATTTACGATCACGCTATTACTTCTTAAATCATGTAGCTTTGACTGTGTTTAGTATTAGATACCAAATATAAAATAACTATTTTATATGGGACACGGACAAACTAAAAAGTAATATTTTAGTTAAAATTGTTAATATAGACACTCATTAAATTATCTGTTTTGGAATAGCTTAATTGAATTAAATCTCGGCTTTGTAATACTATAAACTAGATAACTGTCCCTTTTAAATTACCTTTTTGTCCAGAGCCTTGGTGGTTTAGTGGTAGGAACGTGTGCAGTTGAACTAATGGTACTGCGTTCTATTCTTAGGGCTCCCCTTTCATTTTTTCGGTACACACTGTACAATTGACATCAACCAAGGTTGTTGCATTGTAATGGAGCTAGTTGAATGTCTGCGCGTTCCACCCTTCGGAGGGGACGTACAGCCGTTCGTTCCGTGTACGGCACGTTAAATATTTCTACCCCCATTTGCAGAAAGGCACGGGTTCGCCAAATTTCCAGTATATTGAGGTGAAATTGCACCCTGGCGTCGGTGATTGGCCATAACCGCAAAAATAGACAGACTTTAAAGAAACAAAAACACACATACACACTTTTTAAACAATGCCGGTATTAAAGAAAATAAATTGGGTACATTCTTCAATTAGGCACCAGCGTCTATAACTTTCCAAATTAGGAATTTAGGAAATAGAAGCCGCCTTGCTTACACTAATAAATTTTAATGGTGTTCAGTGAATTTACATCATTTTGAAACCCATATCCAAAGCCACTTGTTGACTTTATATAGAATATATATATATATATATATATATATATATATATATATATATATATATATATATATATATATATATATATATATATTGGATTACAGAGGTGCCTAAATCGATAGAAATATTTGTTTTTTTCGTAAAAGGCCTAACATGCTTTAGTTATTTTTGGAGTCTTATTTGTTATTGTAGAAGGCTGTGCAAAACGCAAATCTTAAAAGAATAATGCATAGCATATATATATATATATATATATATATATATATATATATATATATACACAAGAAGGTTTGTAAAACTTCTACCCACATAAAGGCTAGGTTTGTTTAACAGTTCTAAGTCCATGGCAAATTGCAAAAGAAACGTATATTTTCTAATTATTGAAGCATGATATTAATGTAAATTACAATATTATTAAATATTATAATGTCTGGACGCAGAAAGTGCGTTATGGTAGTCAATTTTCATTAAAATGTTTGTATTTCACATATGCCTTTTTATTGAATAATTGATATTAATAAAGTACTATACTATACTATACATTAACTTTGGTAGATGTAGTAAAAGCTTTATAATAGAAACAATGTACCATATTTCATTAACATAACTTCATTGTTTGAAAAGAGACTAAAATTTTCCAAAAATGAACTTAAAATTTTCCCAATAAAACTGGTTCAATTTTCTTGGCCAATAAACTCTTTGAAACAATTTACACAAAAACAAAAAGCTTCTTAACAAACATTTAAATAATTTGTTCACACAGTTTCTTCCACGAATATTCGCCATTTTTTTTAATTTGGCTTAAGTAATGTTACGCTACAATCGTATAAAGATCTTTTAACGAAAATTAGCTCAAAACCTTTTTACACAAAAATTTGCAGAACACTTTTTCTTCACGAAAAGTCTAAAATAACTTTTACGTGAATATCACACAAATTTTACGACAATTTGATAAACCAATTTCTATGAAACATTTCTGGGAAAACTGACTAAATATTTCTTAACGAAAATTTTCTGATAAATAATATAAAATTCAAATTGTATAATCTGTAATTAAAATTGAAAAAAAATTAAAATGTGAAAAAGTTGTTGGTAATTAACTATCCACGGAAAATTCTTAAAGAAAACCAAAAATTTTCCCGGTATAACGTCGGATTCTCGAAGGCTAACGAACATATCCAAGCCACTTTCAAAAGGAAGGCACCTACCAAATTTAATAAAAATCGGCCCTTTATCTGAGATCTGAATTTTGGTATAGAGCTTAATTTTACAATATAAACTCGCCTTCCAGATTTAGTTGCCATAGCTTCGTAATTTTCGCAGATAAACAAATTTTCCGAAAGAAACCCCAAATTCTCCCGGAAGAACTAGTCCGATTTTCCTGGATAACGAACTCATTCAAGCTTCTTACAAAGGGAAGGCACATATCCAATTTCATTAAAATTGGCCCATTATTTTTTGAGTTATTTATGTGATACACACACACACACACACACACACACACACACATATATATATATATATATATATATATATATATATATATATATATATATATATATATATATATATATATATATATATATATATATATATATATATATATATATACCGGGTGCCCCAATATATTTTGACGCTTTATAAACTTATATAACTTTTGAAACCAATTGTGGCAGAATACTTATTGAGAAATAACCAAAGCATAAACACTACTTATAAAAGACGTTCAAAGTGATGTGCATTAACTTGAATACATTTATCTATACGTTTTACAAAGTTGTCATAGCTTGAGCTTACATGTTCGGGGGTGATGTTGTTAAAGACATTTCTAATATTTTCTTTGAGTTGCTCTAAGTTTTGGGGATCGGACTGTAACATCTGTCTTTCACCTATGCCCATATAAAAAAGTGTGAAAATGTGAGTTTAGGGGATCGAGATGGCCAAGCTTTCGGACCTCCTCTCCCTATCCAACGATTTCCAAAGGTGGCTTTCAGCGAGTCTCTGGTAACTGCAGCATAATGCGGTGTAGCACCATCTTGCTGAAAATAGACTTTCCCCAACAAATTATCCTGTTCAAGTTGAGGGTAAAAGAAATTTTCTAACATGTCTAGATATGATGAAGTATTTACAATAGGATGGTTGAAAAAAAAAGGATCGTATAATTTTTGTTTTGATACCCCACACCAAACTGTAACTTTCGGAGGGGATCTAACTTACTGAACAAAATTTCTGGGATATTCGCATGCCCAAATTCTACTATTAAGCTTATTTACCTTACCATTTAAGTTAAATGACGCTTCATCGGACATAATTATATTACCCACAAAATGCATATCCCTTCTAAGTAAATTACGAATTATTGTACAAAACTGTAATCGTTTAGGAAAATCAGTCCTTTAATTCTTGAGGAGTCTGAATTTTATAAGCATTCAGGTACGGTACTTTTTTCATAACAGTATGAACAGTAGTTTTCGGAATACTTGTTGCAGATGAATTTTTTTGCTGTTGATAACGTAGGATCGTTTATATTTTTTATAAAAATTCAATTGCCCTATTAAGTCTGTTTTCACCGTTTGAAGTTCTTTTTCATGCTCTATACAACCCGAATTCCAAAAGTTTGTATACCATGTTTAATTGAATTTTTTGTTGGAGGTTCCTTGTCAAACATAATTCTAAATCTTCTTTGAGTTGTTGTATAAGATTTGGTTTCAGCATAAGAGATTACACACTTAGCTCATTTAAAGTAAACAGATTTCTTACAATAATTCACGTATCTGTCTTGGAATTAAACTAATTTGACGTTTGCAAGAGTTGCTGGCTTTAAATTCTAAAGTCGATTTTGCGAAACATTCCTTTTTTCCTAGATTTCAGATAAAACGCAATATTTATTTTAAAGGCTTGTAAAAACATCACTTTGTATAATAAATGTAACATGTATGGCATTTTTGGAAACGGAAAAGATTGGGCTTTTAAATTGTGAAAGGGTTGTTCCATTTAAGATTACAAAGTTGCCCAATTCTTAAAAACACATTTTGTCATTTCCGGTTAAAGCGGAAGTGAGTATAAAAAGACAGATACCCAGAAACAAACTTATAAAAATAAGAAGAAGACTGGCGTAAACCGCATTTCTTTAGATTAATTATTTCAAAAGTTATATAAGTTTATAAAGGGTCAATATATAATGAGGCCCCCGATATATATACAGGGTGGTCCTCCGGGAGGTCCCGCGATAGATTGCGGGAAAACTATCAATAGGAAAAACCTGAAAATTGGATATTACACTAAAGTCGTTGGGGGCCACAGGTTAAAAATATTTTCAAGATGGCGGCACTTCCGGTTATACCGGAAGTAGACGTCGATTCACTTATTTTAAATAGAACACCCTATATTTTATTGCAGTTTCAGATTTCACAATAAATTCTGAACACTTTTTGTAAATAATGTTCTATACCTATCATCAACCGTCCAGAAGATATTTAGACTTTAAGATAAAATTTGACATTTACGGCCAGTCATAAAGATACCGATATTTTTATAATAAGAACATATTTCGTTACGATTTTTAGAATTATCTTGAAAGATATTTCACTTCATCCATTTCCACATCGAGACTAACGATAGAGTATACAGAGTGTCCAAAAAAAATTCTTGAAGTTTGCAATGAGAAATTGCAAAAAGCTCGCGATTTTCAAATTGGAACCCCCTTTTTTTATAACACTATCGTGTTAAGCTCAAAAAATTACTGATACTTTGTATGTAATTACCTATACCTAAATCAAACGGTTTTTATTTTATTTTGAAAAAACTCATTTCAAAGCCTGATATTTTGATAAATTTCCTACCATAAGCGTTAACCATGGAAAAGAAATTGCCGAGTGTGATTCTATGGAAACTGACAGTTTGTTGATTAACTAGCTAATAATGGCACGGTTAAATTACACAGACGAAGTTTATTTAAATTTATTCACTATTTATGGACAATGTAATAAAGTAATTTCGCGAACGTGTGATACATGTGCTGATAGATATCCAGATAAACAAAAACCGTCACGTAAAACCGTCAAACGAATAGTAGACAATTTCAAAAACTGCGGATCTGTCAAGGAAAAGGTGCAGAGGGTTAAACCCGTTGTTGACAACGAACAAATTGAGACATCAATTTTGGGATATTTTGCCGCATACCCTACAAAGTCAACGAGGCAAGTAGCACTGGAGTCAGGATTGTCCAAAACCTCCGTTCTGCGAATTTTACGAAAACATAAGTTCCATCCTTATGCTTGTTCAGTTGTGCAACATTTAGAGGAAACTGATTTTTCAAGAAGGATGGAGTTCTGTAAATTTATTTTGATGCGATTCCAAGAAAAGAGCTGTTTTTAGATAACATCATATGGACGGATGAAGCAAAATTTTCAAAGAATGGACTTTTCAATCGTCGTAATTCTCACTATTGGAGTGACACCAATGTTCATCCTTCTAGGGAAGGACATTTTCAGGAAAGCGGGCAGTTTAATGTTTATTATGGTGTAAGGAATGACGGCGTTGTTGCCCTAGAAATATACGACGATAATTTGAATGGTGAAAATTAATGCGAAATTCATAAAATACTTTGTGTCAACTCTATTTATTTACTTGTAGGTGAGCGTTATTTGGAAATTTTGCAAAATTTTGAAGTAACTTATTTGGACAACCTTTCATTAAATGAATATAGGCAAATATTTTACCAACATGATGGGGCCCCTCCTCGTAATGGTCACATGGTTAACAATATTTTACAATCTCTATTTGCTGACCGATGGATTGCCAACAACGGGCCACACCTTTGGCCGCCTCGATCGCCTGACTCATCTGTTCTCGATTTATTTATATGGGGTACTATAAAAAATAAAATCTACAACACTGCAGTTTCTACTAAAGAAGATTGCATGCAGTGGGTTCGAGAAATATCTCGTGAATTCGATCCGGATTCAATAAGAAGGGCCACACATGAGGGATTGACACGTAGGTGTGAAAAATGTCTTGACGCCAGAGCTCGTCAAATTTGAACACTTAGACCGTTAATTTTTGTTTCATTTTATTCAGTCCATGTTGTGTGTGAATTGTTTTTTTTAATTTTCTATTATCTGTTTGATGGTTTTATGTAAGGTTATATGGCAAGATACCTAAAAATTGCTGCCTCAATTTGTTCGTTGTCAACAACGGGTTCAACCCTATGCACCTTTTTCTTAACAGATCCGCAGTTTTTGAAATTGTCTACTACTCGTTTGACGGTTTTACGCGACGGTTACTGTTTATCTGAGCGCCTCCGTGGCCGTGCGGGAAAGTCGATTCAGACTTTCCAATACGGATTCGGGGGGTCGACGGTTCGAGACTCCCCGGTGGCGGATGATTTTTCAAATCACTGTCGTCGTTGAGATCGAGCTGAAGGTGGAGGGTAGGTTAGTTTAGATGGGTCAGCAATGGACTAATTGCCAGTAAGCATCTTACCTTTACCTTTTTACTTATTATCTGGATATCTATCAGCAAATGTATCACACGTTCGCGAAATTACTTTATTACATTGTCCATAAATAGTGAATAAATTTAAATAAACTTCGTCTGTGTAATTTAACCGTGCCATTATTAGCTAGTTAATCAACAAACTGTCAAAGTTTCCATAGAATCACACTCGGCAATTTATTTTCCATGGTTAACGCTTATGGTAGGAAATTTATCAAAATATCAGGCTTTGAAATGAGTTTTTTCAAAATAAAATAAAAACCGTTTGATTTAGGTATAGAAAATTACATACAAAGTATCAGTAATTTTTTGAGCTTAACACGATAGTGTTATAAAAAAAGGGGGTTCCAATTTGAAAATCGCGAATTTTTTGCAATTTCTCATTGCAAACTTCAAGAATTTTTTTTGGACACTCTGTATACTCTATCGTTAGTCTCGATGTGGAAATGGATGAAGTGAAATATCTTTCAAGATAATTCTAAAAATCGTAACGAAATATGTTCTTATTATAAAAATATCGGTATCTTTATGACTGGCCGTAAATGTCAAATTTTATCTTAAAGTCTAAATATCTTCTGGACGGTTGATGATAGGTATAGAACATTATTTACAAAAAGTGTTCAGAATTTATTGTGAAATCTGAAACTGCAATAAAATATAGGGTGTTCTATTTAAAATAAGTGAATCGACGTCTACTTCCGGTATAACCGGAAGTGCCGCCATCTTGAAAATATTTTTAATCTATGGCCCCCAACGACTTTAGTGTAATATCCAATTTTCAGGTTTTTCCTATTAATAGTTTTCCCGCAATCTATCGCGGGACCTCCCGGAGGACCACCCTGTATATATATATATATATATATATATATATATATATATATATATATATATATATATATATATATATATATATATATATATATATATATATATATATATATATAAACACAGATCTTCTAATTAGAAAATTGTTTCTACGAAGATTCGCTAAGAAATATACGAAATATAATAAATAGGGGTTGGTAGAAATCTTTAGGTGCAACGCAAATGAAGTTAAAACATCATCAGCCAACACTGAGCGTATCTTCTTAATTTTCAATTAACAACCGACATTTGCTTTTTCTTAAAGAGAATGAACCAAACATCTGCAACTGTATTAAATTATATAGTCAATTCCAGGGAAAAAAACATCAGAAGACCCCTCAAACAAAAATCTGCAGGGGCTGGCAACCTGTCAATCCAAGATGAAGCCAGTTTTTCAATATCACTTCATTAAATACGTAGTCATTGCGACTCTTGCATCCAGATATAATCGAATTCTCAGCAATAATTCGACATTTCAGCTGTTTCTCAAAGCCATCACACTTGACAGAAAGTTAACGACAAACCTCCCTATACCTGCATCCTGTGTAGAGCATTTTCAGTAATTTCTCTCGACAGCGAGTTTACTTTCTCTTCCCTATTTGACTTCCAGTCAAAAGTTGTTCACTAAGCAATCATTACAATTCGTTTAACCGGTAAAGTTTCATTCGTTTGTGAGTTAAGTAACCGTGATAGGGAGGTTTTCTGCGCCACCGAGATCCCCTAGGTTCGTCTTGCCACGTGCTGCACGCTATACAGTGATTAGTTTTATTATAAATTCCCATTGTAGCTGCGTCCATACAACACTAAATACTTGCCAGGATTTAACCTCTCCCTCTGTATCAAATAATGGTGACGTACAGCTCCTGATCTTCACGGTTTCACTGATTTGAACATTCGTTAGTCTTACTTCAATGCGAATCTATGGGGCCTTGTTAAGGACGGAAACCGAAACGTGTCAAATCGGACAATTTTAATCTGGTTTACATTCAGCTCTTCAAAGGATTATTGAATTTCCCACAATAAGCTGTGGCAGCAATTGATTTTAGGTTATAATTTATTAAATGTATGTTTCACACTTGGAGAGAGATAAATATTATTGATATATATTTTTCCATAGGGGCTAAATAGATTTTAACTTAGCACTAAAATATAGGTACTAATTAGAGTCTCAGATTTCAAGAGCTTATACAGTGTGGACTGCAGGTATGGAATAAAATTCATAATTCGAAGAAAAACGTTTTTTATTAAAAGCGCTCGGACACGTCAATTAATATTTTTGTTTCTCACCATGTAGTCTTAGTTTGTAGTTTTCACCTCGTACCATTTCACCCCCACCCCTTGTAAATTTTTTTCCAAACAGCAATCCATTATTTTTCGACGGAAATTTAAAAAGGATAAGTACACTTGGAGAACCCAAATCACCACAACATATTTTAAAAGACCTGACGATCGTTTTACTAACCAAGTTAGCGTCACCAGAGGATGTAACATTCTAAATACTTAAAAAACTAACATCAACTTATATACCGGATCTCAGGTAAAGAGATCGAACTGAGACGAGACACTAGTCGTAGGCAAATTCCACAGTGTATTGTATTTTTATCGCCGGACAAGGTCTTTGCGCTATCCCTACTGCTTTATCTAAAAGTGTCCATCTGTAATAGTCTTGAGAAAGTTCGACAGCTAAATTAACAACTATTCCCTTGGCGGCAAAAACTGTATACTTATGTTAACGGTAAAACGTGCCGAAAACGTGGCAATTTTATTTAGCAAAGCAATCGATCAAGTGACTCGTAATTGTCGCTGGTGAAGTGTTCATACATTTTTTGTTGTAACTATATTTCGCAATATATACGCTCTCGAACCCATTTAGCTGTACTGGTTTTCTAACATTTTTTTATTAATTTCAGATTATCTTTATCAACGTGATGATTATTATCCCAAATATGTCGGGCGACGGCAGACTTATCTACAGTACCGTAACGTAATTGGGATATGTGTTCTTTGAATCTGATTCCAATCGATCTTTTTGTTTGTCCGACGTATTTAAGATTACAATCTTTACAACTTATTTCATAAATTCCCGACATTTTGTCCGCGCTATCCTTGTCTTTTGGGTTACCTAGCAAGTTTTTTTAAGTATTTGTTGTTGAAAATGTTTGCTTTTGAAAGCAAAAAAAAACTCTGGGCGCAGAAAGTGCGTTATGGTAGTGAATTTTCATACAACTATTTTTTAATGGCAATAATGTGTTTTTTTTAAAGAAAGCAGGCATCACATTTGGTTACCAGTATAATCTATATAGTAAAAACAATGTGCCATGTTTCATCAAAATAACTTTATTGTTTGAAAATGTACAAAAATTTCCGAAAGTAAACTTAAAGTGTTCCCGAAAAAACTCGTTTCTTGGTTAACCTTATAGGTTAATAGCAAATTGAGCTATTCAAATATTAAGCATTTGATCAAAATTCTCTACCATAACGCACTTACTGCGTCCAGAATTTTTTTCCTACAAACATCCATTATATTACGATGGAAAATGCAAAAATGCAATAACATAAGGCGTGTTTGATTAAAAAAAAAAGAAAATTTGTATCACCAACGATTAATGGGCCAGCCTGTGATTGTAGAAATAATTTTTTAAGATGTAGCTCAAGACACCCTATAATTAATATATACAATTTTTTTTCATATCTTGTATAATAACAGATATATTAAGCTTTATTGATTTTTTTTCACGAAAATTCTACAACAATTATATACCATTAATGATAAACTCTATAGCTAAGACTGCTGCAAAGCATCAGAGAAAGGGACTATTTGAAATGAATTTTCTGTAAACATTTTATTAAAATGAAGGACAATGGCGGTTGAAACTAAGACATCAGGGTTTGTAAAACATTCTTCTTGAGACATTTTATTTCCATAGCCCGTATTAGATTCAAGTTATTTTCCTAAATGTTGTCAATTTTGACGTTTAAATCGCAACTTTGACGTTTTGTGAAAAACCCCAATTTATTTTTGTTTAAATGCCTATAACTTTTTTGTATTTTGACCTACAGAGCTAAATTTTGGTAGGTAACTTGCCTATAGTGATATAAACCCGCCTATAAAATTTGGTTACCCTTACTTTGTTAATTTTGGAGATATAAATTTTTTTCGAAAGAAAACACTAAATTTTCCGGGAAAACCTCGGCGGATTTTTCTGGATAACGAACCTATCCAAGCCACTTGCGAAAGGAAGGTACTCACTAATTTTGACGTTTAAAATCGGGATTTTGACGTTTTGAGGAGAACCCAAATTTATTTTTCTTTAAATGCCTGTAACTTTTTTGTCCTTCAACCTACGGAGCTATATTTTGGTATGTAACTTGCATATAATGATGTTAACCCGAGTATGAAATTTAGTTGCCCTTACTTTGTTAATTTTGAAAATATAAAGAAAATTCGATTTTTTTCGAAAGAAAACACAAAATTTTCCGGGAAACCCTCGGCGGATTTTCCTGGCTAACGAACTTGTCCAAGCCACTTGCGAAAGGAAGGTACTAACCAAGTTTGATCAAAATCGGTTTATTATTTTTTAAGTTATATACATAAATATATATATATATATATATATATATATATATATATATATATATATATATATATATATATATATATATATAAAGTCTGAAACTGACCTTGGATTTGGGTTCCGGGGGTCCTAAATAGCGCTCATTTGAAGAAATTTTTTCAAAATTCAAAAGTCGGGATCTCCTCATTAGTGAATTTTTTTACAGAAAGATCACTAAAAGGTTTGTCCACATGGCCACGTCGGTTCCTGAGTTTAACTTTAATTAAATAATATATGTCAGATTTGGCCAAACAGGGAAAGACTCCTCACCCCCCCCCCCCCCTGATTTTATGTGTCGGCGCCTATGAACTCGTCGTTACTAGTTTGACAGCTTCCTGTCAAACCCTGCATGTCACTTAAAAACTGACAATAGTCAAAATTAAAAGTCGTGTAACTGTACTCAACTAAACGTTTTGAACTTTTTAAGCACAATGCAATTCCTTCGACGAACTTTTCGAACGAGAAACCCTAGCTTGTATCCTAAACGACAAGTAACTACCATCCCCCTTGTAATAGAGAAAAGTGGAAAAACAGAAAGAGCATATGACATATACTCTAGGTTACTGAAAGAGAGAATCATTTGCTTGATGGGGCCAATAAATGATATGACCAGTGCTACAGTTGTTGCCCAATTGTTATATTTACAATCAGAATCTACAACTAAATCAATACACGTATACATTAACTCTCCTGGTGGTGTGATAACGTCAGGTCTCGCTATTTATGATACTATGCAATACATACTTCCACCAGTTGCTACTTGGTGCTTGGGACAGGCTTGTAGTATGGCTTCGCTACTTCTTGCTGCAGGCACAAAAGGTAAGTTAAACAATTAGACATGTTAAATTATTATCTGAGGCTATGAGATGCAAACTGGCCTAAGCCCGAAATACAACAAATGAGAAAAACGCCTCTGAAGTTTTTGATATTTTCCCACTCTAATAACACTGTTAATATAAAAGGAATATTGCAATATTTTTGCTAAAAAAGATACAATTTTAAATTGTTTTATTAGGTGTTAATTAAAATATAGAAGGGTTAGGCCACTCTGGTTTTTTCATATAAGCAGCAATATGTGGTTTAGGCCACTTTGGCACACTGGTATTAGGTCAAAAATTCTTGATTATACGGACTTTAGGAATGGATAACAGATAAAATCAATTAACCAAGAGTTTTTATTGAGAATTTAACTTAAATATGTAGGTACATTAAATTTACACATTGAAAAAGTTTGATGGACTAATATTTTTATTCCGGCATTGCTTCTCTATCGCTATAAACGGAAATAAAATCTTCAGATACATCGTCGGCGGTCTTCAGATTTGCATACAAATTATGATGAATGGGGGGTATATACTGGATTAATTCCATTAGGTCAGCATTTTTTTCACATCAATTTTGCGGCCGTTCGGATATAGCAAATCACTCAGGTTTGCAGGAAAAACAGAATATATTTTCTTCACATCTACTTCATTGAATAGAACTAATTCGCTGTTTGAGTATTTATACGAAATTATAAAAGGCTTATTTTTTTCTAAACGGATCCATTGCATTTTTATCCATTCAACTTTGAATTTATCGGACGCAATTTTTCTGTTAGTAATGCTACTTTCTAATTATTTAGTAGAAAAAAAGTTTTCTGATTTCATATGGACGATATTGAATGGAGTCTTTTTTTCTATCGGTCATAACTACACGAAACCAATCTTCAGGGATGTAAATTTCTTTATGGTACTTTTTCGCTTTTTCGATGAGTCCGAAGTCCTGGTCACAAGCAAGATCAGAGTGACCACTAACTAAAAATTTGTGGTCAATTTGTTTTCCTCTTCTATCCACTGGTGGAGTACCATCAGTAGCCTTATTCCTTAGCGCTCGAGTAATACGGCGGTCAGAAATTTGAAATGCATTCTTGAAGAAAGCTTTGCATACTTTAACTTTATCGCCATTTTCCAACGTTCAATAGTATAAACGCGTTTTTCCCTCCTTGATTCCCGTTCATATTTTTTATAACGTTGTGAGATATTCGAAACTTCTATAAGAGAACAAATATTTACAGTTTGGAGATCAAATGACGCTAAGCTATAGAAGGCCTCCAATAAATGTTTTTGACGTTCTTTAGTAACTTTTAAATGACACTTTAATGGACAGCTGCATTAAAAATTTTGAATTGTTTTGGCAGCTATTATTGTACCTTTCGAATTAATGTATTGTTCTTCTGCTAATATCTTTCTTTTTGCTGCAGTTCTTCTAGACATATTCTGGATCCCTCTTTTTTTTTGGCGTTGCGTTTACTTTGCACACTGTTTAAGCTGACAAGAAAATAAATATTCAGGTGTACTTCTCTTTATTGACAACCGCTAACTTCTTTCATAGGCATAGTGGCCTAACTCACAATATATGTGGGTTAGGCCAGCCTTACCTTTTGAATTATGGGAATAATTGTAAATGCAAAAGGAATTTACGCCGACATCTACCAACCGGTAGCCGAATGTTGCTTAGGCCACTCTGCATCTGAAAGTACTTAAATAACAGGTAACTTTACTGTAATGAACGCGTTTTGGTAAAACTGTGGGTTAGGCCATTTTGCATCTCATAGCGTCATCTGTTCTATACGTAATACAAAAATATTAGGTAATTATGTAGATAAGCAGAAAACGTGATTTTTGAAAACTGTTGCAAGAAACGCGCTTTAAAGCACCCCTGTGTGCATAAGCAACAAGAAATTGTTGTGGAATTAACCCCTTCAAAAATTACGCGACCTCGAGTGAAAAGGGGTGCTGGGCGAGGAAGGAAATATAGAAGAAAAATCGACAAAATCAGCTTAGTTGGACTTCTATAAGCAACCTCTTACACATTTTGCCACAACACTTCCTCTTAATAAGGTTCTCTATTTACTCCATATCCCCCAGCTTATCTGGAGCTTGAAGGGACAACATTTTTCTTGTCGCTTATGCAGAAAACACTCTACCGAGTAGGCTTGAACGACCTCCCCTGACCCAACCTGACCATAACTGACGTGACCTGACCGAAAACCGTAGAAGGAAACCTATGAAAAACATGGATTTTACAAAAAAAAGTATGTTCGCTTAAACTTATGATATGTGACCAGCGACTAAACAATAATGTTACTAACACGGCAACGACAAAGTCCCACAAGATAAAAACGAATGTTCACAATGTAAAAATAGTATCAAAGTGCATATAATGTTGCAAGCTTTATCTATCAGCAGTCAATTTACCTAAAACTAGTTTGCCTCTCAAATGCAGGATCACTAAATTTTTTTTTTAAATGAGCAAAATAGAATTGTGAAAATCATCTAAATTTCTTGGGGTGTCGTATCTGTTTTTATTAATTGCTAGTTGGAGCCTTGGTGGTCCAGGGGTAAGAACGTGTGCGTCTGAAGGAGTACTGGGTTCGATTCCCAGGGTTTCCCTTTCACTTTTCAGTATATACTGTAATAAATTAACATCAGCCGAGGTTTTGGCATTGTATTTGAACAAGTTGAATGCCTGCACGTTCCGCCCCTCGGAGGGTGCGTAAAGACGTCGGCTTCCCATGCAATGTTGGGCAAGATCTCTACCCTCCTTACAGAAAGACTGGGGTTCGGCAAAATTTCCAGGATAGTGAGACGAAACTGCTTTCTGGTGTCGGTGATTAGCCATAGCCCCGGAGATAGGCCGACATTAAGTTAAAAAAATTGTTAATTAAAAAAACTTCTGCAGATTTGCTAAATAATTTATTTAGTGATTTTCTAGATGACCTTACTGTCAGCTTTCTGGGATTTTTTAGAACATGCTTAGAACCAGCCCTGGATACAAATCACAAGTTAATCGACGTGGGTTTAAGCCGCAAGAAATTATGGTTCATGAAGCCAATAGGAGTGCTGGGCGATGTACAACTAAAAGAAAATATAAGTGAAGAATGTGAAGAAATAAATTCCTCCAACTGCCTTGCCCTACAACTACCCCTGTAGCCCCCGCTTAATGACAAACTACATCAGTATTTTTAACTAAAAAGCTAAGCGAAATGAAAAACACATTACAATACACTCCTGCACAAGTCACTAAATAGATTTCCGGGTAAAACGAGGGTTAGGTCCGGGGGTAAGTAAGATAATTGGTCTGCGGTGGGGGTAGCTGGTAAGGAACTCCTTCTTCATCAAAAATTCTGCGGATCTCTTGGATCTCCTTCTCACTACAAAACCTGAATGCTATAAGACATCAGTCACCACCCCGCTTGGTCGCTCAGTGGTCACTGCTTCCTGCGTAATGCAACCCGAGGTCACACAATCATCACACCCACGTATCGTTTGGCACTACCGCGAACTGGGAAGAAATGCGGCATTACTTTTACTCATTTCCATGGGCGTCTGTCTGATTCTCTCATCCTGACCCCTCTGATATCTCACAAAATGTCCCCGAAATTATCCAAACTGGCATGGAATTATTTATTCCATGTACGCAGAAAACCCCTTCAGCCACTCAAAAGCGCTTATTCTCTAAATCCTGTGACAAGGCCAGACTTGAAAAGGTCAAAGCTCACAAAACGCTTCTACACAATACCAGTCAAGAAAACCGTCAAACATTTAACGACGCAAGAAACCGCTATGTCCGCATCCTTTCTGAGGCAAAAAACTCGTTTAATAACCACATCAAAAACAAAGTCCTCTTAAGCTCCAGCGGCAGCAAACCCTTCTGGACTCTTGCTAAATTTATTGGGAATCATTTCTGCAAGAGCACGTTCCCAACCCTTGTTTCAGGGAAAAAAATTCCTTCTACCGCCCTGGGTAAGACTGAACTTTTTTCCTCGTTGTTCGCCGGCAAATCAACTCTCAACCCACCTCCAAATGTTCAATTACCAACAATCCCCAATGTCGCGCATAAAATGACGGATATCATTTTTAAAACTAAAAAGGTACGAAGGCAGTATGGATTCTGTCAGCGCAGATCAACTGCCGACCTCCTTTCCTTTGTCACCCATCCTTGGAACAAGTCTATGAAACTACACGGTGAATCCCAGATTGTCGCTATAGACATATACGAAGCATTCGACCAGGTCTGGCACGCAGCGCTGCTTAATAAACTTCCAGACTATGACCTACCACAAAAACTCTGTACCTGGACAGCAAATTTCCTCTCCAACCTGAGCATTTCTGTTGTTGTGGATAGCCATTACTGTAAACTGTATCCAATTAATTCAGGAGTCCTTCAAGGTTCAGCTTTAGCCCCTACTTTGTTTCTTCTCCACATCAGTGACCCCCTCTCTAGCACATCCAACCCAATTCACAGTTACGCGGAACGACAGCACCCTCCTCTCAAATATACAATATTCTAAGTCTGTCTCTTTAGCCCAATTAGATGAGGATCGCAGACTCATGGAGGGTTCTGTCTCTGTGGATCTCCAAAAAATATTGGACTGGGAAAGTAGAAATCTTGTACAATTCAACTCCACCAAATCTCAGTTTTGCCTTCTATCTCATAAGAGATACACCAGCCCTAGACCCATTACAATGAACAACCAATTTATTCAAAGTAATGAGTCCTTTTCACTTGTTGGCATTTCTGTGTATCGAAATCTCAATTGGCACCAACATGTCACATAAATTGCAGAAGCGGCTGTCAAGAAATTAGGTTTCCTCTTCCGGGCTCGCAAATACTTTTCACCAGCTAATCTCTATACCTTATATACTTTACAAATAAGGCCAAACCTCGAAAACTGCTGCCACATCTGGGGTGCCGCTGTCGCTTCTGCCCTCGCTATCCTGGGCTCCATTCAGAAGAGAGCTATACGTCTCATCGGTGACCCTACCCTCACTCAAAAGCTGCCATCCCTTGCCCACCGACGTGCCGTTGGTGACCTCTCTCTCTCTTTTACAGATATTTGCACGGGCACTGCTCAGAGGAGCTTTCTTCCATAGTTCCTCTACCTGCTGCCCCCAACAGATCTACCAGGGGAACAGAGCGAATGCACCCTTTTACCGTCCATGTCACCAGACATAGAACATCTTGTTATGTCCGCTCTTTTGTCCCGAGGACTTCCAAGTTGTGTAATTCCTTGCCGGCACATGTTTATCCTTCTCGTCCGAACCTCTAAACCTTCAAGTCCAGAATTAACAAGTTGCCTCTTTCCTCCTTGTCGACACCCACGGTACGATAGTATTTAGGCTGTGAGCCCTCGTGGTGTGTTGGTGAAAGAAGAAAAAAAAAAGAAAAAAAGGGTCCATTATTATGTGGTTTTCCCTTCGGTGAGAAACAGAGGGTAAATTAGAGCGGTGGTTGTAGGGCGGTGAAGATTGGTAGGAGTTTATTTTTTGTTTGAGCTTCTATAAGCTGCTCATGTCACATTTCGCATTTACATATCCTTTCAATTTTCTGAGTGTTTAGTGCATGATATGTCTTAAAGAAGTCGTCAGTTCGTATTATGTGAATGCCTTCAGGAACAGTTAAAATAAACATTCGATTGATAAACGAGTGATCGGTTGCCTGTATCTTCAGCTGTTGTTTAAACGGCGTATCATACGATATGATATTTTTCTTCCAGGCTCTGTTTGTGATTTGTGATTTGGGACTCTTAGACACAACTTATTTTTATTTAGAACCACACAGGATATGTTCTTAACTTTATGCAATAATAATAACACAAATAGTAAATAGTAACACAAAGTTTTTGTACATTTGATTAAAACTTAAGAATCGCCGAAATTACCGAATTTTTATACAGTCAATTTAAAAATAAAAGTGAAATCTAACCCCATTCTTGGGTGAAATTTTTCAGGTATGAGGTATTCGCTTCCAAACTCGAGAGTAATGATTCATCAGCCCTCGGGTGGCATCACTGGTCAAGCCACTGACATCCAAATACAAGCCGAGGAAATTCTGAAAATGAAAAAGCAGATTATTAATATTTATGTCAAACATACTGGGATGCCAGTGGAAAAAATTGAAAACAGCATAGAAAGAGACAACTATATGTCTCCAAAACAAGCAAAAGAGTTTGGCTTAATTGATAATATTATAACTGTATCACCAAAAACAAAAATTACCGCCAACTTTAAAGACGTGCTACCAGCAACTGAGATTGTCAATACTCCCAAGCCTAAACCCAGTGTTCCGTAGTAAAAAAATACATTAATATTATTTGTTATCTAGAAATTAGCACACTGTTTAGTATATTAATTAAAATATTTCATTGGTGTTTGGTTTTTAAAAATATACATTGCATGAATACTTTTAGTGAATTTTTATTAAATTTTTTTAAAAAAAATTCACTAATAGAGAGGTATCGATGGTGAGACTTTGCAAAAATTCTTTCAAATGTGCGCGAATTAGGACCCCTAGAACCCATATCCGGGGTCTGTTTGAATTTTTATATGTTTATATATATATATATATATATATATATATATATATATATATATATATATATATATATATATATATATATATATATATATATATATATATATATATATGTGTATCCGTCTGATAACTCAAAAAATATTTAACCGATTTAGATGAAACTCGGCAAGTGCCTTTCTTTTATTAATGGCTTGGATGAGTTCGTTGGCCAGGAAAATTGGACTGGGTTTTCCGGAAAAATTTTGAGTTTTCTTCCAAAAAAAAATTTTTTTTCCGAAAATTTCGATAAAATTGGTTTACATATTGCTTTGGGAAATACCCAACTATGTGCCAAAATTCAGCTTTCTAGGGTTACAGAAAATTGAGCTATTCAAATTTGAAACATTTATGTTTAAATCATAAGTATGTGGTTGCTGTTGGTTAGTCAATGCTTGTCTTATTGACTCATGAAATTCATTTTTAAGTTTCCGAGAAATGTCAATAATACTGAATTCACTGATTGTTAATCATTGGAAGCATTTACGATTATATATAACCCTATTGTAATTTATTATCATTTATCACCTCTGTAGTTAAATCATAAGTATGTGGTTGCTGTTGGTTAGTCAATGCTTCTCTTATTGACTCATGAAATTCATTTTTAAGTTTCCGAGAAATGTCAATAATACTTAATTCACTGATTGTTAATCATTGGAAGCATTTACGATTATATATAACCCTATTGTAATTTATTATCATTTATCACCTCTGTAGTATAATTATTTTTTACAACTCGCAGCGTTTTTAGTCAATTGTCGTTATTAATAGTCAATAGTTTCTTTCCGAATACACACAGCTTCCATTGTCTTCTGCTTCTGCCGCTGTTACAGTCCTTTTATTTAGAGGTAGAGTTGTAACCACTCATACAGCCAGTGTTTTTTAACCACGTGGCTGGTGGACTGACCGAATTCATTCCCAGTTGCTGTCGATTTACTCATATTCTCTTAATATGTTTGAAGATGTGGTGTCTACTTCATTCCAAGTCACTATTAACCGACTATTTATGAAATCAAATCAGTAAATTAAATCGATTGTCATAAAATATGTAGTGTATTAAGACAAGGGAAAAAGAAATAAAACATATATAACTGTGCACATTTTGATTATATTTTAGGGTGCTTGAGAGAGGTATTGTCACAGCATAATATCTTATTAAAGTTCATTTGTAAATAGGTTTAATTTTTATATGTATCTATATATATATATATATATATATATATATATATATATATATATATGATAACTCAAAAAATAATTAACCGATTTCGATGAAACTTGGCAAGTGCCTGTCTTTTATTATTGGCTTGGATGAGTTCGTTATCCAGAAAAATCAGACGACGGGGTTTTCCGGAAAAAATTTGAGTTTTCTTTCGAAAAAATTTTTTTTCTCCGAAAGTAACAAAGCTGTTTTAATGAAATTTACTATGTATGTTGCCTCAACCTTACTACGTACCAAAATTCAACTTTCTAAGTTTAGAGAAAATTGAGTTATTCAAATTTTAAATTTTCTTTCGAAAAAAATGTTTTTCTCCGAAAATTACAAAGTTATTTTAATGAAATTTTGTGGATATCTTGCCTTAGGAAAAACCTTACTACGTATTAAAATTAAACTCTCTAAGTTTATAGAAAATTGAGTTATTTAAATTTGAAGCATTTAATAAAAATTCACTACCATAACGCACTTGCTGCGTCCCGAGCTTTTATAAATACTCAAGTATCTGTCTCTTATAGTTTTAAGGAGTTGCTTAAATAGACCCGGCCATGTTTGTAAATCAGTTAAAATTCCAACAACTTGCTCACTGCTATATATTACAAAAGCAAAGCCGAATCGCCTTTTAAAAGAAAAAAAAAGACGCAGCAAGTGCGTTATGGTAGTGAATTTTCATAAAAATCTTTTTAATAACAAATATGTGTGTTTTTTTAAGAAAGCAGGCATCAAATTTGGTTACCAATATAACCTATATAGTAAAAACAATGTGCCATGTTCCATTAAAATAACTTTATTGTGTGAAAATGTACAAAAATTTCCAAAAGAAAACTTAAAATGTTCCCGAAAAAACACGTTTCTTGGTCAACCTTATAGGTTAATAGCAAATTGAGCTGTTCAAATATGAAACATTTGATCAAAATTCGCTACCATAACGCACTTGCTGCGTCCAGAATTTATTTTCTTATAAACATGCATTATATTTCGATGGAAAATGCAAAAACGGATATATTGAGCTTTATTAATTTTTTACGAAAATTCGACAAAAATTATGTACCATTAAAAATGATAAACTCTATAGCTAAGGCTACTGCCAAGCATCAGAGAAAGGGTCTATTTGAAATGAATTTTCTGCAAACATTTTAGTAAAATGAAGGACAATGACGGTTGAAACTAAGACTTTAGGGTTTGTAAAACATCCTTCTTGAGACATTTTATTTCTATAGCCCGTATTAGATTTAAGTTATTTGCGTAAATGTTGCCAATTTTGACATTTTAAATCGCCACTTTGACGTTTTGAGGAAAACCCCAATTTATTTATTTTTAAATGCCTATAACTTTTTTGTCTTTTGACCTACATAGCTAAATTTTGGTAAGTACTTACTTACCTATAAGGATATAAACCTGCGTACCAAATTTGGTTGCCCTTACTTTGTTAATTCCGGAGATATAAATTTTTTAAAAAGAAAACACAAAATTTTCCGGGAAAACCTTTGCAGATTTTCCTGACTAACGAACTCATCCAAGCCATTTGCAAATGGAATTTTTTCACCAAATTTGATAAAAATCAGCCCATTATTTTTTGAGTTATCGGTGTGATACATATATATATATATATATATATATATATATATATATATATATATATATATATATATATATATATATATATATATATATATATAAACATATAAAAATTGAAACTAACCCTGGATATGTTTTCTGGGGGGCCTAATTAGCGCTCATTTGAAGAAATTTTTTCAAAATTCAAAAGTCGGGATCTCCTTATTAGTGAATTTTTTTTAAGAAAATTCACTAAAAGCAAATAAAAATTTATTAAAATATAACATAGCAAAAATATTTTTTCCACGGCAGTGCGCGCGCACGGGCGCACTTATTGAGGAGCTGTCCCTGGAATTTAAAGTAGTCGTAAAAATATTAGTGTTTGCTATTCATTGCAAATAAAACAAAATTTAAAAAATAGCAATAATGTGTGTTTTTTTAAGAAAGCAGGCATCAAATTTGGTTACCAGTATAATCTATATATTAAAAACAATGTGCCATGTTTCATCAAAATAACTTTATTGTGTGAAAATGTACAAAAATTTCCGAAAGTAAACTTAAAGTGTTCCCGAAAAAACTCGTTTTTTGGTCAACCTTATAGGTTAATGGCAAATTGAGCTATTCAAATATTAAGCATTTGATCAAAATTCGCTACCATAATGCACTTACTGCGTCCAGAATTTTTTTTCTTACAAACATGCATTATATTTCGGTGGAAAATGCAAAAATGCAATAACATAAGGCGTATTTGATTTAAAAAAAAGAAAATTTGTATCAACAACGACTTATGGGCCAGCCTGTAATTGTAGAAATAATTTTTTAAGATGTAGCTCAAGACACCCTATAATTAATATATACAAATTTTTTTCATATCTGGTATAATAACAGATATATTGAGCTTTATTGATTTTTTTTACGAAAATTCTACAAAAATTATATACCATTAAACGATAAACTCTATAGCTTAGGCTACTGACAAACATCAGAGAAAGGGTCTATTTGAAATGAATTTTCTGGAAACATTTTAGTAAAATGAAGGACAATGACGGTTGAAACTAAGACTTCAGAGTTTATAAAACATCCTTCTTGAGACATTTGATTTCCATATCCCGTATTAGATTCAAGTTCTTTGCCTAAATGTTGCCGATTTTGACGTTTTAAATCGCAACTTTGACGTTTTGAGGAAAACCCCAATTTATTTTTCTTTAAATGCCTATAACTTTTTTGTCTTTTGACCTACATAGCTAAATTATGGTAGGTAGCTTACCTATAAGGATATTAACTAGCGTGCCAAATTTGGTTGCCCTTACTTTGTTAATTCCGGAGATATAAATTTTTTTCGAAAGAAAACACAAAATTTTCCGGGAAAACCTGGGCAGATTTTGCTGGCTAACGAACTTATCCAAACCATTTGCAAAAGGAATTTTTCCACCAAATTTAGTCAAAATCGGCCTATTATTTTTTGAGTTATCGGTGTGATACATATATATATATATATATATATATATATATATATATATATATATATATATATATATATATATATATAAATATATATATAAATATATATATATATATATATATATATATATATATATATATATATATATATATATATATATATATATATATATATATATATATATATATATATATATATATATATATATATATATATATATAAACATATAAAAATTGAAACTGACCCCGGATATGTGTTCTAGGGGGCCTAGTTCGCGGTCATTTGAAGAAATTTTTTCAAAATTCAAAAGTCGGGATCTCCTCATTAGTGAATTTTTTTTAAGAAAATTCACTAATATCAACTAATATAACACGTGAAGTGTCAGAGGAACCAACGTGCTTTCGCAAATTTCAAGGAAAAATTCAAACGGCTGTAGCCACGTGAAACCAACGCTGTCTCTTAGTTCCTTACTTTACATATTTCTGTAAGAAATCGAGCTGGGGCTTTACACTAACACCAACGCCAATAGAACTGTAAAGTCTGTGGTCTAATGTGTCATAAAAGGCATTTGTCACATGGAAGAGAACCACTGGGGTGGTTTCGCAGGGTTTGGCTATCATGGTATAAACATGAAAACACAAATATCAAGTAATTGTTTTGTTCACTATGTAAAGGTTGGAATCTGTGATGAGCACTCATAAGCACAATTGGAGAATCCAAATCACAACACATTTTAAAAACCCTGACGATCGCTTCACTAACCAAGTTAACGTCATCATAGGACGAATACTTCTAGAATACTTTATCGTCTGATAACGCTAACTTTGTTAGTGAAACGATCGTCAGATATTTTAAAATGTGCTGTAGTGATTTGGGTTTTTCAATTGTGCTCAATGGAATTAACAATTGGAGCACCCAAATCACCACAACACATTTGAAAAAACCTGACGATCTTTTCACTAACCATGTTAGCGTTTTTAGAGGATTAACAATTCTAGAATAATTCATCCTCTGATGACGCTAACTTGGTTAGTGAAACGATGGCCAGGTTTTTGAAAATGTGGTGTGGTGATTTGGGTTCTCTAATTGTGCTCAATTGTTTTGTTACTGTAGATGTTAAAATATAACCACAAAGATAAATTATATATATATATATATATATATATATATATATATATATATATATATATATATATATATATATATATATATATATATAGATAATGTAGTACAGGGTAATTTTACCACCTTTAAAAGCTTTCAGTGAAAATGGTTTAATATGAAACAACCTCTTAGAAGTAAAACTCAAATAACATAAAGAAATATCTGGACGCAGCAAGTGCGTTATGGTAGCGAATTTTCTATAAAATATTTTTAATAGCAAATGTCTTTCTTTGATGAAAGCAGGCATCAAACTTGGTTGCCTATATGGTAGAAACAATGTACCATATTTCATCGAAATAAATTTATTGCTTGAAAATATATAAACATTTTTCAAAAGTCTAGATGGAGCAAATGTGTTATGGAAGTGAATCTCCATAAAAATGTTTTTAATAGCAAATGCGAGCAGGCATCAATCTGATTACCGGTATAGCCTATGTGGTAGAAACAATGTACTATATTTTATCAAAATTACTTATGGTTTGAAAATATACAAAAATTCTCTGAAAATAAACTTAAATGTTGGTTTTCTAACCAACAAAGCTTACGTTAATAGCAAATTGAGTTATTGAAATTTGAAGGATTTAATGAAAATTCGGTAAATTTGCAGATTAGCTCCTTAACGCTTTTCAACAAATTATTTTCAGAAACATTACTAGAACCCCACCTGGATGCACAAACCACAAGAAAAATTTCTTGTTCACACCCCCCAAGGAAGTTATGGGACTGGGAGTGAATAGGGGTGCTGTGCGGAGTAGGCAGGGTTTAAGGGGGATATGGATTCAAGATGTGAAAAAGACAACTTTCAAGCCCGTTTTATTCGCATTTTCTGCTCATATTTCTGTTTTACTACCTACCCCGCCAAACACCCCAATTCACTCCTGGTCCCGTAACTTCCTTGGGGGGTGCGAACAAGAAATTTTTCTTGGGTTTTGTGGATCCAGGGGGGTCCTAGGCAGGTTTCTGAAAACAGTTTTTTGAAAAGCGTTCGGGAGCTAATCTGCAAATGTACCGAAAATTCGCTACCAAAACGCACTTACTGTGTCCAGATTTTTTTCTTATAAACGCATCCTATTTAGATAAAAAATGCAAAAATGCATTAACAAATTTGTTCTACGAAAATTAGCTAAAAACATTATAGACCGTTAAACCATAAAGTTCACTAAACCTACAAATAAATATCCAAAAAGGCACCAACTTAACTAAACTGACAGCCAAAGCATCAAAGAAAGTGTCTATTTGAAATGGCTATTTTGTAAATATTTTAGTAAAATGAAGAGCAATGACGGTTGAATCTGAAACATAAGGGTTTGCAGAACACTCTTCTTGCAACATTTTCTTTCCACAATCGGTATTTGTTTCACATTCTTTGCCTAAACATTGCCAATTCTGACGTTTCAAATTGCGAGTTTGACGTTTTGAGAAAAACTCCAAATTTTTTTTGTTTAACTGCCCATAACTTCGTTGTCTTTGAATCTAGATACCTAAATCTTGGTGCAGAGTTCACTCTTTATAATACAAACACGCGTACCAAATTTGGTTGGCCTTACTTTGTTATTTACGGAGATATATTTTTTTTGGAAAGAAAACACAAAATATTACGGTAAACCTGGTCCGATTTTCCTGGCTAACGAACTTACCCAAGTCACTTGCAAAAGGAAGGTACTTACCAAATTTGATCAAGATCGGTCCATTATTTTTTGAGTTATCGGAGCGAATTAAAAAAAATTCGCTAAAAGCAAACAAAGTTGACAATAATATGAAATAGTGCTGCAAATTGAATCATAGCTTCGACATAGCTGTGATAATTTATTCTCTTCAGAAAGACATTCTTATGGAATGAATTTAGTGCCCAGAGACAGACATACAGACCGACAGACAAAAACATTTCGTTCCCAAATTATATTTTCTATATGTTTTGATACTTTTTACAACGTTTAAGCGAAAAAAAATAATTGCAATTTTTAGCGCCGACGCGATACTTCTACACGTAATGACGCATCGTAAACGACTAATTTGTTTCCTCTACGCCCCATCTGGATGTCATTCCAGGCATTGATGAGCTGCACATACAAGCTCCTATCAGCATCAGCTGGCACCGTCAACGTTACGTCATCCGCAAATAAGACAGTGCATTAGGATCTGACATGAGATGGTAGATTATTAATGTATAACAGAAACATGAGTGGTCCAAGAACAAATCCTTTGGGCACACCAAATGTATTGGAGTGCTGGTCCGATTCGCAGTTACCTAAAAATACACAGATCTTTCGACCTCTTAAGAATGACATCACCCAGTGAAGTACATTATCCACAAATCACAGTGCAAATAACTTCTGTGCAACAAAATCCAGACTCAAAGTATCAAATGCTTTGAATTAGCCAACGAAAAGTGCAACTATACATATTTTCCTGAGTCAGCATTACTATTAATGAAATTAAAAAGTTTGACGGTACCACTCTCCGTCGAACAATCCGGACGAGAAATATATTGGGAGGGGAACAACAGTTTATTACTCTCAATAAGAGATAGAGCTTTCTCATGAAATACCCTCCCTATCATCTTAGATACAACGCTCGGTACTGTAACAGGTCTTTAACTAAGAAGACCCATCGTATCACCATCCTTGTACAGCAAAATAATCTTACCTAATTTAAGCCTGTATAAATTCCTGCACCTGCACCGACATATTAATTATATATGCTAGTGGTTCAGCTATAAATTTGACTATTGCATTAATGACCTTTGTTGGTAAACAGCTGTATCTAACATAATTTGTGTTTTTAAGGCCTCCAATTGCACGAGTAATGTCCGATGCATCCACCTGATAAAGGAAAAAGAAAACAGGGATGGAAGAAACACAAGAACATAATCCGGAAGCCTGATCAAGATATGAATCAGCTATTAAACCAGATACCACACCCGAAAAGTACTCCGCGAATCTATCTGTAACATCACTCATTTTAGTCAGGATTTCGTTTGAATCATTTCAGCATAGTGTTTGGCGCTGCTAATCAACCACCGGTTCTAAAGTCATTTTTGATAATATCATTTGCACCTCACTCTGTTAGACTTCTGAGGACACTCAACTCTCTCTTTGTCTTTGTCTGTTGCATTGCTAACGTAATACAGATTTATACATAAAGGCATGTTTTAAAAGTCTTCGGATTATATCCTTAATCGGTTTGTGTAACCTATTTAGAGCCACAGGTATACATAATTAAAGGGAATCTACAATAAAACGCGACCGTATGCTTGTATAGTACCGGATATATATACTCGCTCCTTGAGCAATCTATTCGACTTGTCATTCCAGGCAGAGCTTCTAAAATAATGGGTATTAAATAAAATAGAGCTTTACCTGAGAACTTGAAAGACAAAAAAATATTTAATTTTCATTTTAAACTTGTGTAGTACAATACCCCGTTGCATCTTATTTTTATTACTGCATTGTATATGAGCAAGTTGGATGTTTGCACGTTCCGCTCATCGGAGGGGCCGTAAAGCTGTTGTCCTGTGTACATGCAATGTAGGGCATGTTAAAGATCCCTACCCTCATTACAAAAAGGCAGGGGTTCCGCAGGATGAGGTGAAACTGCTCCTTGGCGTCGGTGATTGGCTATAGTCGCGGAAATAGACCTTATTCTGCTAATTAGTTCATAAGGATGTGACTGTATTTACTTGATTGTGTTGTTATTGCTGTGTTTCCGCTTATATTTTTTGTCAGCTTATTGTTATCTATTTTAAGTAAAATTAACTTTGGCATTCTAGATCTTTACAACACGTTGATGTCCCAATGGCAACTAACATGTAGTCATTATTAGCATTGCAAGTTCTAAGCCTTTTAGTGAATTTTCGTAAAAAAATCACTAATGAGGAGATCCCGACTTTTGTATTTTGAAAAAAATTCTTCAAATGAGCGCTATTTAGGGCCCCTGGAACCCAAATCCGAGGTCGGTTTCAGGCTTTATATGTTTATATATTTATATATTTATGTGTCACACCTATAACTAAAAAAATAATAAACCGATTTTGATAACACTTAGTGAGTATCTTCCTTTTGCAAGTGGCTTGGACAAGTTCGTTATCCAGGAAAATCCGCCTAGGTTTTCCCGGAAAATTTTGAACTTTCTTTCAAACAAAATTTATATCTCCGGAATTAACAAAGTGCGGGCAGCCAAATTCGGTACTCGGGTTTATATTATTATAGGTAAGTTACCCACCAAAATTTAGCTCTGCAGGTCAAAGGACAAAAAAGTTACAGGCGTTTAAAGAAAAATAAATTTGGGGTTTCCTCGAAACGTCAGAAGTCGGGATTTTAAACGTCAAATTGGTAACATTTAGGCAATGAACCTAAAACTAGTATGAGCTATGGAAGGCAAACGTCTCAAGAATAATGTTTTACAAAGCCTGAAGTCTTAGTTTCCAGCGACATTCTCCTTTATTTTACTAAAATATTCCCAGAAAATTCATTTCAAATAGACCCTTTCTCTAATGCTTTGGCAGTAGTGTTGGATATAGAGTTTATCGGTTAATGGTATATCATTTTTGTCGAATTTCCGTAAAAAATCTTTAAAGTTCAATATATCCGTCATTATGCAAGATACGAATTTTTTTTATACATTACTTATAGGGTGTCTTGAGCTACATCTTAAAAAATATTTCTACATTTACAGGATGGCCCATAAGTCGTTGGTGATTCAAATTTTCTTTTTTAGTTTATTTTCTTTAAAAAATCATTAATGGGGAGATCCGTGTTTATATGTATATACATACATACATACATTTTCATGAAACTAAATACAGTAAAATACAGACTAAATTAAATCTCCACCAAAATAAAACGAACCACGAGTATATATATATATATATATATATATATATATATATATATATATATATATATATATATATATATATATATATATATATATATATATATATATATCGTACCGATAACTCAAAAAATAATACAACGATCTTGATCAAATTTGGTGAGTACCTTCCTTTTGCAAGTGGCTTGGATAAGTTCGTTAAGCAGCAAAATGGAACCAGGTTTTCCCGGAAAATTTTGTGTTTTCTTTCTAAAAAAATTCATATTTCCGGAAATAACAAAGTGAGGGCAACCAAATTTGGTACGCGTATTTGTATTATAAAGAATGAATCATGTACCATGTCTCTAAGTTTAAGGACAAAAAAGTTACGGGCAGCTAAAGCAACAAATTTTGGAGTTATCCTCAAAACGTCACACTCGCAATTTAAAACGTCAAACTCGCAATTTAAAACGTCAAAATTGGCAATGTTTAGGCAAAGAACGTGAAACAAATACGGATTGTGAAATGAACATGTTGCAAGAAGAGTGTTCTGCGAACCCTTAAGTTTCAGATTCAACCGTCATTGCCCTTCATTTTACTAAAATATTTACAGAAAATTCATTTCAAATAGACACCTTCCCTGATGCTTTGGCTGCCGGTTTAGTTAAGTTAATGCTTTCGCTGTAGGTTTGGTGAAGTTTATGGTTTAACGGTCTATAATTTTTAGCTAATTTTCGTGAAACAAATTCGTTGTTGCATTTTAGAATTTTTATCAAAATATGATGCATGTTTGTAAGAAAAAATCTGGACGCAGTAAGTGCGTTTTGGTAGCAAATTTTCATTAAATATTTCAAATTTCAATAACTCAATTTGCTATTAACCTAAGGTTCATTGGCTAGCAGACCAGTTTTTTCAGAAACATTTAAAGTTTATTTTCGGAAAATTTTTGTACATTTTCAAATAATTATTTTAATAAAATGTGGTACATTGTTCCTACTATATAGGTAACCAAATTGATGCCTGCTCGCATTAGAGCGATACATTTGTAATTAAAAACATTTTTATGAAAATTCACTTCCATAACGCACTTGGTGCGCCCAGAGTTTTATTTTTATTTAAATAAATTGTATTAACTTTAGACAGAGGAAAACTTGAAGGAAATGAAAGTAAGAGAATAAGTTTTTGAAGTCTGGCAAATATTTAATTGTAGAATTAACGTATTTCCTGGAGACTCGGCAAGATTTTCAATAACTGAAACAAAGCGTGAAGTAACTTTTGTGCTGCGTGTCCCTAATTATATTTAAACTCTGGATTTTTTGCCACAAATCGGATATAATTTTCCGAGTGCCGTTTTGGTGTAAGCTATTATTCCAGAAAATGTAGATAATTCATGAGCTGGGACTTTTAACAAACCGTAAAAGTCAAGTTGGAAACTTTGGCAATTATCATTTTTCAGGAAATATCTGCAAAGTGAAAACTAAGTTGCACAAATTTTCAAGTCTTTTAATGGAAGACCAGATGCTAGGCGTAACTTTTATTGCAAGTTTATTAAATTTATATTGACATGATGTATGTTACTATTTGTCCAATTTAGCAGTCAATCTCATCTTCACAAGTCAGGATTACACTACTTTGGATAAACCCATCAAAATTGTAACTCGGGAAACACAAGTTCTTAACTCATTTTGTCAGAAGTTGGAGCGTATAATTTGTCTCAACAAATAATAAACAATATTGAATAAAATATATAATATCTATTTATATTTATTATCAATGGCTATGTTCTTATGCGAAAGAATGTGAGTTCATCAAACTGTAAGGCTAGTGCTATAAAAGTCATCCGTGTGGAGGAAACAACAATCAATTTATATCTTTTTACCCACAGCCAGTTTGTTCTCTAGTGGCCTGTGCCCACTTAAATTCCTGTGAGAAAGTAAAAATGTTTTCTGCTTGTCAACAATTGGATTAGTCTTCGCCTTCCCGAAAAGATGTGTCAATCTCCCCAACTGATGTACGAAACAACTTACTTCAAAATATTTCAACATATAAAAGGGCAACTTGATCCCGTAATCGTCCTAGCTCAGACATAAAATGAATTTCCTGACAAATCTCCTAAGAGCTTCTCAACTTTTTAAGTGGCCCGTCATTTTCTTAAGCTATAACATAAAAAATGAATCACTATTTTTTATTTATTTGTGGACTGGACATGTTGTGGTTTTCATACCACTCTGTTCGATAGGTACATTTTAAATCAATATAAAAATTTAACTATGTAACCTTGTGCGTCTTTAGTGACTTTTTATTAACTTTTATTTAAAATAATTCACTAATAAAGAGGTATCGATGGAGAGACTTTGCAAACATTTTTTCGAATGAGCGCGAACTAGGACTCCTTGAACCCATATCCGGGGTTAGCTTTAATTCTTAGATCTTTATATATATATATATATATATATATATATATATATATATATATATATATATATATATATATATATATATATATATATATAATGTTTCGTCGTTACAGGCGTGGCTTCATCAGGTTTATATTTTATTTAATTTTATATTAATATATTAACAAAGTAAACTGTTTACAGACCTCAATTGTAGATGTGGAGAACATAAATTTTACACTTTGTTAATATATTAGTCTAAAATTAAATTAAAGAAAAACCTTATGAACCCGCGCATGGAGCAACGAAACGTGTTAAATCAAACACACAAACGTTGTAATAATTTTGTTTTAAAAATGAAGAAGTTTCAACAAAAGTAAACCCAGTAAAATACAGAATAACTCTTCACGAAAAAAACGAACCACCAGTATATATATATATATATATATATATATATATATATATATATATATATATATATATATATATTCCAACCGATAACTCAAAAACTAATTAACCGATTTTGATGAAACTCGGCAAGTGCCTTCGTTTTATTAATATCTTGGTTGAGTTTGTTATACAGAAAAATGTGACAAAGTTTTCCGGGAACATTTAGTTTTCTTTCGAAAAAATTTTGTTACAATTACAAAGCTATTTTCACGAAATTGGTGGATATGTTGCCTTGTGAACGGCCTTACTATATACCAAAATTCAACTTTCTAAGTTTGCAGAAAATTAAGTTATTCAAATTTGAAGCATTTAATGAAAATTGGCTACTATAACGCACTTGCTGCGTCCCGAAATGTTTTTTTACGTCAGCCTATTTCCGAGACTATGGCTAATCGCCAACGACAGTGAGAAGTTTGACTTAACTATGCTGAACATTTTGCCAAATCCCTGCCTTTCTGTAAGAACGGTAGGGATATTTAAGGTGCTCAACACGCTGGTACCATACAGACGATTTTTACTGAGATTTAGGGAGTGAGCAGATTGAGGCACTGTGATTGAAGTACAACAACCCATATATATGTATATATATATATATATATATATATATATATATATATATATATATATATATATATATATATATATATATTGCGACTCAAAAATATAATGTTACAGTGACAACTTGCAATTTTAGGTCCTAAAATGTTTGAAAATCTTATTAAACTAAAGCTGAAAGAAAACTATTTTGGAGTGTAAAATGGTTGGAAAGTTCAAAGGATGTAGAGGAAATATTGGAGGTGCTAATAACGGAAGATTGGTTGAATAAATTGTAAATTTGAAATACCAAAATTTTATCGCAAGAAATGTCAGTGTTAATAGGATTTTGATATGTCAGTTTAATATTTTAACCAAATCGCATCAATTACAGCCACAAGTTTGTAACTTTTATGTAAGATGCACTGTATAATTTTAATGCATATAAATAAATAAAAATAAAATAAAAATATGTATGTATGTATGTATCACACCGATAACTCAAAAAATAAAAGGCCGACATCAATCAAATTTGGTAAATATCTTCCTTTTGCAAATGGCTTGGACAAGTTCGTTAGTCAGGAAAATCGACCTAGGTTTTCCCGGAAAATTTTGTGTTTTATTTCGAATTTTTTTTATATCTAAACAAAATGAGGACAACCAAATTTGGTACGCTAGTTTCTGTCATAAGAAGTATCCTATGTACCAAAATTCAGATCTCTATGTTAAAAGACAAGAAGTGAGAGGAAAATTAATTTTTAATTAATTAGATCTGTTTCAAGAAAGTTAATACGTCAAATGAATATTATGGTAGGAATACGAATGTGAGTGAAAAATACGGCAAGAAATGACTAACAAGCTCCTCCTAGATATGTTTCCAAGTCGTTATTTTCCTTGATTTCGTTAAAATATTACCAAAAAATCAATTGTAAATCAAAATTGTTTTTTGTAAATATTAAAGACGTTAGACAATTAACGCGTACTACCGGATATACCTGCTAGTATATACATGTCGAGCGTAGCTAAGTAGCCTAAGCCCTGTACAACGGATAATGGAATCCTATATGACAAGTTCTAATCCTAGTTAGTGACTTTACTTTTTATAATTTTTTTTAGTCTCATTTCACTTTACCCTTGTCTAAGCAGATTGTTGTTATTCCGAAGAATTTTTTAGCGAGTTTTTGCATAAAAAATAATTTGATTAAGAGGAGATGAAATTTTGAAGACCTAATTCAATTTGAAGAGCATATTTTGTTGTTTGTTCTTACCCTAACTTAGTGAAACCGTTCCATATTTAATACAGTCGTAGACTTTTTCCTTGGGTTTACAAGTGCTTGAGGAGCTCCCGATTTTGTAATTTAGAACAAATTTCTTCAAATGAGCGCGAACTAGGCTATATATATATATATATATATATATATATATATATATATATATATATATATATATATATATATATATATATATATATATATATATATATATATATGAAGGGTGAACCATTTACCAAAATTTAGGTCTGTAAGTTTAAAGACAAGAGTCAAATTTGGCAACATTTAGGCAAAGAACCTGAAAGAAATGCGGATTATGTAAAGAGTGTTTTGCAAACCCTTAAGTTTCAGCTTCAACCATCATTGCCCTTCATTTTAATAAAATATTTCCAGGAAATTCATTTCAAATAAACACTTTCTCTGGTGCTCTGGTAGTAGTTTTAGTTAAGTTTATGGTTTAACGGTCTATAATTTTTAGCTGATTTTCGTGGAAAAAATTCGTTAATGAGGAGACCGCGGCTTTTGAATTCTAAAAAGGTTTCTTCAAATGAGCGCAAACTAGTCCCACTAGAATTCATATGCGGGTTTACTTTTTGTTTACATATATACAGGGTGACGCATTCCTACGGTAAAACTCAGTATAACTGTTATTATGCAAGATACGAGCAAAAATTGTATACATTACTTATAGGGTGTCTTGAACTGCATCTTATAAAATTATTTAGATAAGGTGGCCCATAAGTCGTTGGTGATACATAAATTTTTTTTTGAACGTTCCTTATTGCATTTTTGCATTTTTCATCGAAATATGATGCATGTATGTTAAAAGATCAAGACGCAGTAAGTGAGTTTTTGTAGCCAATTTTCATTAAATGCTTCAAAATTCAATAACCCTATTTGCTATTAACCTAAGGATCGTCGGCTAGGAAACGAGTTTTCTCGAAAATATTTTAAGTTTATTTTCGGAAAATTGTTGTACATTTTCAACCAAGTTATTTTCATAAAATATGGTGCATTGTTGCTATTGAAACATTTTTATGAAAAGTCACTTCCATAACGCACTTGCTGCGTCCAGACTTTTTCAGTATGTAGTGTAAAATTAACATTAACCGAGGTTGTGGCATTGTATTTGAGGAAGGTGATGTCTGCACGTTCCGCCCATCGGAGGGCCATATAGACGTCAGTATCGTGTCCATGCGATGTTGGGCACGTTAAAGATCCCTACCCTTCTAACAGAAATGAAGGGTTTCGGCAAACTTTCCAGGATAGTGAGATGTAACTGCTCCATAGTTGCGGAAATCGACCGACGTTGAAGAAACAAAAACACACATAGTGTGTGTACACGATTTATATGAAAACAATGTTAACTATTTGGTGTCTATTATTAAATTACAAAAACGTGGTACGTGAGTTATCCGTTAGTGATAAACAACGGACTAATAGAGTTTCTGATCTTGATATAAAGCTCAAATATAGCTTTCGCATACAGAACGTTTGTTTGTGAGATTTATTAAACTAATTTGCTGGAATTATGCATATATAGTTTGTTTTGACAAACACTGAAATTAGGCATCGGTGTGCTATTTACCGTTATGTAGATATCTATTGTGTTTTACTATACATTGTCAATATCGGAATTAACATATTACCTAATAAACCTGGAGCGTGTCCTGTTCCCAGTTAATTCCATCTCCATATCCATATATTCATGGTGTCCGCATATGGTGTTATGGTATTAGTTATGTAATGCAAAATGCACCTGACATGGCCGGACATCATCATCATAGATAATACCACAGAAGATTACAGCTACCGTTTCTACTATTTGCATTACATTGAGCGTTCAAGAATTTTTAATATTGATAATGGGTAAAGCCTATTACCAATACTCCAATAATGATAATAATTTAATAATAATAATTTATTTACTACGCTACTTTTGTGTGTGAGTGCGGGCACAGAGAAAGGGACGGCATTCGGATGTTAACTATTAGCCACACAGCTTTGTAATTGTTAGTTCGATTTAGTCCTACAGTAAAAAATAAAACTCTAGACGCAGCAAGTGCATTATGGTAGTGAATTTTCATAAAAATGTTTTTATTGCAAATATGTGTTTTTTTTTTAAGAAAGCAGGCATAAATTTTGGTTACCAGTATAACCTATATAGTAATGAATTTTCATAGAAATGATCTGACAACATATTTTTTTAATTAAATGCTTATAACTTTTTTTGTTGCAACATAGAGATCCAAATTTTGGTATATGGGTCACTTTTTATAACGTAAACCTACGTACCACATTTGGTTACCATAGCTTTGTAATTTTCTTAAATATTTTTTTTTTCGAAAGAGAACCCAAAATTTTCCCGGAAAACCTCATCCGATTTTCTTGGGTAACGAACTTATTCAAGCCACTTACACAAGGAAGGTACCTGTCAAATTTTATCAAAATCGGCCCATTATTTTTGCGTTATCGGTGTGATACATATTTTCAAAATTCAAAAGTCGGGATCTCCCCATTAGTGAACTTTTCTACGAAAATTCGCTAAAAACAATGTGCCATGTTTCATAAAAATAACTTTATTGTGTGAAAATGTACAAAAATTTCCAAAAGTAAACTTAAAGTGTTCCCGGAAAAACTCGTTTCTTGGTCAACCTTATAGGTTAATAGCAAATTGGGCTATTCAAATATGAAGCATTTGATCAAAATTCGCTACCATAACGCACTTGCTGCCTCCAGAATTTTTTTTATTACAAACATGCATTATATTTCGATGTAAAATGCAAAAATGCATTAACATAAGGCGTGTTTGATAAAAAAAATTGTATCACCAACGACTTATGGGCCACCCTGTGATTGTAGAAATATTTTTTTAAGATGTAGCTCAAAACACGTTATAATTAATATATACAAATTTTTTTCATATCTTGTATAATAACGGATATATTGAGCTTTATTGATTTTTTATGAAAATTCGACAAAAATTATATACCATTAAACGATAAACTCTATAGCTAAGACTACTGCCAAGCATCAGAAAAAGGGTCTATTTGAAATGAATTTTCTGGAAACATTTTAGTAAAATGAAGGACAATGACGGTTGAAACTAAGACTTCAGGGTTTGTAAAACATCCTTTTTAAGACATTTGATTTCCATAGCCCGTATTAGATTCAAGTTATTTGCCTAAATGTTGCCGATTTTGAATTTTTAAATCGCAACTTTGACGTTTTGAGGAAAACCCCATTTTTTTTTTAAATGCCTATAACTTTTTTGTCTTTTGACCTACATAGCTAAATTTTGGTAGGTGACTTACCTATAAGGACATAAACCTGCTTGGTTGACCTTACTTTGTTAGTTCCGGAGATATATTGTTTTTTCGAAAGAAACCACAAAATTTTCCGGGAAAACCTAAGCAGATTTTCCTCGCTAACGAACTTATCCAAGCCATTTGCAAAAGGAATTTATTCACCAAATTTAATCAAAATCGGCCTATTATTTTTTGAGTTATTGGTGTGATACATACATATATATATATATATATATATATATATATATATATATATATATATATATATATATATATATATATATATATAAACATATAAAAATTGAAACTGACCCCGGATATGTATTCTGGGGGGGCTAATTAGCGCTCATTTGAAGAAATGTTTTCAAAATTCAAAAGTCGGGATCTCCTCATTAGTGATTTTTATTTAAGAACATTCACTAAAAAGGCAAAGAAAAGAAAGTCCGGGAAATTAAAAAGTAAAGTACAAAGAGCCCCTTAGATGTTGTTTATTAATATTTTACACCGCTAATAGTGTTTCAGTTAATTTTCTTAAAAAAAAAAATTCACTAATGAGGAAATCCCGATTTTTGAATTTTGAAAAAATCTTTGCAAATGAGCGCGAACTAGGCCCCCTAGAACCCATATCCAGGGTTCCAGGTTCCAATTTCTATATACAAAAAATAATGGGCCGATTTTGATCAAATTTGTTGCACACCTTCCTTTTGCAATTGGCTTGGATTAATTCGTTAGTCAGGAAAATCGGTCGAGATTTTCCCGACTATAATTTTTAGCGAATTTTTGTACGATAAAGCTCACAATATATCCGCTTTTATACAAGATACGAGAAAAAGTTGTCTATTGTTGTTAATTGTAGGGTGTCTTGAGCTACATCTTATAAATGTATTTCTACAACCACAGGATGGCCCATAAGTCGTTGGTGATACAAATTTTCTTTTCTCTTAATCCAACAAGCCTTACATTATTGCTTTTTTGAATTTTGCATGGAAATTTAATACATGTTTTTAAGAAATAAAATTGGGACGCTGCAAGTGCGTTATGGTAGCGAATTTTCAATACATGCTTCTAATTTCAATAGCTTAATTGGCTACTTAATCTAAGATTCGTTGGCCAGGGAATCAGTTTTTTCGGCAAGGTTTTAAGCTTATTTTCGTAAAATTTGTGTACATTTTTAAACAATAAAGTTATTTTGATGAAATGTGGTACCTTGTTTCTACTAGATAGGTTATACCGGTAACTAAATTTCATGTCTGCTTTCTTTAAAAAAAACATACAATATTTTTATGAAAATTCACTATCATAACGCACTTGCTGCGTCCAGACTTTTTTTTATACTTACACATATTATACATTTATGCATACGCACATACAACATAATTCTGTTCATAACCAATTTACGTGTCCAAAATATGTTAATTTACAAAATTACTATTCATGTTTTTTTTGTATACATATATACATGGATAGGAGCATATACTTTTATTGCTTATTATTATTTTTTCAAGTTTAATTAGGAATTGTAGGAACACATTATCGCGAGCAGGCTTGTCAAGGCTCATAAAAAAGACCACAGGATTGCTTATAGCATAAAAATACAATATATTAAACTTAAGGTAAATTATATAATAATAAGAAAGTGCGGTCGTGTGATCATTTTTTTTTAAAGAAAATTATATTTATTATATATTCAAAACGATAAAATACTTTCAATTTTGCTCAAATGTGATTGCAAAAATTAATGTCTTCCAAAAACCAAAAACAAACTCAGTGACGACTAAGTCTATTAAGTTTATTTAAACAATACTAAGTCACATACTGGAAATTGACTCCATCTTGTTTCAGACAATATACTAGTCTATCGACAAATTTTTGTGGCACATCAATAATGGATTCTGGAAGTATCGCAGCTTTTCCTGGCTCTTTTTTCCCTTTAGACAAACTAAATTGTTTGGCATGTTCTTCTAAAAATTTGATTGTAGATATCCATTTAAAAGAAATTCAATAAGGAATCAGGAGACCTTGGTGGCCACTCCATAGATTCTCTTTTTCAAATCCACCTGTTCGAAAAGTAAGTGAGGACGAAGGCTGCATAGTGTACAAAACTTCGTCCTGCTGAAAAAAGGGATGGTTTGCTGGAAGATCAGGTTTCCCTTGGCTTGTGTATATGACGGCCAGTTGCAGATATAAGTATAGTTGAAGAAAATTGTAATCGGAAAGGTAAGGAACTGTGATTCGATTATTTTCACTATCCCACATCAGATATTTTACTTCCACATCGTCACAACGTGTGGAAGTATCGCATCAGCGACTAAAATTACAATGTTTTTTTCGCTTAAACGTCGTGAAAACTATCAAAACATATAGAAAACAGGATTTTAGAACGAACATGTTTTTGTCGGTCTGTGTGTCTGTCGGTCTGTATATCTGTATGGTTGTAACCACGGTAACTTTAGAACGAATTGAGATATCGTTTTCAAATTTGGTATACAGTTAACACTCGACAAACGAACGGTTTGGATTGTTTTTGGGTAAAATCACTTTAGGCGGTAGGGTATGCATTGGTGGTGATTTGGTGAAAATTGATATTTTTTCGTTAAAACTCGAGTAATATAACGCTTTAGAGTATATTTATTAAAAAACTTTTAATTCCATGAAACATTTGGTATTCTGTGCTAAAGTTAAGTTTGGGGTTGAATTGTGGGGGTGGAATATTGTTTTCAAAAGTTTCGAATTTTTACTGCTTGATTCACACAACAGGTATAAACCATCCATCAGTGGTAACCAAACAAACTAAATAGCTGGCATAAAACATACTACTCGAACTAACAATCGTAAAATCTCGGCCACAAATATCGCAAATGACAGACGACATGAAATTAAAATTTTTCCAAGTGACTGTTATTTAACTGGGGGATTCAATCAATTTTTAAAATACACTATATTTGTAACTTGATGAACTGCCCCAAATACAGTTTTAGCACAGCACAGATATATTCTTCTGTGGTTTTAGACTAAAAGTGTAGCACAATATAGTGGGAATGTGAACAAAGTCAAGTCAAGTCTCTATAAAAATGATTTTAGAATAGTTTATTTTATCTTTAAACTTGAACATAAGATGTCATATAGGACCGAAACAGTCGTCGAATGTGTTTCAACGGCAATTCTGCTAAATCTGTAATTAATTGTTACGTATACTTTTAATGTAATATACATAATAAATCCTTAACATGAAGCCGGTGTCAAGTATCATTCAAACAAAACGTTAGTTAATGTATCGTTAGATAGCTCAATGGTAGCGGGCTAGTCTTCTACGTAAAAGGTTGCGTGATCGATTCCAGCTCGACGAGTGTATGTTTTTTTTTGTTCTTCTTTGACATTTGGGGAAACAATAGTGCACAGATTTCATGCGTTTTGAGCAAGATCTTATTGTTTTGAGTTGAGTCTAAAATTATACATTTCAGCAGACATTTTGTCACTGTTGATATTGAAAAAGATTCGGGATGCAGCAAGGGCGTTATGGTAGTGAATTTTCATAAAATGTTTTTAATAGGAAATATCGTTTTTATTTTTTCTGAACGTCATAACGTCTGGGTTTGACATTATTAAGGAAAATTAAAGGCTTTTACTACCAGACAATTGATTTAATTCTTAAACCCTACGCATTTCGGCCCATTATTGAGCCATCCTCAGTGGTTTAGACTATTTTTTCTGCCTCAATTACAGAAAGATGCTATATGAAATGTTGTCAAAGTTTGGCTTTTCATCCATTCTCTTTAGGATTCCAAACAGAAACTGCACACAACAAGAAGGCAGGAACATCACAACACTTGAAGAAATCAGAGGATGAATGCAAATGACGCTTATTTTTTATTCTAACCCCATCAAGGGGTTTTGATTCATTCCTTTTGCATTTTTTTGCATTTTTTTTGAGTACGAAAACTTATTTTACTATTTAAACATTTTTCGATCCCTTAACCTCAAATGGTTTTCGTCTCATTTAACGTTGTTTCATTATAGAGTCATAGTAGGTTTTAGATTCTAGAAATTATTCTATTTTATGTGAATTTTTCCTGGCATACCTAGAACAAGTTTTATTTTCCTTCAATTCTAATGAGAATTTTAAATAAATTCCTATATTTTCTGTGCTCAATGTGTTGAACGGATGCAAAACGGGAAAAGGAAATTTCATTTAAAGTTAAAATGACGAAGAGAACTTTATTCGAGGCACGAGCGTTGTTTCCATTTTTTTTTAATAATAATAACATTTATTGGTAAATTAGCAGATCAGCGTATTGTTAGTTTTTTGAAAAATATATTTCAGAAACATGCTTAGAGGAACCCCTTTATGCATTAACTATCGGACCAATGCTGTGATCTCAACTCCACAATACAGTTAAGAGACCTAAAGTAAATTTGAGGTTCTGTGCAAGGTAAACATGCTATAACGGAGCTAGAAATGCAAACTGTAAAAAACTCACCTTACAGAACTCCACAGAAAGGAGAAACTACTTACAAACACCGTTTCTCCATAAAAAACTTCCACTGCCCAATTGAAAAAAAAACCGCTAAATAATAAGCGTAATCTGATTCTTTAAAATTAAATAAATAACTGAAACTGCTACCAAAGCATCACATAAAGGGTCTGTTTTAAATTAATTTTCTGCAAATGATTTAATAAAATAAAGAACAATGAAGATTGCAGCTGAAAATTCAGGCTTTTTAACTTCTTACGACATTTATGTTGCATAGCCGTTTATGTAGATCATCTAGAACATGTCAATTTTGACGTTTTTAATCGCGACTTTTTGACGTTTTAAGAATAAAAACTAAAAAGCTTATACCTTTTTTTATTTTAACCTAGAGATTTAAATTTTGGTGCATGGTTTTCTTTTTATGATATAAATCCTCGCACTCAATATGGTTGCCCTAACTTTGTTATTTCCGGAGATATAAAAATTTTCCGAAAGAAAACGCAAAATTTTCCGGGAAAAACTAGTCCGATTTTCCTGACTAACGAACTTATCCAAGCCACTTGCGAAAGGAAGGTACTCATATATATATATATATATATATATATATATATATATATATATATATATATATATATATATATATATATATATAAAGTATGAAACCGACCTCGGATTTGGGTTCTAGGGGTCCCAAATAGCGCTCCTTTGAAGAAATTTTTTCAAAATTCAAGTCGCGATCTCATTTTTTTTAAAGAAAATTCACTAAAAACCGGTTTGATTAGATTGAGCAAAACGAAATAATTCTGGCGATTACTAAGGAAAAATAACTGCTACGTTCATAATTTGGCAGATGGAAATCTTTTGTAACTTTAATGAAATTTGTAATACACGTTTATTTGAAAGAGACTTACACTATCTATAGATATAGCAAAATTTAATTTTTTGGCTTCATAGAAAATTGAGTTTTGGGCATTTTTCTCAAAATGAGATAGAACACAAGATTTTTAGCGAATTTTGATTAAAAACAAATTCGCTTATAAGGAGACATTGATGGTAAAACTTTGCGAAATTTTTTTTGAAATGAGCGCCAATCTGGGCTCCTAGAACACATATCCGAGGCCTGTTTTGATTTTTATATGCCTATATATATATATATATATATATATATATATATATATATATATATATATATATATATATATATATATATATATATATATATATATATATATATATATATATATATATATATATATATATATATATATATATATATATATATATATATATATATATATATATATATATATATATATATATATATATATATCCTACCAATAACTCAAAAATGATCATCCGATGTTGATTAAACTCGGCGAGTACCTTTCCTTCATTAATAGCTCGCATGAGTTCTTTAGACTGCCCGATTAGACCAGTTCTTAAAAAAAAGATTTTTCGAAAAAAATTCGCATCTCCAAAAATAATGGTTATTTTATATTAAATTTGGCAGGTGTTTTTCACTGGTAAAGACCTTATCACATACCAAAATTCAACTTTCCAGGTTTATAGAAATTAACTTATCCAAATTTAAAGCATTTAGTGAAAATAAGATACCATAACGCACTGCTACGTCACGAACATTTTAAATTTCAGAATGTATTATATCGAATTCTTATGCAAACATATTTTTGTAGCGACGGCTAAAAAAAAATGCCATTACACTGCACCTTTTGAGTTCCCTGTAATGGTACGCTTTACTGAGTGTTTCGGCCAAATAAAATCCAGACAGCGCTTTCTAAATTTGTACAATATTCTAGAAAAACAGTATATTAAATGTAGACATTTTTACAAAGCTTTCCTATTACCAAAATTGTAAAATTTTAATTATATTCTCTTTAATGTAGAAGCCTAAATCGTAAAGTTAAATGTTCTGTTAACACTGGCCGAGATAACCAGGCGCTTTGCACTTAACCAAGTTCATGTACCACACGATGTAGCTGTTGTAGCTAATGATAATGAACACGATCAGTCACGTATGTTTAAGCTTTACTGATTATTTGCAAACAATTACTAGCCTCAGGCAAACGTGGTTTTAGGATTTATAATCAAAAGCTAACAAGTTCGATACGATGATGCCTCGATTTCGGCGACACATGTCTACAGTTTCAATTACAGAGTATAATTCAATAGTTTCTAAAGATTAACAGTTATATGACAGCTTATGGTATCACAGAAATATGTGCCAAATATTTAATATGTCTGTTATACACGCTATTTATAAATTTATGCGAAAACATTTAAGCAATTATGACCGCGGAAACATGTAGAATATGGATGGTGAGGGAGCTTTCCTAGTTTTTTTAACATTCACATTTTAGCAGTTTTTTAATGGGCATAAACACGACACGACAAGATGTAGCTCAAGACACCCTATAATTAATATATACAAATTTTTTTCATATCTTGTATAATAACGGATATATTGAGCTTTATTGATTTTTTACGAAAATTCGACAAAAATTATATACCATTAAACGATAAACTCTATAGCTAAGGCTACTGCCAAGCATCAGAGAAAGGGTCTATTTGAAATGAATTTTCTGGAAATATTTTAGTAAAATGAAGGACACTGATGGTTGAAACTAAGACTTCAGGGTTTGTAAAACATCATTCTTGAGACATTTTATTTCCATAGCGCGTATTAGATTCAAGTAATTTGCCTAAATGTTGCCAATTTTGACATTTTAAATCGCCACTTTGACGTTTTGAGGAAAACCCCAATTTATTTTTCTTTAAATGCCTATAACTTTTTTGTCTTTTGACTTACATAACTAAATTTCGGTAGGTAACTTACCTATATGGATATAAACCCGCGTACCAAATTTGGTTGCCCATACTTTGTTAATCCTGGAGATATAATTTTTTTTAAAAGAAAATACAAAATTTTTCGGGAAAACCTGGGCAGATTTTCCTGGTTAACGAACTTATCCAAGCCATTTCCAAAAGGAATTTATTCACCAAATTTAATCAAAATCGGCTCATTATTTTTTGAGTTATCGGTGTGATATATATATATATATATATATATATATATATATATATATATATATATATATATATATATATATATATATATATATATATATATATATATATATATATAACATATAAAAATTGCAACTGACCCCGGAAAATTCACTAATAACACAGAACAAGATAGCAAAACAGTTTTATTATATCATTTATTATTAATGCAAAACTTTTTTGCCTTAATACTTCTTTTCTTTGATGCACCGGTGACAGTTGATGAGTAAAACCTTTCAAACATCTGTTTACGAAGTTTATCTATAAATAGGTACATGATGGTAAATATTACACAATAAATTATCTTCTGCGAACTGTACATATTGGCATAAAAGTGATTCTGAATTTGTCTTCTACTTCAACAAATTAATTCTTTTGGAAGAGGCATTGAAATGTAAAATGCACCTTGTGTCTTCAATACTATCCAAATCAGTTCGTTTTGAAGAACATCGGTGGTTCAGGGGTAAGAACGTGTGCCTCTGAACCGAAGGGTACTGGGTTCGATCCCAGGGTACTCCTTTCCTTTTTTCAGTACAAACTGTAAAGTTAACATCAACCGAGGTTCTGGCATTGTATTTGAGCAAGTTGAATGTCTGCACGTTCCGCCCTTCGGAGGGGGCGTAAAGCCGTCGGTCCCGTGTCCATGCGATGTTGGGCACGTTAAAGATCCCTACCCTCCTTACAGAAAGGTAGGGGTGCGGCAAGATTTCCAGGATAGTGAGGTGAAACTGCTCCCCGGCGTCGGTGATTGGCCATAGTCGCGGAAATAGGCCAACGTTAAAGAAACAAAACACACACAGTTCGTTTTGATAACAGTACCCTTTTCTTGCATCTATAATACAAAACTATCGTCAATCCATGTCATAGTTATTGTTTAATATTATATATTAGGTGAATTTGTAAAAAAAGCGCTGTTAACAAAAGAAAACACAAAAAATCATACTCACGCTTCGTCATCCTTTGGAAACCTATGAAATGGCTTTGATAGATTTAGCACGTTATAATTTGACACCCACGGTACGATAGTATTTAGGCTGTAAGCCCTCGTAGTGTGTTCTTGAAATTAAAAAAAAAACTATAGATTGCACGGACCCAACGACTACTGTTTGTAAAAAACACAGCTCAAACTTAATTATACACAGCTAAACACCAGCAATCGCTGGTGTTTACATATAACACATTCTCGAAAGACGTAGTACCAGTACTATCCGCTAGGGGCGCTGATATTCTTGAAACACGAAATCAGCCGGAGTGTCCTTGTCCTATGTATTGTCATTATATAGTATTTGTTATTAGGTTAGTGTTTGACAGTTTGTAACAATTTTATAAGTGAGGTGCAAGTCATAAATAGAAAACCGTAGAATAAATAAATATATTGAAAGCAATGATTAACTAAAGGAAAATATATTATTTGGTAAGTTGGAAGTTTATTTAATAACACCCCTCTATTAGACTACATACCACATCCCAAAAGAACTGGCACCTTTAACGTAACTAACGTATAGCAATCCTGCCAGCATTCGTTAAATTACGTCACAGTATATTCGTACCTCTTTTCTGAAAAAGAAGAAGAGAAATTATACCATGTGAGTTTCTTTGCATACAGTTAAAAATACCCTGCAGACATCAATACAAATCAAAAATATTTTTGGTGTTCGATTTTTCTTAAATTCCATCTAATTAGTAGATATAGTTCTCAAATAAATGTGATAAATAATTTTTAGTCCACAGCAAAATCTAAGGACACCCTTGTACTTAAAAGATTCAGCACTTACAGTGGTTATTAAAATATGTAATATAACCTATTACTTAAAAGTAGCACAAGGATTCCAACCAGCATTTCTGTAACTTACACGCTTGGCACAATCTACGGAATAATTGGGCAAGGGTTTTATAATAACCGCAAATAATTTACGTATTGTCAACGGAGTCCCAGGCATATATTAATTATGACCATTGAATTCACATAATACAACACCATCCCTAATTAATATTCCATAGAGAACTTCAGAATATCTTGTTGATTTATTGTTAATTGCGTGTTTCTCCTTTACAATAATGATAGCTGCGTATTTTACACAAAATTTCTAATATTACAAACTATTTGCTAATAATTCAATCGAATTAAAAAACTCGCGCCAAAAAAGGCAATTGTTGAAAAAATTTATGACACTATGAGCGCTACTTTATATAAAAGTTAATAACATAATAAATTATTAAAATTTAAAAGAAAATTATGTGGCTGCTCAGAGCAGAAGATGAGACATAATGCAATTCTCAAACATATATGCGTTCATACCCTATAATTTGGGTGGCATCAAACATACAAATAAAAATCCAGACTCGGTTAACTTCATTTGTTAATAAAAAAGTCGAGACCCAGCAAGTACGTTATAGTAGCGAATTTTCATAAGAATTATTCACTATCATTATACGACATATTAGTAAAGTTAATACTTTAAAGTTACACAGACCTCGAAGATCGATTTTAGAGATCCTAGTACGCGCACATTTGAAGAATTCTTTCGAAAGTGTTGCCATCGATATCTCTCTATTTTCAAAAAAATCTTGTGTGCTAACTACTTTTGAGAAAAGTGCCCAAAACTCAATTTTCTATGAAGCTCAAGAACTAAATATTGCTTTACCTGTAGATAGTGTAAGTCTCTTTAAAAGAAACTTGGGTCAACGTTGAATATAAGGTACAGACAATGTCGACAGTTACGAAATTGGAATGTCAACTCGTAAATTGCTTGCATGGTTGCCACATTTTTTTCCTCCAATATATTTATGTTTCTTGATCATAGCATTCGTTTATGTCGCTTATCGAACGTTAATTTGATGTAGTGCAGCTGTTTTATAAATTGTCTTAATTTATTACATGTATCTTTCCAGTTTATGTGTGATGTGTATTGCTGTTATAATTTCAATAAAATACGTATCTAGAATATGGGTTTGCTACAAAAGTATAAATCTGTTTTTCCGCTTCTGGCAGTTTTTAGCGTTTTGAACACGTATTTGCAAAGCTGACCTAGAAAACCCTAAATAAGCGGCTTCTTGCCACACTGGCCTTCTTTGTTGAAGTACAAGTTAAACAGCTTGATATATTTGCTCAGGAGTTTTCCTTGCTCTGTCTTTTTTTTCTTATAAATTAATGGCATTGTGAATCTGTAAATAAAAAGGTTTGTTCACATTTCGCCAAAATAAACTGAGGGAGGTTTGGGTCGGCTCAAATCTCTCGCGCGCTGCTGAACCAAGCCTCCCTCACTTAAACATTTACAATTCTGAACATCTCTCATTTTGCCGTCATAAGCATAAAGACAGTAACTGCCAATATATTAAAACTGGAGAAATGGCCAAAAACTAAAAAAGTTTATGCCGACCTTTTAACAAGGGTTTTGGATTTTTTTTCTTACAGTATTGTTCTGTTCATTCGTTAAAATATATAGTTTGCATAAAAATAATGGAAATATTTTCATTTTATTATTAGGAAAATGGAATTTTGTTTTTTAAATTAGTGTTCAATAGATTTCAAGACAAGGCGTTACTAAATAAAAACCCAGTATGTGTATTTACAGTGTTTTTATGAAGTAGCAAGCATTGTAAAAGGATATTCCCTGCTAAGTAAGAACATATAGTAGATAAGCTAATGCTATGTTCTTATTAAGCACGAATGTATAACAAAAATAATGCTACTTAAGTAAAACTATAAAGTGTGAACGAATATATTTATTCATACACTTAAAAAAATGCTAGCTAACAAAACAGATTTATATTTTTTAGGATAAAGGTTACAAATTACTACTCCAAGGCAATTGGCAAAAAACTTTTCTATTTTCAGGAATCATACTGCCTAACTTTTCCAAAATGCCTTTTTTCTTCTCCTCAGATGTACCGCAACATTGCTCCTTTGCATTTGGTTTTTCCATAGAATTAATTGCTTTTTATATCGAACTCTGTTATCGGTGCATCAAACTCATGTCAATACTGAAATGACGTACCTATTACTTTAATGAATGAAAGAAAATGAAATTATATATACTTTACCATGATGGTCTGTTTTCCCCTTTCTGCTTTTATGTTAGCCATATCTGATAAGTATGGTCGAGGATGTAGCTTATTTACTGTATAAAGAGATGTGTAGTCTTTCCAGTTAGAGACCAGGTGTATGCTGTTTCACTGCTGATACAAAATCTCCAAGATCAAAAGTTTTTCCTTGATGATTCAATGACAGTTCAATTTGATGATGAAAATGGTCACAGCTCATAAAAGTATGACCTGATTCAAAATAATAAAATTGTATAGATTTAGCCCCTTTTTCATGTGAATTAATAATATATAATAAGAATATAAATAAGGTCCAAAAAAATTGGAACTTTGAGCACACCAATGAATCGTCTATATATACTCACTTCCATAGCGCACTTGTCGCGTCCAGACTCTTTATTATGAGTAGCAGAATGTTCGCCACATGATTGTACACTTATCTTCTTATGCTGGTTGCATTTTCGCGCATTCACTGTTTCTGGAATACTTAGTAATACTTTAATTCTTTATAAACTCAGTGCACAGTTCTCCCGACGTATAGTACTGCTCAATCTGCACATTTTAATAATATTCATTGATAACAAATTAAATTGTTCGCTTGTTAATAATAAACTCACAGACAAATAAGGTTGGAACTGAAATGGTCTCAAAAACTTTTAAAAATTTTAATTAGAATTTGGACATATATTTACTACTTTAGTTTAAGTATGTTTTAGGAAAATTCGCTGACATAACCCACTTGCTGCGGTCACACTATTTTGCGGTTATGCACAAACCTTATTAAGGTGCCCTTTATTAATTTTTTAAAATATATCAGAATAAATGTGTGCTTTTGTAAAGGTGTGACTATACATACATAAAGATTATTCAATATTCTAACTGAATGGCAAACTTGCTTATTAAGATTTGAAATATTTTTATAACTCTTTGCAACAAAGCAGTTACTGCGTGTAGACTTTTTTATATTTTTATTTTCTATTTACCATTAAAAAAACAAAACTCGCTACCACAAGTAACTTGCTGTATACAAGTTTTTCCACAAATATTTACTTTTTAACAACAGGAACTTTTAATGCAAATATGTTACCATTACGCATTTGCTGCGCCCACTGCTGCGTTATTGCGAATCGACAAATCTTATCAAGTGCCTTTTATTCATTTTTGTCAAGTATCAAAATAAATGTGTGCTTTTCTGTAGGCTATATATGTATCAAGATTTTGGAAGGTTCTAGCTGAATAGGAAGGATTTAAGATTTGAGATGAATGTAAAACGTTTTTTAATACTTTTATTTACTATTTGATTGCCAATTTTTTATAACAACTCGCTACCACAACAAATTCGCTACCAAAATGCACCTGCTGCGTCAACACTTTTTTGTTATTGCAAATGGATCTCTCTTAATAGGTGCCTTTTATTCCTATTTTTTCAAATATCAGAAAAAATCCGTTAGTTTGGCGATTTAGAATTGCTTTAAAATGGTCTTATAAATCGAAAACAAGGGTTCTTTTAACTTAATCATAGATATAATATATCAACACACAAAGGTGTTAAGCAAATTGCGAATTGCATAAACTTTCAAGACTTTAGTGAAGAAATACACTCGACCAATATATTATTGTACGTCCGCCTAAATGAATTGGTGTATGCAGGGGTTGCATACGTGTAGGAGCGAAATGAATTGGTGGACAAAATTGCCAAAGAAGCAACAATTAAAACATAATCCCAAGAACTAGAGATCCCGTTTACAGACTTCTACCCAGAAATTAGACAATATTTCAGAGCTTTATGGGAAAATGAATGGAAACTCTATGTCCAAAAATCAAACAACAGATATAACTTGCTCTACCCACAATTGCCATCAAGAAATCAAATAAAAGATCTCAATTTCCCAAGAAAAATCTTAACCACGATAATTCGAATGAGATTTAACCACGGTAGATATAAATCTCATCTACATCGAATTGGCATCGAGAACTCTCCATTTTGCAACTGCGATGGAACGTCTATCTGCGACTTGGATCACTTGGTATTTTCATGTTCCAGATTCAACTCCCAACGAACTGACCTTATAAATTTTTTAAAAACAACAGTGAATATTAAATTCCCGACAAATGTAACATACCTGCTAAGTTTTCATGATAAAAATGTATTCCTATTGTTGTGTAGATTCTGTAGACAAATAGATTTATTATTATAATAGAACAGTATACATACATTTATAACAAAACTGTTAATTAGATTAAGGGTCCTACTGTCTTTCCTTTATGTGGATCCCTCCTCTCCGAGGTCCAGTCTGTCTGTCTGTGATGCCTTGATGGGCCCCTAGACGTTAAACTGCCCCTGTTAATCCTTATATAAATTTGAAAAAAAAAATTAAAAAAAGAAAAAAAAACAAAAAAAAAGGAAAAAAATAATTTCTTATTTATAATATATATATATATATATATATATATATATATATATATATATATATATATATATATATATATATATATATATATATATATATATATATATATATATATATATATGTGTGTGTGTGTGTGTGTGTGTGTGTGTGTGTGTGTGTGTGTGTGTGTGTGTGTGTGTGTGTGTGTGTGTGTGTGTGTGTGTGTGTGTGTGTGTGTGTGTGTGTGTGTGTGTGTGTGTGTGTGTATATGTGTGTGTGTATTTACAAACTTAATGTAAAGAAAAAGGTTAAACTTTAAATACTTTAAAGTATATACGTGCAGTTGTGTGTAGGTATGCGTAATTATGTGTGTATATGCTGAGATTGTATTTACGTTATTAAAAATAACAAATATAATAAAGGAAAATCTCGGGACGCAGCAAGTGCGCTATGGTAGTGAATTTCCTTCAAACTATTTTTTAATAGCAATAATGCGTTTTTTTTTAAGAAAGCAGGCATCAAATTTGGTTACCAGTATAATCTATATAGTAAAAGCAATGTGCCATGTTTGATCAATATAACTTTATTGTTTGAAAATGTAAAAAAAATTCCGAAAGTAAACCTAAAGTGTTCCCGAAACAACTCGTTTTTTGGTCAACCTTATAGGTTAATAGCAAATTGAGCTATTCAAATATTAAGCATTTGATCAAAATTCGCTACCACAACGCACTTACTGCGTCCAGAATTTTTGTTCTTAGAAACATGCATTATATTTCGATGGAAAATGCAAAAATGCAATAACATAAGGCGTGTTTGCTTAAAAAAAAAAGAAAATTTGTATCCCCAACGAGTTATGGGCCACCCTGTGATTGTAGAAATAATTTTTTAAGATGTAGTTTAAGACACCCTATAATTAATATATACAATTTTTTTTCATATCTGGTATAATAACAGACATATTGAGCTTTATTGATTTTTTTTACGAAAATTCTACAAAAATTATATACCATTAACGATAAACTCAATAGCTAAGACTACTGCCAAGCGTCAGAGAAATGGTCTATTTGAAATGAATTTTCTGGAAACATTTCATTAAAATGAAGGACAATGACGGTTGAAACTAAGACTTCAGGGTTTGTAAAACATTCTTCTTGAGACATTTTATTTCCATAGCCCGTATTAGATTCAAGTTCTTTTCCTAAATGTTGCCAATTTTGACGTTTAAATCGCAACTCTGACGTTTTGTGAAAAACCCCAATTTATTTTTGTTTAAATGCCTATAACTTTTTTTGTCTTTTGACCTACAGAGCTAAATTTTGGTAGGTAACTTGCCTATAATGATATAAACCCGCGTATAAAATTTGGTTGCCCTTACTTTGTTAATTTTGGAGATATAAATTTATTTCGAAAGAAAACACAAAATTGTCCGGGAAAACCCTCGTCGGATTTTCCTGGATAACGAACATATCCAAGCCACTTGCAAAAGGAAGATACTCACCAATTTTGACGTTTAAAATCGCGATTTTGACGTTTTGAGAAGAACCCAAATTTATTTTTCTTTGAATGCCTCTAACTTTTTTGTCATTTAATCTACGGAGCTAAATTTTCGTAGGTTACTTGCATCTAATGATATAAACCCGCGTATGAAATTTGGTTGCCCTTACTTTGTTAACTTTGGAGATATAAATTTTTTTCGATTTTTTTTTAAAGAAAACACAAAATTTTCCGGGAAAACCTCTGCGGATTTTCCTGGCTAACGAACTTATCCAAGCGACTTGCGAAAGGAAGGTATATGCCAAATTTTGTCAAAATCGGTCCATTATTTTTTAAGTTATAGGTGTGACACACACACACACACACACACACACACACACACACACACACACACATATATATATATATATATATATATATATATATATATATATATATATATATATATATATATATATATATATATAAAGTCTGAAACTGACCTCGGATTTGGGTTCCGGGGGTCCTAAATAGCGCTCATTTGAAGAAATTTTTTCAAAATTCGAAAGTCGAGATCTCCTCATTAGTGAATTTTTTTTAAGAAAATTCACTAAAAAATACAAACCTCAAACGAGAAGTTAAAAAATCTGTGGCTAATGACAATTCTGTCGAGGCCATACCACCTTTTTCACCACCACCACCACCACCACATGTAGGAGCTGTCGGTCCAACAATACGCACTCAGAAAATCAACCCACTTACCCAAACGCCCCTCGACCCATACCTCCCCTCTCTCTCTCTCTCTCTCCTGCTAATGTAATCACCAACATGCATTTTTTTTCTTTTTTATATCAAATTTACTTTTTTGTGTCACACATACATATGCTTGTAGGCGTTGGCGCTAATAAGATTCGCTAAATTTTTATATGACTTTTTTTGTAGTAAATCCAGTTATATATAAAAATCTTCTGCCGTGTTGTGATGTTTAATAAAAAAGTCCTCAAATGTAATATAAAGATATTTGGCGCGCAATATTTTCCCTGCTTGAAGCAACATCATATCTACAGGTAGACTACTTTTTATGAATCATGAAGCAAGATTAAGGAGTATTTTCCCATCTTTTGTAGCACATAACTATTTCGAAGACGCGTCAGGAATGTAGACTGTAATAATCTCTGTGTCTTTTCAAACATATTGCATTACGTGAAGGAGCGAACGTCATAGTGGTGATGCTGGGACTTTTCCAAGGAGACAATAAGAATTTTCTCAGTCTTTGTTCAGTGTCTTCATGGATATATGTATTATAGCGTGGAAATGCTGTAAATGAGCATGAATTTTCACATAGTGCCTTCTAGTGGAAAATAAACTTTGATCTTTACTAGATGATATTCAACAAGTACACGGATTTTCAGTAATACAGAAATGAAAAATATTTATGAAGTTGGTAGTGCTCCAAATAATATTTCTGAAATTACTTTTTAAAATAGCTTACACCAGAACGAAAAGCTTATCATGTTTATTATTGTAAATGCATTGGCACACGCATATTTATAATTAAATGTACTCTTTAAGAATTATTTTATGTGTGACATAAATATTTAAAAAGTCTAGACGCAGCAAATGCGTTATGGTAGTGAATTGTCATAAAAATGCTTTTAAAAGCAAACATGTGTGTTTTTTTAAGAATGCAGGCATCAAAATTCGTTCCCAGTATAACCTGTATAGGTTATACAGGTATTACTGTATAGTAAAAACAATTTGCCATGTTTCATCAAGATAACTTTATTATTTGAAAATGTACAAAATTTCCGGAAGTAAACTTAAAATGTTCCCGAAAAAACTCGTTTCTTGATCAACCTTATAGGTTAACAGCAAATTGAGCTACTCAAATTTGAAGCTTTTAATCAAAATTCGCTACCATAACGCACTGGCTGCGTCCCGAATTTCTTTTCTTACAAACATCGCATTATATTTCGATGAAAAATGCACAAATGCAATAACATAAGTTGTGTTTGATTAAAACAAAAAGAAAATTTGTATTACCAACGACTTATGGGCCAGCCTGTGATTGTAGAAATAATTTTTTAAGATGTAGCTCAAGACACCCTGTAATGAATGTATACATTTTTTTCATATCTTGGATAATAACGGATATATTGAGCTTTATTGATTTTTTTACGAAGATTCGACAAAAATTATGTACCATTAAACGATCAATTCTATAGCTAGGACTACTGCCAAATCATCAGAGGAAGGGTCTATTTGAAATGAATTTTCTGAAAAAAAAATTAGTAAAATGAGAACAATGACGGTTGAAGCTAAAACTTCAGGGTTTGTAAAACATTCTTCTTGAGACATTTTCTTTCCATAGCCCGTATTAGTTTCAGGTTCGTTCCCTAAATGTTGCTAATTTTGACGTTTTAAATCGGGACTTTGACGTTTTGAGGAAAAGCCCAATTTATTTTTCTTCAAATGTCTATAACTTTTTTGTCTTTTAATCTACAGAGCTAAGTTTTGATGAATAATTTAGCTATAACGATATAAACCTGTGTACCAATTGCCGTTGCTTTGTTATTTCCGGATATATAAGTTTTTTCCAAGGAAAACACAAAATTTTCCGGGAAATCCAGGGCTGATTTTCATGGCTAACAAACTTATCCAAGCTACTTGCAAAAGGAAGGTACTTAACTAAGTTAATCAAAATTGGCCCATTATTTTTTGAGTTATCGATGTGATACATATATATATATATATATATATATATATATATATATATATATATATATATATATATATATATATATATATATATATATATATATATATATATATATATATATATATATATATATATATATATATATATATATATATATATATATATATATATATATATATATATATATATATAAACTAAAACTGAACCCGGATATGACTAAGGGGCCTAATTAGCGCCCATTTGAAGAAATTTTTTCAAAATTCAACAGTCGGCGTCCCCTTTTAGTGAATTTTTTTAAGGAAACCTAGACCTAGACCCATCACAATGAATAACCAAGTTATTCAAAGTAATGAGTCCTGTTCACTTGTTGGCATTTCTGTGGATCGAAATCTCGCGGACGACAGCACCCTCCACTCCAATATACAACATTCTAAGCCTATCTCTTTAGTTCAACTAGATGAGGATCGGAGACTCATGGAGGGTTCTATCTCCGCGGATCTCGAAAAAATATTAGACTGGGGAAGTAGAAATCTTGTACAATTCAACCCCACCAAATCACAGTCTTGCTTTCTTTCTCATAAGAGATACACCAGCCCTAGATCCATCACAATAAGTAACCAAGTTATTCAAAGTAATGAATCCTTTTCACTTGTTGGCATCTTTATGGATCGAAATCTCAATTGGCACCAACATGTCATCAATTTCAGAAGCGGCTGCTAAGAAACTAGGTTTACTCTTCCGGGCTCGCAAATATTTCTCACCAGCTAATCTCTATACATTATATACTTCACAAATAAGGCTAAACCTCGAATACTGCTCCCACATCTGGGGTGCCGCTGCCGCTTGTACACTCGCTATCCTGGACTCCATTCAGAAGAGAGCTATACGTATCATCGGGACCCTACCCTCACCCAACGGCTGCCATCCCTTGCCCATCGACGTTCCGTTGGTGACCTCTCTCTCTCTTTTATAGATATCTGCACTGGAACTGCTCAGAGGAGCTTTCTTCCATGGTGCCTCCACCTGCTGCCCTCACAAGGTCACCAGCCATAGAACATCTTGTTATGCCCGCTCTTTTGTACCGAGTACTGCCAAGTTGTGGAATTCCTTGCCGGCACATGCTTTTCCTTCTCCTCCGAACCTCCAAACCTTCAAGTCCAGAATTAACAAGTTGCCTCTTTCCTCCTTGTCGACACCCACGGTACGATAGTATTTAGGCTGTGGGCCCTCGTGGTGTGTTGTTGAAATAAAAAAACTAGTCTTGTGGTATCTAATCTCTGCCTAGAAGGTAATTACAACGTAATCTTACGTATAAAAGCTGTAAATTAGCCAAATGCACTAAACTAAAACGCAAATTTCAATTACCCAAGCAATAATGCATACAATGATCCTATCAGCAAACAAAGAGAATAGATAACTTGAAGCTTAGCATTTAGCTAAGTGAACAGGTTAATTTGTTGCAAGAACTCTATATATTGTTGAATCAAACACTATACGATGGCTGTTAAGTAGAAATATATCGAGTGGTGAATAGTTTCCAGTTACAATCCAATTGGATTCAGTTGCAGTAGACAATTTCACTAGTTCCAGATAAATAGAATTTCCCTCTCATTATATACCATCGTGAACAATCTATAATGGAGCAACTCCCTGGGGAAAACCTCCACAATAACAGATATTGGTTTGTGCAAGATATGTGCGCGTGATTTATTTGCCTAATTGTAAAGTTTAAATTGCGATAAAGGTTCGAAACTTATTACAGCTCGGGCGGGTGGGAGGAATCCACGCGGTTAGATACACTTCTGGTTTTGCAATCAACTTTGTATAATAAAGTGGTATTGTATTCATCCTAGATTTATGGGTTTCTATATGCCATTGCATATAATACAGGGTGTTAATGAGTAAAGTTTGGAACCTGTAATGAGCAATTATAAGTACAACTTGGAGAACCCCATTTATCACAATGCAGTTTTTAGGCCTGACGATCGTTTCGCTAACAAAGTTAGCGTCACCAGAGGGATGAATAAACTAAGTGAATAAAGACTAGAACTACTATTTACATGTTAGTTGCCTAATAGTTGCGAACAGCGTCCTCTGTGTAGGTATACAGACCGACCTCCACTGCTGAGTCTTAAATCCCTGTCATTAAAATTGCAATCCTGCTTTTGTAAATCTGTGTGCAGTTATCAAATATTATCTCCAAGAAGGACACACTGATTATTAAGATAACAGGTTGAACAATGGAGTACACAGAACCGGACCTACTCTATTCTTCGAAACATTTTTGTTCAAATTTCTAACGATAGATATATATATATATATATATATATATATATATATATATATATATATATATATATATATATATATATATATATATATATATATATACTTACGTAAGCATCTCATTGTCGTGACTGGCTGATATTAGCAAATTTTCATTCAGAAAAATTCGCTAATAGAGAGGTCACAATGACAAAAAGCTTTTGAAAAAATTTCTTCAGATGAGTGCGAATTTGAGTCCCTAGAACCCAAAACCAAGGTCCCTTAAAATCTTTATATGTTTATATATATATATATATATATATATATATATATATATATATATATATATATATATATATATATATATATATATACAGGGTGTTTCAAAAATGATGGTCTATGTTACAGGTGCACATTCAGCACAGAAAAATAAGACTATTTTTTTATATAAACATGGGTCCGCAAATGCTTAGTTTTTTAAATACAGCGTGTTAAAGTTATTTGTTTTTGTCAGTTTTTCACGAATAAGTCCGAGTCAAATTAAAATTTTGACGTAAAAATTGGCATGTGGGGGTTTTTGAGGGCAAGAAATTTAAATATGTTATTGTTAATAACACTGCTGGCAGAGGGCGCAACCTGTAAGACATGGCTTGCATTCAATTGAATTGTGTATTGTTCACTGACGAGTCTGGATTTAGGCGTGGCGGGATCGTCAATTTTCGTAACAGCCATATTGGGCTGACTAAAATCCCCACGCAGCCTTTGAAAGGCATCATCAACAGCAATTTTCCTTAAATTTATAGGCTGAAATTGTAGGGTGTAATTTCATAGGACCATGTTTTTTACCTCACAGACTTAATGCTACAACTTATCTTTAATTCCTGACAAACCAACTAAATGGGTTATTAGAAAATGTACCTCTTGACATAAGACATAACCTGTGGTTTATGCATGACGGAGCTCCCCCACATTTAGCCCTAAATGTCAGAAATTACCTAAGCAATACTTTTGGAAGCAGATGAATCAGACGCCGTGGACCTCAGCCATGGCGGGCTCGATCGCCTGATTTAAATCCTATGGACTTTTATTTATGGGGGCATCTGAAAAGTATTGTTTATGAAGCAAATGTTGAAAATGTTGATGATCTGCAGCAAAGAATGGTACTTGGATGCAAACAAATTAGAAATACACCAGAAATATTTCACAGAGTACGACGTTGTATGCTGCGCAGAATACGAAAGTGTATTGAACTGGAGGGTGGCCATTTTGAACATTTATTGTAGTCAGGTATCATAAAATGTTATAAACTTTTTTATTTGTTGATCTATTTGTTGTTAAAATTTGCAGACAATACAATTATTTACTTGAGAAAAATACATTTTTGAGCGACATCGACATACAAAAATTGAAATATCTCAAAAATGGTGTGACTGAGAGATTTCTATCAAATATACATTTTTGCTTACAATTCATAAGGGCTGCAATGTAGGTATACGGTAGGTCGACATTGCTGGGTGTCAAAAAATTATAGCCAATTGAATGAAAGCATAGTCTTACAGGTAGCGCCCTCTACGAGCAGTGTTATTAACAACAAAATATTTAAATTTCTTGCCCTCAAAAACCCTCGCATGCCAACTTTCACGTCAAAATTGTAATTTGACTCGGACTTATTCGTGAAAAACTGACAAAAACAAATAACTTTAACACGCTGTAATTAAAAAAACTAAGCATTTGCGGACCCATGTTTATATGAAAAAATAGTCTTATTTTTTTGTGCTGAATGTGCACCTGTAACATAGACCATCATTTTTGAAACACCCTGTATATATCATGTATCTGAGCGATAACTCAAAGAATACTAAAGTGATTTCAATTAAACATGGCAAAAATCTTGTTTGGGCGAAAACCGAGGTCGAGTTCGTTTATCAGCTCAAGTTTTTCCGGTGGAAAATTGGGGAAAACTTTTTGAAAACGCTATATTTTTTAAATGGTTAAAGTGAGTGGAATGGAATTTTTCACATATATAGAGCATTCAAACATCTTCTCCTGTATTAATTTTTAGGCGTTTCTCTCAACACAAATTGAAGTTATCAAAAGCCACGACACTGTCCTAAAAGTGTATCAACGCTTTGAGTAATGTGCGGGGGAGAGGTTGACATAACGGATGTCTTAGTTTATTTTCTTTGAATGTTGAAAAGCTACAAAATCTGCCTAATAAATTGAAACAGCCAGAGTAGTCAGTTTCAAAATTTTATTACACAAACTTGGGAACTTTTCCTCGTTGGGAAAATTAACGGTAATATTTATTTATAGAATTGATTTGTTATTAAAATCGGCAGCTAAAGAGTTCCAGCCTGATTTTAAGTTGTGATCCAAACAATAACTAAACAAAAAGCTTATAAGTTGAATAAAACTCTTACAATTATAACATTTTTTGTTAATTTAGCCTAGGGAGATTTGGCATTATGAAATGACCAACGACACGATTCTTGGTCACGTGGTCAGAAATTAAATTGCCATTGGCTTGTTCTCTTATTTGCATTTCTATAGCAAAATGGCGTGGTTTATGTTGCCCCATATGTCATATCAATTTATTTTTATTTTAGGTTAATTTTAATTTAGGTTAACCAGTTGTTGTTTTTCGATGAATAATTTTAGTTGAAATGAAAAGCGTGTGAACTAAATCATTGCTTAGTTTGATAATATTGCGAAATAAGCGAGTTGTCCAAGACCCTAACCTTTAAAATAAGTTATGTTAAATTATTTCACCCAGGAACAGTACGCATGTAATCAGGGCTATGTAAAATTATGTAAATATTGAAAAATTTGAAAATAATTTAATTCTTTATTTAAAATCGAAACTTAAAAATTAATAATGAATATATAAACCTTGGATAAATAAACATTTCAAGCGAACGGCTATATCACGTTGAAAAAACCGATTGTCGTGCGATCACCGCAGTTAAACGACCTCGGGAATGGTCAGTGTCTGGATGGGTGACCGCCTGGTAACACCGTGTGCTGTTGCCTTTTTTTAGGTAGTGACATTTCTGTTTTGTTCTTATTAGCGAATTTTTGTTAAAAAGTATTGGTGTAGTGATTTTTATTTTTAAAAAATCGCTAATAGAGAGGTATCTATGGTGAGACTGTAATTTTTTTTAAATGAGTGTGTGTTTGGGTCCCTAGAACCAGAAAGCAAGGTTAGTTTAAATCTTTATATATATATATATATATATATATATATATATCCATACGAAAATTCTCTACCATAATGCGCAATAGTGACCTGACCTGACCTGAGCTGCGCTAAATGCTCTTTGAATCTAGTTTTATAGTTTTTTTAGTTTGCCCAACATGTTTAAGTTCACATTCCTTACAATCTATTTCAAAGATTCCCGACAATTCTGTGGTTTCATCTTTACCTATTATATTTTGTCATGTTTTTTTTTTTGTAGAAAATGTTATCTGCAAATTGGCTTTTTTAAATTCGCGGTCAAATGGTAAACAGACAACGGTTTTTTCTGTTTTAATCTTTTTGGAAAGTCGTAGATTCTGCTAACATTTCTTTGTTTTATGTTTATTGACTAATTTTTCCACTAAGTAGACAGAGTAACCATTATACTTAGCTAAATTTTTAATAAACTCAAGTACTCCCTTGTGTTTTTAGTGAATTTTTATTTAAAAAAATTACTAATAGAGAGGTATCGATGGTGAGACTTTGCAAAATTTTTTTCAAATGAGCGCGACTTAGGTCCCCTAGAATCCACATCCGGGGTCAGTTTCAATTTTTATATGTTTATATATATATATATATATATATATATATATATATATATATATATATATATATATATATATATATATATATGTATCCGTCTGATAACTCAGAAAATAATTAACCGATTTCAATGAAACTCGGCAAGTGCCTTTGTTTTATTAATGGATTGGACTAGTTCGTTATCCAGGAAAATCGAACGGGGTTTTCCGGGAAAATTTTGAGTTTTCTTTCAAAAAAAAATTTTTTCTCCGAAAGTAACAAAGGTCTTTAAATGAAATTTGATGAATATGTTGCCTCGCAAGAGACCTTACCACGTACCAAAATTTAACTTTCTAGGTTTATAGAAAATTGAGTTATTTAAATTTTAAATTTTCTTTCGAAAAAAATTTTTTTCTCCAAAAATTACAAAGTTATTTTATTGAAATTCGGTGAATATTTTGCCCTAGGAAAGACCTTACTACATACCAAAACTAAACGTTCTAAGTTTATAAAAAATTGAGTTATTGAAATTTGAAACATTTAATAAAAATTTATTACCATAACGCACTTGCTGCGTCCTGAGATTTTCTTTATTTAAGAGAGACTGTATTAATATATGAATTTAAAAATTGTAAGTTGCTATTTTTTTCGTGGTAAACTATGGTGTGAGTCAACAACTTAAATGTAACTCATGGTTTCCCTTATGTGGATGTCAAATTATACAGTGTTTTTATTTTTTATTACTAATACATCAATAAAAGGTAGTCTGTTATTAATTTTTATTTCGTGGGTGAATTTAATAGCCAAATTTACTGTTCAATATATGTAGATCATACCGTAAGGAAAATCAAAACCCTGATATCTAGATTCAAATACATGGGATAACTGTTAAGCCTTCCGAAAATGAAAATTTTATATGTTGCCTTGTTTAAGACACGTTTAAGCTATGGAATTATTGGATGGGGAGGATTAATAAAGAGGTCCCTTGATGTTATCCAGAAATGTTCCTTGAAAATGATCTTCAATTAGGATAACACTTATCCGAGTGATGAATTATTTAGAGAGTCTGCGGTTTTATAAATAAAGATACTGTATTTTCTAAGGGTAATAAAATACATATATAGGCTTCAGAATTGCATTATTCTATATCCAGAACATGAATTTAATACTCTTAGCAGGAATGTAGTTTGCAAGGAGGCAGTTGGTCAAGAAAACTCTGTTTACGTTGCCCTCCCCATTATCCTGTACGAGTACGCGGTTTCTAAGATGCTCATTTTCCCGGACAATGGATAGGCCAAAAGGGTCCCATCGAATGGCCCGCTAGGTTGCCCTACCTAAACCATTTTAAATTATTTTTTCTGGAGCCACTTGGAGTCTAAGGTTTAAGTTACACCACCTGAATTTCTTCAAATGCTTCGAGAACGAATCGTCGCAGAGTGCCGTTTAATTACGCCAGAAATATTGAAAAACGTTAGACAAGCTTTTGAAAATCGATTGTACTACTCTACATTTTGTAGACATTTTGAGCAAAACATTCGTTAAATTGAATTATTCTTTCATAATCACTTCTGTTTCTTTGCACAGTAATTTAAGAAGGGTTCTCAGGAAACAATCCCGTAAAATTGAAAAAAAAAAGAGGATTGGATAGAGAATGAAAGAAGGTTCAAAATGGTGTTACTCGACCATTTGAATTCTTCGAAGGGGTGGGCCTGCGCGGTAGCGGGATGCAGAAATAACTTCGAGACCAAGGAAAAAATTTGGTCTGCGTCAAGCTAAAATTGACCTTTTTAGTGGGTGCAAATTTTAGATGGGACACCTGTATATTATGGAATGTTGTACTGTATGATAGAATGGGAGACTTTACATAAGAATGAGCAGGATAGAGACTTAAAATGTGGATATGCTTAAAATAGTGTACAAATATGGGAAGAAGAATAAGTATGTGCTAGAAGAGGATAATATTTATTTTACATATTCTGAGATTGTGTTTAATATTCAATTGAGAAAAATAAGTCCCATCTGAGCGACACTTTGTTAACCATTTTTCCAGTGAACGTTAAAATTTAGGATGGTGCTAATTTAATTCATTATTGCTATCGATCTTTCTCTCCATCTTTAAAACTAAACATCTGTTTGTTTTGTAAAACCGCACGTTTACAGACCATCTCAGTTTATGAAGGAAAGACGTCTTCGCACGAGGTCTTCGTTAAAAATTAAGTGACGGTAAACTCCAGGTAATCGCCGGTATTAGTGCTTGTACCACTTATAAATTTAACACCGCTTCCTTGATGAAATGCTGGACAGGGGTGTAATTTGGATAATATTTTGGTGAAATGGCTGACCAAATTACAAACTGTAAAGGTGTATTGCGGAATATTTAAAGTATAAGTGGGCTCTCTAATCGACACACATCATATTTTGTTAAACTACATGTAATAAAATGTTGTGGTTGTGTTTCTTTTATAATCGATCGTTATCACCTTGTCAAAAGATAACCATGTGTGTTGAAATTTACAATAACGGGCCAGGATTTTTTTTACTCTAACCAGGTCAATAACACAAAATTGGGGAAATATACTGAAATTATTGTTAATCCATAATTGGCGACGTAAAAACTTTTCATACTGCCAGTGACCTGGAGTCTATCAGACCCCTTAAAAGTTAGGATGCAGCAGTTGTGTTATAGTAGTAAATTTTTATAATTTCTGTAGTAATACATCGTAAATGCAGGGAGGTATGCAAAAATGGAGATTGTTTTTGTATCTTCAGAAATAACAATGCTGTGGGAATAAAGTTTGGTACGCAGGTTTATGTTATAGAAAGTCTGGACGTAGCAAGTGCGTTATGGTAGTGAATTTTCATTAAAAAAAATTTTTTTTTATTAGAGTTTTGACTTTGAGAACTGGCTCATTCAGTCACTGTCAATCTTCAAAATGAACAAGGATGCATCTAACCTTGCTTTTCATTATGGAAAAACCTGTCTTAAGAATGTTAATCCAACAAGCTCTTTAACTTTTTTTCTTTTAACTTCTTTTATTTCCCTATACGCTTGCTGTTTACTAAAAATATATCTTAAAATTAAAACTTACATACTCCACTCACACACATACGCGAGCGCATATACACTCATGTATACGCACTCACGTCAATAGGCTTTATACGTCCAGTACTTAACAGCATGTGGAGGATAGAAAATGCACATTATCTCTTCATGTGCACATACACACACATACATATGCATGCACACATCTACGCTACAAGCTGTTGCAGGAGAAACACTGGGACACTTTTCACACCAATGGAGCCTGTCATGGTGACTTTTTAACATATTGGGCAGGCTGCGGTCAAAAGAGGAAAAAAGGAAATACACAAAGGAACTTACTTTTATCTCTCTGATTATACATTAATCTGCTAAGTTTATTTAGTATCCCTTAAGACTATATAGTATATTGCCACTAGTACAATATTTATGGAACAGTCCAATTTTCAGAATATCATTTTGTACTAAGATCTATATAAACCTAGCTAGTTTAGAGTCTTTAACAAAACACATGAAAGCTACGATGACACTTTTATTACACACAGCTTCATACATAAGTGACGTCACATCAAGTGGAAAGGAAACATTGCATTCTATCACATTACAAAATAATATTTTTCTTTGTTCATGGTGCATAATACAAAAAAAAATCAAATGATTTAAATCAGCTGGTATTGTCGCATGAGCAAAATGGATTGTCTTCAACTTTTATTTTGTACAAATGAGACTTAAAAGCACCATGGCCTATGATAATTCTGTTAAGTGTCGTAGACAAATACCTAGGAAGCAACAGTTCTTTGTAAATGGGCTGTTTTCTTAGATTAGGGATGATACTACTGAAGTGCTTGTCACAGCTACTTTTCAACTTATTCCAATGATCCTGCCACCTTATTTACTTGCGGAAGTAGACCTCTTTTACTGTAAAAGTCATGTTTACAACCTGTTTTAGTTGCTTTCTTAGCAAAATAGTCGGCCTTTTCATTACCCTCAAGCTTTGAGTGCCCTTTTATCCATATGAAAGTAACTCTTTTGTGCTGTTGTTCCAAGACATCTAATTGATAAGCAATATCAAAAATGTTTTTAATAGCACATGTGTCTTTTTTTAAGAAAACAGGCCTCAAATTTGGTTACCAGCATAACTTACATTATATAGTAGGCAAAATGTACCATATTTCATCAAAATAAAAATTTGTTGTTAAAGAAGTGGAAAATGTTCCGAAAATTAACTTAAAATATTCCGGAAAAAACTGGTCCCATATTCCTGGCCAACGAAACTCTTTAAGCTATTTACCCACTTGCCAAGATATAATTATGAACAAACACCTTTATGACGAAGCTTCCAAAAAAATTGCATGAAAATTTGCAAACATTTTTTTTACAGAAAATCAGAAAACATTTTTTAGAATAACTTAAACTTAAGCATTTGTTATTAATTACCAAATTTCACAAAACTGTTTAAAAAATGATTTCTCCAGCACACAAACAAATTTCTTCGAAAACTGACTAAATATTTTCTACACAAAAAATTGCTAAAAAATACATTGAATTCAAATTGCCTAATCTGCATTTCAAATTGAAAATAAATTGGTTTGCACAAAAAAAATTGAAACATTATTTTCGATGAATTTCGTTCAAAAAATAATGCGTCAAAACTTCGTTGAATGCTTTTTCACTCCAAAATTCGTAACGAATGTTTCTTGAAACAAAATTCATTTAGCCCATTTATAACAAAATTCGCTATTAAAAGAACATTTTGTACAAGAAAATTCGCTAATAAAAATGAATTAAATAAATTTTAAAATATTCAAATTCTGATCTAAATACAGCAATAAATATTCTTTATGAGGCTTCACAAAGAAAATTCTTTTCGCTAGCGTTGCTGCAAAAAATTAAACCGAGTGCAGAGAGAAAAACAATCATTTCTGAAGTCACAGAAAAAACATCTACGTGTTAACTATTAAAATTGAACTTAAAGTCTTAAAAGTCCTTATACCGTCAACAATGTTTTATTTCAACGAACAGTCGCTATAAAATTAGTGGGATTACAGTCTGATCAGATAACGTTAAAATTGAATCAAGGAAAAAAAAAGAAAATTAATTCAGTCACCACGGATATTTGACCCAACGTCCCCCAACGTTATATTGTTGTTGTTGTTGTTCGCAATTATTTTGGCTGCGGATAATTATCCATTAGCCCATTGTCCTAGTAATTTTCCGGTCGAGCGTTAGGTCCCCATTTTTCTATACAATATTTCATCGTGGCATTATGTCGTTTTTATTATTACCATTATTATTATTTTTAATATAATTAACTAGGCTAAGTACAACAGTATTCTTACCACTTAACATATCCATTCGTTTTTTTTTTGGTTTTTTTTAACGTTATATTGCTAACGAGTCAATCATCTAAACCTCCCAACCATCAAAGCATGCAAACTAAAGTATATTGTGAGATGTACGACAGGGTCGGGATCTCGGTGCGGAACCAGGTAGTATGTTGTCACGACAGCTCCAAATAACACAAAATGTGATAAAATAGAGACTGTGTACAACCAACTAACAATATTGTGGATTGTCAGCCCTGGCCCATTTCTTCCTTAATGTAGGGACAATGTATGTAAGGCTAGATATATTCTCACTATAATTAGAACTGCAGACTGGTTTCGCTCTAATTAGAACTTTTTTTTTACTTTAACGTCGGTCTATTTCCGTGACTATGGCCAATCACCGACGCAATAGAGCAGTTTCACCTCACTATCCTGGAAATTTTGCAGAGCCACTGCCTTTCTGTAAGGAGAGTAGGGATCTTTAACGTGTCTAACTTCGCATGGACACGGGACCGACGGCTTTACGCCCCCTCCGAAGGACGGAACGTGCGGACATTCAACTTGCTCAAACACAATGCTAGAACATCGGTTGACGTTAATTTATTACAGTTTGAACTGAAAAAGCGACAGGGCAACCCTAGGAATCGCATCCGATACCCTTTGGTTTAGAGGCACTCGTTCTTACCCCTGGACCACAGAGGCTCCTCTAATTAGAGCTCATCAGTACGGTATACGAATTACAGCGCGACACACCTATAGCCGTATATCTTTATAGGTGTGTCCTCGCTATAATCAGTATAGCCGCCTGACGTGCTCTGATAATAGCTAAACCGGTCTGCGGTTCTAATTATGTTGATAATACATACATACACCAATAGCCTTACAAACTAATGTATACTAAAACGTAGATAACCCATGATGTTCTTTGGTTATTTATGCATTTTTGTGAATATTGTAATCAAATGAGAACGGTTGAAATAAAAATGTACCTTATAATATACATTTCCAGCAATAATTACCATTCAGAAACCGCATTAGTTATATAAGCTTTATTAAATATATTAAACATTACTAATTTTTGACGTCTCAAATCTCCACTTTGACATTTACAGGAGAAAATTATAAAATTTTTAAAGCAATTTTTCTCACACTGCTTGACCTTTTTACGCGAAAAAAAAAACATCATCTGTAATATTTAATAGATTTTGTTTAACACGTACAATAGTTTGTTATTGCGTCATCTCTGACTTTTAGTGGCGCTGATATTTTTCTTCATTAAATGCCCATAACTTTTATTTCTTTTAACCTAGAGATCTATATTTTAGCACAAAGTTTACTTTTTACAATGTGAACCTGTTTGCTGTAGGTTGCCATCGCTTTGTTATTTTTGGAGATAAAGATTCTTTCAGAAGGAAAACTCGAAATTCGAAAAAATGCATCCCTATAAACTACAACACGTTCAAGAATTTATTGATGGTGAGTCTGATAGAAGACTGCAATTTTGTGAACAACTGCTGGACATGTTACATGGAAATGTTATTTCTTCTGCTGACATTCTGTTTTCCGGTGAAGCAACATTTATTTTGAATGGCGATGTAAACAGGGAAAACTGCAGATACTGGGCTGCCGAAAACCCCCCTGGATGCGACAAACACACATTTAGCGTTCTCAGAAGTTGAACGTTTGGGCTGGTATCATTGATGATCACGTAGTTGGACCTGTTTTTATAGAAAATCTAAACGTTCCAAGATATTTCTAAATGATAAGAGAACAGGTTGTCCCAATATTAGCAGAATTGTATCCAGATGTAATGGAACTTAATATGCCCCAAGAAAGGAAAGGGTTTCAACAAGACGGTGCACCGTCCCACTTTGCTCTTTAAGTACGGCAGTATTTACACGAAGTCTTTCCACAAAGATGTGTTGGACGAAGTGGTTTCGTAGATTGGCCCCCTCGATCACCAGATCTTACACGTGTTGATTTATTTTTATAGGGATATTTTAAAAACTGAGTGTATAAAAAGCAACCTGCTGACTTAGATGACTTGAAAATGAAAATAACAACAGAAATTAGAAACGTAACGCCTGACGTGTTGAATAGAGTTAGGGAAGAATTCCAGATCAGATTATTTCGTTGTGTGCAAGTGAATGGAAAACATTTGGAACATTTATTATAAGAAAGGGACGTTTTCATTAAGTTTATTTTCGAAATTTGAATTTCAGGGTAAACTGTTTAGTTTTAATATTCCGGTATTAAATTTCCGCCCTCTATTGAAAACTGTAATATTAGACCAAACATATGGGGTATCTCCGCATTTAGAAAAATGTGATCCATCGAAATGTGATAAAAAAATGCAGAGTTACTATTTAAAAAAGTCTGGACGCAGCAAGCGCGTTATGGTAGCCAATTTTCTTTAACATGTTTTTAAAAGCAAATGTCTTTCTTTGATGAAAGCAGGCATCAAACTTGGTTGCCTATATGGTAGAAACAATGTATCATATTTTATCGAAATAACCTTATTGTTTGAAAATATATAAACATTTTTCAAAAGTCTGGATGCAGAAAGTGTGTTATGGAAGTGAATTTCCATAAAAATGTTTTTAATGGCAAATGCGAGCAGGCATTAATCTGATTACCGATATAGCCTATGCATTAGAAACAATGTACTATATTTGACCAAAATTACTTATGGTTTGAAAATATACAAAAATTTTCCGAAAATAAACTTAAATGTTGGTTTTCTAACCAACAAAGCTTACGTTAATAGCAAATTGGGTTATTGAAATTTGAAGTATTTAATGAAAATTCGCTACCAAAACGCACTTACTGCGTCCAGATTTTTTTCTTACAAACGCATCATATTTCGATGAAAAAAAAATGCAAAAATGCGCTAACGAATTTGTTCTACAAAAATTAGCTAAAAATTATAGACCGTTAAACCATAAACTTTACTAAACCTACAACGAAAGCATCAACTTAACTAAACCGAAAGCCAAAGCATCAGAGAAAGGGTCTATTTGAAATGAATTTTCTGTAAACATTTTAGTAAAATGAAGGGCAGTGACGTTGGTATCTGAAACTTAAGGATTCGCAGAACACTCTTCTTGCAACAGTTTCTTTTCACAGTCCCTATTTGTTTCACGCTCTTTGCCTTAACATTGCCAATTTTGACGTTTCAAATTGCGAGTTTGATGTTTTGAGGAAAACTTCAAAATTTGTTTCTTTAACTGCCCATAACGTCTTTCCCTTTAAAGCTAGGGACCTAAATTTTGGTACGGTGTCACTATTTATCATACAAACACGCCAAATCACCAAATTTGGTTGCCCTTAGTTTGTTATTTTCAGAGATATAAATTTTTTTAGAAAGAAAACACAACATTTTTCGGGAAAGCCTGGTCAGATTTTCCTGGCTAACGAACTTATCCAAGCCACTTACAAAAGGAAGGTACTGGCCGAATTTAATCAAGATCTGTCTATTATTTTTTGAGTTATCGGTCGGATATATATATATATATATATATATATATATATATATATATATATATATATATATATATATATATATATATATATATATAGTGGTGGGAGTTTAATTTTTTCACTATGATGAGATGAGAATGTTCGACAAATTAAACTTCACGTGTCTCAGAGTTCTCCACAAAAATTATTTTTTGCTGAATAGTGAATTTTATTCCATAAGTGTGTTTCACACTATATATATATATATATATATATATATATATATATATATATATATATATATATATATATATATATATATATATATATATATATATATATATATATATATATGTATGTATGTATCACACCAATAACTCAAAAAATAATCAGCCGATTTTGATAAAATTTGGTGGGTAAATTTTTTTTGCAAGTGGCTTAGATGAGTCCGTTAGCCAGGAAAATCACACCAGTTTTTCCGGGAAAATTTTAGGTTTTCTTTTGTAAAAAATTCATATCTCCGGAAATGACAAAGCTTTGGCAACCAAATTTGGCAAGCTGGTTTATATTGTAACAACCAAACTTTGCACCAAAATTAAGTCTCTAAATTGAAAGAAAAAAAAATATTATAGGCACTTAATAGAGCAAAATTTTAGTGCACTCAGCCAGAGAAGACGCAATATCAAAATATTGTATGTATTAAACAAAATATATTCAATATTACAGAAAACGTTTGTCTTTTGATGGCGCAAACAGTTGAAGAAATACCAAAAGGATTACTTTGAAAATTTTATAATTTTTCTCCTGTAAATGTCAAACTAGATATTTGAAACGTCAAAAGTAGTATAAGTATTGGGGTTTATAAATGGTAAATATTGTATAAAATGTATATTAGAATGTTTTAGATTTATGCTACGCTCCTCATTTGTAAAAATAGTTGCAAAATCTGCCTCTAAAGACCTTACATATTACAAATGCATAACCTAAGACCATTATCGTTTATCTACGTTTCATTGTAGAGTGTGATACAAGGCTTACGATGGTGAAATCGGTAGATGCATGGATAATGAGCGAAGAGACGCGGGTTCAAATCTCACGTTGACCGAATTTCTTTTAACTTAAAAAAATTGTCTTTGGTTTGGTTCAATTTTAACGTTTTCTGATCAGATTATGTAATTCCAAATTTTTTTAGAGACTTTTTGTTGAAAATGAAATATAAGCACTTTCAAGACTTTTAATTCAAGTTTAACAGCAGCTGTTGTGGGCCTTAGTTGGTCAAACCGTTCCCCAGTTAACATAGACGTAGAGATTCCTGGCATCAGAAGAGGTTGTTTTCTTGTCTACAACCGGATTCAATTTTTACAGCATCCACATGCAAAAGAATTTTCTCTGTAAAGCCACAGAAAAAGTATCTAGTTCTGTATTTAGATCATATTTTGTATATTTTTTTAATGTATTTAATTTATTTCTATTAGCTAATTTTCTTGTACAAAATGTTCTTATAATAGCGAATTATCTTATAATTTGATTTAATCTATTTTCTTTGAAGAAACATTTGTTGCGTTTTGTATGAAAAATTATTCAAATGATGGAACATTTTTTTTAAACGAAATTTGTCAAAAATAAGGCTTTAATGGATTATCGTGCAAACAAATTATTCTATTTTCAATTTTAATTACAGACGTATATAATTTAAATTTTATGTATTCTTTTAGCGAAATTTTGTGTAAAAAATATTTAGCCAAATTTGATGCCTGTTTCATTTAAAAAGAAAACACATATTTGCCATTGAAAACATTTTAATGTAAATTCACTACCATAACGCACTTGCTGCGTCCAGACTTTTGTGATTGATGTTGGTGTTAATTAAATTAAGAAAAATTTTTACATTTGAACTTTAAGACCTCTTAATTTTTTTCAAATGCATTGAAAATATTATTCGTTAAAAAGATAATAAACAGTACTATCAAAATCCACAATAAAAAAATTGGACGTCATTTGAAAAATTATCGATGACGTCATAACTTGAAAAGCAAATCACGTAACAAAATGAAAATAGCGTGTTGTAACGTAAAATTAGTAAAATCGTTATACCCCTTCGAGATTCTTCCCATAAAATTATTTTTTATGAAGTTATCGAATTTACCCTTTACTTTATTTCTACACTGTACATAACTATCGTAAAAATAGTTTCTATGAAAATTTGCTGCCACAAGGCACTTGCTGCCTCCAGACTTTATATTGTTACAAAGCACTTCAATAGATGTAGGCGCAGTGTTGCCACATCTCCAGAACTTCCCCAACATCTGGGAATTTTTGCACAATCTGGCAACACCGCCTCCCCACCCCCCTGGGGGTGCCTGGGGTGACCCCGTCAGGCGAAGTCTCAACCCTCTAGGACCAGAAATAACGAAGTTACCAACTTGTACCCCGTCGGAACGGATAACTGAGGTCTGCACATTCCGAACACCCTGTATATACACCGTGTATACGCAGAGAACCCTTACACCCTGTATACGCAGAGAGATCTTATAGTACGAGAAACACCTCTTGTGTAACATAGGAGTGATGACCACATTTGGACCACCTGTATATACATCCCCCTGTATACACACGGGGCCGATCTGTATTCACAAAACCTTCTAGCAAAATAAGGTCCTGGAACATTCTGGAATGGAACGCTCCAGAAACATGGTGGAAGGTACGGCGAGTATATAAACGCGAAAGCAAGCCAGCGCAGGCAGTTCAGTTAGAGAATGTTGAAGTGACTTGAAGAAGCAGTAATCAGTGTGAAGTGTTAGACTGTGTTCCAGTATAGTAACTTGTGTACTGATTAAAAATTGTAAGGCCAGTAAATTAAGTGTTTTGTGAGAGAGACATTCTAGAAATTTTATTGTATCCATATTTAGAGTGTAAATGAAGTTGTTTTGTTAAAATATAAAGTCTCACTTATACAGAACCCGGAGAAAACGCAACAATATTATCATGGATGGGGCCAGCTGTCGAGTGTCGAGGTGGTTTCATTAAAAAAGATGTTTGTTTATTGTGGAGTCTCGTTTACTTTGATCCAGCACAACGAAAACAGACGACAAACATTCTAGATGCTCAAAGCCATCTTGATCTGCACGACATTTAATATAAATTTTACACACGTAGAGGTGAACTATGTAGGAAAATATGCATATATTTGGCCATGAATAAGAAACACCACATGTTCAGTTTCAGCTGTTGAATTATTAGTTTGATTTTACGCTCGCCGCATGAAAACCTTATGTTTTATTTTTAGTAAAATGCGACAAAGTTCTAAAGGTGTTTCACAAGAAAATGTCAGCTGAAATCTCCCAAATGGTGTCGTAGTTTACAAAGTTGAATTCCATCAGAATTCTAAATCAGTATTTGATCCGATAATCGACTCCCTAAAGTCCCTCTGAAAATTGTACACATACAGTTACGTCAGGACTTGTCAATCGCTAAAGTTTTAAACAGAATTTTGTGAATGTCATGAGACTGGTAAGCCATAGGAGATTCAAGTGGTAAAATTAGGTTATTCAATTGTAAATTAATTTCGATTGGTTAATAATTATATTAAAGTTTTGTAAATCATAACGCTACTTTTAGCGAATTTTTCGTAAAACGAAAAATTCACTAATGGGGAGATCTGTTTATATATATATATATATATATATATATATATATATATATATATATATATATATATATATATATATATATATATAAACAGATCTCCCCAAAGTAGCGTTATGATTTACAAAACTTTAATATAATTATTAACCAATCGAAATTAATTTACAATTAATTTCGATTGGTTAATAATTATATTAAAGTTTTGTAAATCATAACGCTACTTTTAGCGAATTTTTCGTAAAACGAAAAATTCACTAATGGGGAGATCTGTTTATATATATATATATATATATATATATATATATATATATATATATATATATATATATATATATATATATATATATATATATATATATATATATATATATATATATATATATATATATATATATATATGAAAACGAAACAGACCGATTTGCGTCCAGAGAAATTTTTTTTTTAGAAACGCTGAAACACGTCAATTTTAATATTGAGGGGGACATGTTTTGACATAAAACTCAACTTTATCACATCAACCCCTTAAGGGTGGTGATAACAACCCTTATATTTTAAATAGGGAACATGGGTCGAGTGTTACCATCATTTGAAAGCTCTTTCTTTTCTAGGTTCAGCACACAATTTTTTTTCGAAGTTTTATCAACTCGTTTAAAAATTATTCACAGTTGAAGATGCAAAAATGCATTTGACTCATTCCGATAAGAAATGTGTTGATAGTCAATGTTTTGCTGGTTTGTAAACAAAAATTGACTATCAGAATCGGTTTATTATTTCAGTTTATCGGTCGGTTTGATACTTGATAGTACTACCGAAAATAAATTTCACAATGGTGTATTCTGTAGAAGAAAGGGTTGAAATAATTACTCTTTTTTTCAAAAACGATGATTGTGCCAACCGTACCGCAAATTTGTTTAATGAACGACATCCGAACAGACATGTTAACAGAAAATACATTTTGGAGTTAGTTGCATAGTTGCGACAAAGTGGTTCAGTAGCCAACAAAAAACGGGATCCTGAACGTGAAATTGAAGTTTTAGGACAAATTGCTGCAGACCCAACTTTGAGCACGAGAAAATTGGCCACTCTTTCAAACATCAAAAGAAGAACTCAGCGAATATTGAAGCGTCATAAATTTCACCCGTATAAAATTCATCTTGTATAACAACTGAATGAAGATGACTTTCATCGGCGGCTGTAGTTTTGTGAAGTTATGACTGCACGAATAGCTGATAACGGGAACTTTCTGTTCAATATATGTTTTTCAGACGAGGGTACGTTTTTATTAAACTCTACAATAAATCGTCGTTATTGTGCAGATAATAATCCAAGAAATTTTCACGAAGTCGACACTTAAACTCCACAGAAATTGAATGTCTGGAATGGCATTTTTGGAGACCGTTTAATCGGACCACTTTTTCTTGATGGAAATTTGAGTGGCGAAACGTATTTAGAGTTACTAGAAGATATCGTTTACCCTCTACTAATTGACATTGTTGAAAATGATGATCGCTATCAAGAAAATAAATTAGTGTTTCAACAATCTGCAGCTCCTCCGCATTTTTCACAACCTGTTAGGGAGTTTTTGAACAGAGAGTTTCCAGAGCAATGGATTGGGCGTAGAGGTGCTATTGAGTGGTCCCCTAGATCACCGACTTTAACTCCTTTAGACTTATTTCTATGGGACCATTTAAAAAGTAGAATTTTCGCAACAGAACCGGAGTCTCTGAAAGAATTACGACGACGCATTGTTGAAGAATGCCGCTAATAACTCCACAAATGCTTCAGAATGTCAGAGCTTGTTTTGACAAAATTTGTACTTTTGTATGGAAGCTGATGGTCAACAATTTGAACACTTACTTAACTGAATAAACATTTTTGAACGTTTGGTTTTGCTTTTTAGTGTTTTTAACGAAAAATTGACTAATTAGTGCATTTCTTATCACAATTAATGAAATACGTTCTTGCAACTCCAACTGTGAATAATTTTTAAACGAGTTGATAAAACTTTCAAAAAAATTAGTGTGCTGAATTCAGAAAAGAAAGAGCTTTCAAATGATGTAACACTAGATACATGTTCCCTATTTAAAATATAAGGGTTGTTATCACCCTTAAGGGGTTGATGTGACAAAGTTGAGTTTTATGTCAAAACATGTCACCCTCAATATTAAAATTGACGTGTTTCAGCGTTTATTAAAAAAGATTCTCTGGACGAAAATCGGTCTGTTTCGTTTTCAATGCGCCACCCTGTACATATATATATATATATATATATATATATATATATATATATATATATATATATATATATATATATATATATATCCGTATCGATAACTCAAAAAATAATGGGCCGATTTTAATGAAATTTGGTACGTACCTTCCTTTTGTAAGTTAGCCAGGGAAATCGGACCAGTTTTTCCGGGAAAATTTTGGGTTTCCCTTCAGAAAATTTTCATATCTCCGAAAATAACAGCTATGACAACCAGACAGCCAGTATAACTAAAAAAGTTTCTTTTTTATCGAACACTAAAATAATATAAAATAAATGTAATATGATATATAATAGAAATTATCTCAGGGCTTGGGTTCAGGCACTTGCAGCTGGTTGGTCTTAAGAGTTACAAATGAAATAAGGCATTATGAATAAAATTAGTTTATTTAAAAAATTATTGACTATATAATGCAGTGGATTAAATTTAATAAATTAGATGAAAGAAAAATATTTGATTTAATTACTTGTGACACTGTAAAAATGAATTGTGGAGCACACTCTACAAAAGAAAAAGAAATCCACAGATAAACAGTGTACTTAACTTTCAGCTTCAGGTTGAAGGGGTCCTCCTTGGCGATGGTGCTGAAGAAAGTTCCTTCCTGACGATGTTGTCATTGAGGGCTCATTCCTAGCGATGTGCCAGTTAGGGAGCTCTTCACTATGTGGTTGAAGAGACCTCTACCTACGGTGATGAAGGCCGCCTCCGAACCAACGGTGATGACGGCCGCCTCCCAACCAACGGTGATGAAGGCCGCCTCCCCACCAACGGGGTGCCATTCAGGCATGCTGCTTTCCGAGTAAACTTTAACGGTAATATTTCATCTTTTAGGGTCGATTCAGAAGAGAGCATATACGTTTCTACTATCCAACTCACCCTACATAGCGAAATTTAGATCTCTAAGTTGAAATAAAAATGGGTGCTACTAGTGATCAGAGGAAAACATAAGAACAAAATATTTTGTATTATTAACAAAACCAATTGAATATTACATCCAACGGATAAGTTTTCTTGACGCAAAAACGTCAAGAAGTAGCAGAAAAATATTTTGAAAATTTGATAATTTTTCTTCTTCAAACGTCAAAGTCGCGATTTAAAACGTCAAAATATGCAATTTTTAGACAAGAAGCAAATACGGATAATGTAGACGATATGTCGTAAGAAGTGTGTTTTACAAAGCCTTAAGATTCAGATTCAACCATCATTGTCCTTCATTTTACTCAAATATTTTCAGAAAATCCATTTCAAATAGACCCTCTTTCTGATGCTTCGGCAGTAGTTTCAGCTATAGAGTTTATGGTTTAATAGTCTATATTTTAGTAAATTTTCGTAGAAAAAATTCGTTATTGAGAAGACCGCGACTTATGAATTTTAAAAAGATTCCTTTAAATGAGCGCGAACTAGAACCCCAAAAAAGCCATATACGGGGTCAGTTACAGTTTTTGTCTACTTACACATATACAGGGTGACGCTTTTCTACGGCAAAGCACAATACGTCCGTTATTATACAAGATATGACAATAAAGTATTTACGTTAATTATAGGGTATCTCGAGCTGCACCTTGTAAAGGGCAATGACGGTTGAATCTCAAACTTAAGGGTTCGCAGAATACTCTTCTTGCAACATTTTGTTTTCATAATTCGTACCTGTTTCACGGTCTTTGCCTAAACATTGCCAATTTTGATGATTCAAATCGCGACTTTGACGTTTTGAGGAAAACTCCCTTTTTTAACTGCACAAAACTTTTTTGTTTTTAAACTTAGAGAACAAAATTTTGGTGTCTGGTTCGCTCCTTGTAATGCAAACATGTGTACCAAACTTGGTTGCCCTTACTTCGTTATTTCCGGATATATAATTTTTTTCACAAAGAAAACACAAAATTTTCCGGGAAAGCCTGGCCAGATTTTCCTGGCTAACGGATCTCTGCAAGCCACTTACAATATATATATATATATATATATATATATATATATATATATATATATATATATATATATATATATATATATATATATATATATATAATATATATTTACTTATTTATTTATTTTTATATGTGTAAACATATAAAAATTGAAACACTGACCCCGGATTCTAAGGGGCCTAATTAACGCTCATTTGAAGAATTTTTTTAAATCTAAAAGTCGAGATCTCCTCGTTATTGATTAAAAAAATCACTAATACCGAATTTGAGGCTTATGCTAAAATTAATTAAAATATTACCAAACTTTAATTCATCAGCACAAACTATGTACTTAAGAATAAAACAAAATTTAACCGCCAAAAATTTCTAATGTAAAACTTTATAAAAGAAAGATTATGAAAATGTGCTTCTATTGAGAATGCAACTTGTGTATTTCTCCTACCAATAACAATTTATCTATCTAATAAAGTAATTTTTCTTGTAGAAAACCTTGTCTTCCACTAAAATAATCCATTAGCGTCATCTGCAGTTTCCCATGTGAAGTAAAAATGGTTAATTTCCTTTTTGTTCCAGATCATTACATAAATTAATTGAAAATAGTAAAGTCTGCGACCGGGCTAATATACGTCACTACACCCTCATTAAAACCCTACTGGAGAGGCTATCTAACGAGGTCCGCATAGGGTGGTGGTCAGTGGTAATTATCGTCGTAATTGAGAAGAACGCTTCTTCACGCCTTTCCAAATTCCCCCGTCCTTGTGGTAGCTGCTTATAACAGGAATTTGGACACACACAGTGACGGATCGTCTTGGCACAATTTAACCTATAGCTTTAAAAAATAATATGATGGAGCAAGGAAGCGACAAACATCCACCTATATGAATATATATATATATATATATATATATATATATATATATATATATATATATATACATATATATATATATATATATATATATATATATATATATATATATATATATATATATATATATATATAGATATATTATCGCTGGAATACTCACGTGTATCCCGGAATAAGTCCCCGCTTCTAGAGATATGTAAGGTGTTAGGTTGGGCGTGCGGTTTTATTCTGAAACTAGACGGTTTTTAAACATAGCTATACAATTGTAAACTCTATAATATTAGTAACGGTAATAGCAATTAGTCAACAAGTAATTAGAGTCCGCCACAACCACCTCATTCAGTTACTTAAAAGTAAAAATATAGACATGAAAGGTATTAGAATAATAAATAATTTCTACTACAGCCAGACGGCTAATATTAAGGTGGACAATGAACTCTCAGAAGAAATAAAAATACAACATGGTGTAAGGCAAGGATGTGTACTATCGCCGCTATTATTTAATCTTTATTCGGAAGAAATCATTCAGAGAGCGCTGAAAGAAACAACAAAAGGAGTAAAGGTCAATGGAATACCCATTAACAATATCCGGTATGCAGACGACACCATACTCATTGCCAAAACAATAGAAGATTTACAGAGCTTAGTAGATCAAGTAGTGACGAGTAGCGAGGAGAGCAGACTTACCTTAAATATCAAAAAACTCTGGACGCAGCAAGTGCGTTATGGTAGTGAATTTTCATAAAAATGTTTTTATTGCAAATATGTGTTTTCTTTTTAAGAAAGCAGGCATCAATTTTGGTTACCAGTATAACCTATATAGTAAAAACAATGTGCCGTGTTTCATAAAAATAACTCTATTGTGTGAAAATGTACAAAAATTTCCAAAAGTAAACTTAAAGTGTTCCCGGAAAAACTCGTTTCTTGGTCAACCTTATAGGTTAATAGCAAATTGGGCTATTCAAATATGAAGCATTTGATCAAAATTCGCTACCATAACGCACTTGCTGCATCCAGAATTTCTTTTCTTACAAACATGCATTATATTTTGATGGAAAAGGCAAAAATGCATTAACATAAGGCGTGTTTGATTAAACAAAAAAGAAAATTTGTATCACCAACGACTTAAGGGCCAGCCTGTGATTGTAGAAATATTTTTTTAAGATGTAGCTCAATACACCCTATAATTAATATATACAAAATTTTTTCATATCTTGTATAATAACGGATATATTGAGCTTTATTGATTTTTTACGAAAATTCGACAAAAATTATATACAATTAAACGATAAACTTTATAGCTAAAACTACTGCCAAGCATCAGAGAAAGGGTCTATTTGGAACGAATTTTCTGGAAACATTTTAGTAAAATGAAGGACAATGACGGTTGAAACTAAGACTTCAGGGTTTGTAAAACATTCCTCTTGAGATATTTTCTTTCCATAGCCCGTATTAGATTCAAGTTCTTTGCCCAAATAATGCGAATTTTGATGTTTTAAACTGTCACTTTGACGTTTTGAGGAAAACCCCAATTTATGTTTCTTTAAATGCCCATAACTTTTTGTCTTTTGACCTACAGCGCTAAATTTTGGTAGGTAATTTACCTATAGCGATATAAAACGATGTACCAAATTTGGTTGCCCTTAATTTGTTATTTACGGAGATATGAATTTTTATCTAAAGAAAACACAAAATTTTCCGGGAAAAACTTCGGCCGATTTTCCTGGTTAACAAACTTGTCCAAGCCACTTACAAAAGGAAGGTATTCACCTAATTTTGTCAAAATCGGCCCATTATTTTTTGAGTTATCGGTGTGACACACAAATATATATATATATATATATATATATATATATATATATATATATATATATATATATATATATATATATATATATATATATATATATATATATATATATATATATATATATATTCTTACAACCAATATATTAAATTTACATTAGAAGAGGAAACAGATAACAGTGTACCATTCCTAGATACAAAATTAATTAGAACAAACGATAACAACATAATTTTAGATTGGTATATAAAACCAACTAATTCTCAAAGATATATTAATTTTCATTCAGATCATTTATTTAAAACTAAAATTAACATTTTATTAGGTTTAAAAAATAGAATATTAAAGATATGCCATCCTTCTTTCCACGAAAAAAATTTAAGAAAACTTTTTAATATTTTTGTTAACAACTCTTATCCTCCCAAACTACTTAATAAACTTTTATACAATTTTTCAAACAATCACCATTACAATACAAGACAATCTCTACAAACAGTATCAAATTTATCTGACAGACATAACACCCATATAATTTCGAGTTCGGAAACATCTAACTTTTTTTACATATCTATCCCATACATTAAAAGTATTTCCAATAGGTTAAAGTTTATATTTAAAAATGAAACCAATTTTAAAATAACGTTTCGATATTCAAAAACAATTAATAACATTTTCAGTAAACTCAAAAGTAAGGATGAAATTTCCAAAGTGTCTGGAGTGGTGTATTGTATTCCATGCAATAATTGTAGTTTAAGATAAATTGGCCAAACAAGCAGAGTCCTTAAAGATAGGTTAACACAGCACAAAAGTGACATACGTTTACAAAAAAGAACTTGCGCTCTGTCAGAACATAATCTCGACACTGGCCATAATATAAATTTTAGTAATGTTTCTATTTTACACTGTGAAACCTTAAGTAATAAAAGAATGTGTTTAGAAGAATTTGAAATTACTTTTAACGAAAATTTAATAAACTTAAAGAAAGATAATAATTTTAGAAATCACTACCCCTTCTTATATTTCCTAGACAAAAACAAAAAACAAATTCAATTAAACAATATTTAGCTTTATATGTCAGTTTGGCATTTACTAGACTTCAATCAAATTCATCAAAAGGTTTTCTTTTTATGTTTGTTATTAGATAAATAGTTTAGTAAAACTCATGTTATATGTAAGTATTTTAAACTTTTATATTTTTTCCACGTAAATTGTAAACTTTTTCTTTTCATGTTGTAGCCTTGATAAAGGAATAAATTTTTCCGAAAGCTCGGCCTATAATAAAGAGTTTTATTCTACAACTGACGGCGTTCCCACAATTTTTTGATAAATATATATATATATATATATATATATATATATATATATATATATATATATATATATATATATATATATATATATATATATATATATGTGTGTGTGTGTGTGTGTGTGTGTGTGTGTGTGTGTGTGTGTGTGTGTGTGTGTGTGTGTGTGTATATAAACATATAAAAATCGAAACTGACCCCGGATATATGTTCTAGGGGGCCTAATTAGCGCTCATTTGGAGAAATTTTTTTTAAATTCAAAAGTCGGGATCTCCTCAATTTTTTTTAAAGAAATTTCACTAAAAGACTAAATTTATGACCATTACAAAGTCAGTTCAGCAACAGGAAAACCTATGGATCAACGGGGAACTAGTAGAGAAAGTCAGTAAGTACGGGTACCTGGGAACAACTGTCAATGAAAATAATGAGTACGCTGAAGAAATTAAATCACGAATTGGACAAGCCAGAACCATATTTAACAGAATGAGAAGCGCGTTATGCAGTAGAGATCTTAACTTACAACTTAAGAGTCAGAATATTGAGATGCTATGTTTTCTCGGTGTTGCTATATGGGATGGAATCATGGACGCTAAAAAAAGATATAAGTGATCGACTGGAGGCATTTGAGATGTGGTCATATAGAAGGATCTTGAGGATAAGTTGGGTAGACATGGTACATATTATGTATATTAGTGCTGTTATCAACAGCTACCTTGGTCACATATTGTGAGAGGGTGTCATACTCTTATTGTATATTTTTACTGCGGAATTTTAAAGTTGTGTGCAGTGCAGACCTGCATGTCACAGGAGCCTGACATAACTCCAGTGTATTGTGCGCATGTACCATTCCTCCAAAACAGGGTACCTGCAATAATAAAGACCTAGACAGATCCTATTCGTTCATCAGCTTCAAAGAGCTCCAGCACCGAGTGCATTAATTCGTACACGACTACGCGTTTTAGTATTACACGTGCCGCCTATATCAATGTATATCAATAGTATATTTTTTATATTACTTTAAATATATAATTAAGTTAATTGTTTCCAAGTGATAAGTACACACAAGTGGTCTCGTTACGTGGATGATATTTTCGCGGTGTTTAACACAAACATTTGCAGAATAGAATATTTTATTGCCAAATTAAACAATAAATTTGATTCTATAAAATTTACCCACTAATTAGAAATTAATAATAAACTACCCTTTCTAGATGTACTAGTTATCAATAATAAAGACACCTTAGAACTCGATGTCTATAGAAAAGAAACCACTACCTTAAGCTACATCCCGAGCGACTCACATCATACGTACGCACAAAAAATGGCCAGTCTGATTTTTTTAGTAAATCGGTTAATTAATTTTCCTTTAAAGAAATGTAGATATACCAAAGAATTAAATTATATTAAGAACGTGGCCGAATATAACGGATACACTGCTTGCCTAGAGGAAAAATTAATCAACAAACAGAAAACAAAGAAAATGTTGACGGAATCAACGACGTTCAGAAGAGAGAAATCGGAAAAAACTTTGTTTGCTTCCCATTTGAACCTAGACTTACGAGGGTTCTAGACAGCATTTTTAAAAAAGTCGACTTACAGCTAGCCTTTTCAGCAACAAACATTTTGGAAAACTTGCTAGGTAACCCAAAAGACAAGGATAGCGCGGACAAAATGTCGGGAATTTATGAAATAAGTTGTAAAGATTGTAATCTTAAATACGTCGGACAAACAAAAAGATCGATTGGAATTAGATTCAAAGAACACATATCCCAATTACGTTACGGTACTGTAGATAAGTCTGCCGTCGCCCGACAGATTTGGGATAATAATCATCACGTTGATAAAGATAATCTGGAATTAATAAAAAATGTTAGAAAACCAGGACAGCTAAATGGGTTCGAGAGCGTATATATTGCGAAATATAGTTACAACAAAAAATGTATGTACACTTCACCAGCGGAAATTACGAGTCACTTAATCGATTGCTTTGCTAAATAAAATTCCCACGTTTTCGGCACGTTTTACCGATAACATAAGTATACAGTTATTGCCGCCAAAGGAATCGTTGTTAATTTAGCTTTCTCAAGACTATTACAGATGGACACTTTTTAGATAAAGCAGTAGGGATAGCGCAAAGACCTGGTCAGGCGATAAAAATACAATACTCTTTGGAATTTGCCTACGACTAGTGTCTCATCTCGGTTCGATCTCTTTACCTGAGATCCGATATATAAGTTGATGTTAGTTTTTTAAGTATTTAGAATGATTCATCCTCTGATGACGCTAACTTGGTTAGTGAAACGATCGTCAGGTCTTTTAAAATGTGTTGTGGTGATTTGGGTTCTCCAAGTGAACTTATCAGTGCTCATCACAGGTTCCAATCTTCACTTAGTGTTTCCAAGAGATTTTGTTTCATAACACGATACAGTCCATTTTAATACGTAACAGCAGTAACTACAATCCAGGAACCAGACACACATAACATTTGATATCTTACGGTTTTGAACCAAAGTTAACCTTAAAAATACAGTACTTTTTCAAAACTTACATCTTTTAGATTACCTAATAGTTATAAAATGTAAAATGATATTAACCAAACCTAATTCCTTACAAAAATACCTAGTATACGATGTTGCAATTACACAAAATGAAGGACGCCACTGGTCAGGCAACAGCACAATATCGGACATCCCTCCACTATGAAAGTGGAAAGTAGCAGCATTCACTTGAGACCCTCAACAGTCTAATTGTCCATTCCTTGACGTTTCATGCACTTAGTTCCTTGCACTGACCAGATGACTCACTCAAACTATTGGTTTTCGACACCAGTCTTATCACTTCCAACAAGGCAATGTTTGTAATTAACAACACCCTACGATTCATCAAGTTCCAGTAGTGTCGATTAATTAGCGCACTGCTGCCCACAATGGTCCTTCAAACGCTATAATAATAGCATATAGCATATAGTAACTGTAATCTATTTCATGGAGTAAGTTGATATAGAGAAGGATATTTGATGAGCGGAGCCTAAACGGATGAGATATTTATAGCCTGACGCTCGTTGATTTGTCGATATTTAATGCATAAGCAAATAACACGCCAATATATTCTCTGAGGAAAAGAACACAATTAAATGTTGGATTTACAACAATTTTCCCATAATCATGAAATATTTGCTAAATAATATAGTTGGGTGCTGGTGTGGCGCACACAGCTCTCAACACAAATGTAGAATGTACTGTTTGTTTACGCCCTGTTTGTAATAAAGAAAAACCTGAAGAAGTCGCTTCCTTCCAGTACGTATAGAGTTCACTAATATATATATATATATATATATATATATATATATATATATATATATATATATATATATATATATATATATATATATATATATATATATAGGGTGGCGCATTGAAAACGAAACAGACCGATTTGCGTCCAAATATATTTTTTTTAAGAAACGGTGAAACACGTGAATTTTAATATTGAGGGGGACATGTTGTGACATCAAACTCAACTTTGTCACATCAACCCCTTAAAGGTGGTGATAACAACCCTTATATTTTAAATAGGGAACATGGTTCGAGTGTTACATCATTTGAAAACTCTTTCTTTTATGAATTCAGCACACTAATTTTTTTTGGAGTTTTGTCAACTCGTTTAAAAATTATTCACAGTTCTAGTTGCAAGAACGTATTTCATTCATTGTGATAAGAAATGCACTAATTAGTCAATTTTTCGTTAAAAAACAAACAAAACCAAACGCTCAAAAATGTTTATTCAGTTAAGTAAGTGTTCAAATTGTTGATCACCAGCTTCCATACAAAAGTACAAATTTTGTTCAAAACGAGCTCTGACATTCTGGAGCATTTGTGGAGTTATTAGACGGAATTCCTCAACAATGCGTAATTCTTCCAGAGACTCCGCGTTCTGTTGCGTAAATTCTAGTCTTTAAATGGCCCCAAAGAAAGAAGTCTAAAGGAGTTAAATCCGGTGATCTAGGGGGCCACTCAATAGCACCTCTACCCCCAATCCATTGACCTGGAAACTCTCTGTTCAAAAACTTCCTAACACGTTGCGAAAAATGCGAAAGAGCTCCATTTTGTTGAACCACTAATTGATTTTCTTGATAGCGATCATGATTTTCAACAATGTCAATTAGTAGAGGGTAAACGATATCTTCTAGTAACTTCCAATACGTTTCGCCACTCAAATTTCCATGAAGAAAAATTGGGCCGATTAAACGGTCTCCAAAAATGCCAGTCCAGACATTCAATTTCTGTGGAGTTTGAGTGTGGTCTTCGTGAAATAACGACAATTATGACGATTGACTGTAGAGTTTAATAAAAACGTAGACTCGTCTGAATAACAGAGATTGAACAGAAAGTTCCCGTTATCAGCTATTCGTGCAGTCATAAATTCACAAAACTCCAGCCGCCGATCAAAATCATCTTCATTCAGTTGTTATACAAGATGAATTTTATACGGGTGAAATTTATGATGCTTCAATATTCGCTAAATAATTCTTCTTTTGATGTTTGAAACAGTGGCCAATTTGCGGAAATTCACGTTCAGGATCCCGTTTTTTGTTGGCTACTGAACCGCTTTGTCGAAATTTTGCAACTAACTCCAAAATGTATATTCTGTTGACATGTCTGTTCGAATGTCGTTCATTAAACAAATTTGCGGTACGGTTGGCACAGTCATCGTTTTTTAAAAAAAGAGTAATTATTTCAACTCTTTCTTCTACAGAATACACTATTGTGAAATTAATTTTTGGTAGTACTATCAAGTATCAAACCGACCGATAAACTGAAATAGTAAACCGCATTACTCTCATTCCGATAAGAAATGTTGTGATAGTCAATTTTTTGTTTACAAACCAACAAAACATTGACTATCAGCACATTTCTTATAGAAATGAGTGAAATGCGTTTTTGCCTCTTCAACTGTGAATAATTTTTAAACGAGTTGATAAAACTTCCAAAAAAATTAGTGTGCTGAATTCAGAAAAGAAAAAGGTTTCAAATGATGTAACACCCGACCCATGTTCCCCATTTAAAATATAAGGGTTGTTATCAGCACCTTTAAGGGGTTGATGTAACAAAGTTGAGTTTTATATCAAAACATGTCCCCTTCAATATTAAGATTGGTGTTTCTCAGAAAAAAAATTTCTCTGGACGCAAATCGGTCTGTTTTGTTTTCAATGCGCCACCATATATATATATATATATATATATATATATATATATATATATATATATATATATATATATATATATATATATATCAAATTTAATAGAAAATAGACCGTGAACACACAAACGCGCTTTGCGATCAAAAATCAACTGACGAACTAAGTAATTTCGGTACCCTACATTAAATTTCGTTAAATATATTAATTAATGTTAAGTAGATTATGGCATTTTATTTATATAACTCGAAACTTATTTGGAAATTACCAAATTTGAGAAAATGAACCAGTCCTAATCTTGATGGTTTTTTAAATTTAGCATTATATGTTTTATTGATTTTAGTCACTCCAATTTCAATAATTTTGTCCTTATTTTAGTGAATTTTCTTAAAAAAAAATCACTATTGTGGAGATCCCGACTTTTGAATTTTGAAAAAATTTCTTTAAATGAGCGCTAATTAGGCCCCCTAGAACACATATTCGTGGCATATATATATATATATATATATATATATATATATATATATATATATATATATATATATATATATATATATATATATGTGATAGATTTTGTATCCTCGTTGCGGTCTTTATACACTACAGTTAATTAGGCATAAAAAATATATTCTCATATTGAGTTAGGAAATTCAATTCTACTCCTGTTGGTTTGTTGCATATAGATTTACGTCTGCTTTCAAATTTTACAAAAGTGGACAGATTTACGATAGAAGACCGAGAAAAGGGACTTTTATAGGTCAGTAATCGATCAACGGCAGTTTCATTTAGCTCGACTCGGACCCTGATCCGGTCATAATGCACTTGCTGCTCAAATAGACTAGTAAAAAGTTTTATAGCTGTCCTAAAATATTATTGTTGTGTATTTTCTTGGTTTGCATAACACAAATATCTTTGACTATCAACAGTTTTATACCTAAAACAAACATTGATCTATAAGTGCTCTCAAACTGCAAAAGTCTTTAAGCAGCCAGTGCGTTATGGTTGTGAATTTTGAGAGAACAGGTCTGACAGAGAACATTTTTGTAATCAAGTGTTTATAACTTTTCTTTATTGTAATATAGACATCTAAATTTTGGCAAACAGTTCACATTTTCTAACGTAAACCTACGTATTTGGTCACAATGACTTTGCTAGTTTCGGAGATAAAAATTTCCAGAAAACTTGATCCGATTTTAATAATGAACTTATTCAATTCATTGATTGTTGTTGCCCTTACTTGGTGAAACTTGTCCATACTACATACAGACTTGGAGACTACTTCTCTGGCTTCACTGTTGGTTTTTGTAGGTGAAGGACGTAGCCAGCGCGTGAGCTAACTGGAGCAAGTGGCCCTTCGAATTCTGGAAGTTCTAGGATGTTCTTCAATGCTTCTGTGACTATAGTTTCGCTGCTTGACAGCATTTTCAGACAGATTAAAATTGAATTAGTACGAAATCATGACAACTACAAATAAATATCTGTTGCTATGTTATGATATGATGTTTTGATCAAAAATTTTTATCAAATGGAAAATAAATTGAAACACAGATGACAGATGAGGTTTTCAAAATGTCTATGTGATGTATGTCAATATTTAACATAAAAACTAGAACTAGTCTATAATAACTATGATAACAGTTACAACAATAAAATAACTAAACAATAACAATATAAAAGTAGTCTCTATACAACGAAAATATCGACATACATCAACTCATTATTTTATTACAACTTTTTTGAAATAACAGTTGTTTTCTTTGACATATTTAATTAGAAAGAAGAATATCCAAGAAAGGGGAATTCATTAAATCATCCGATACAAAGAACATATTTCTGCATTTAGAAATAATCACGCTGACAAATCTACATTTGCAAAACATATTATTGATACCGAACATAGACCTACAGTAAATAACCGCATACAACCACTATATTTTTATAATGACAAACGTAAACTAGACTTTTTTGAAGCTTTAGAAGTCAAAAGACACACACACGACAATAACTACCTTGTTGTAAACGAGCAAACTGATTTAATGAATTCCCCTTTTTTGGATATTCTTCTTTCTAATTAAATATGTCAAAGAAAACAAATTTAACTATTATTTCTCATCTCATTAGTGATTTTTTTAAAGAAAATTCACTGAAACAACGACCTGTGAAGCCACTGGAAAAGTCTACGACTGTATTATACATGAAACGGTTATATATATATATATATATATATATATATATATATATATATATATATATATATATATATATATATATATAAAGCCCATAGGCTTTAGTAGTCTACTGATAGACCACTTTACAATGAAAACCGTCAGAAGCACGTCCGATAGATAATAAAAGAATGCAGGTATTTCCGCCAAATGAAATTTTTTGTGTCGTTGAACCTTCCTTAATCGTTAGTGACCGACTACCTGCAGAAGAATATAAAAAGCCTGGACGCAGCAAGTGCGTTATGGTGGTGAATGTACATAGAAATGATCTGGCACAAAATATTTTATTATCACTTTTTTTTCTTGTAATATAGAAATCCAAATTTTAGTGTATAGTTTACATTTTATATCATAAACCTACTTATCAAATTTGGTTATCATAGCTTTTTCATTTTTTGAGATAAAAATTTTTTTCGAATGAAAACTCAAAATTTTCCTGGGAAACCTCTTTCGATTTTCCTCATTAACGAACTTATCCAAGCCATTTACAAAAGGAAGGTACATGCCAAGTTTTATCAAAATCGGCTCATTATTTTTTGAGATAATTTTTTTTTCGAATGAAATACATATAAAATTAAAACTGACCCCGGATATGGGTTCTAGGGGTCCTAGTTCGCACTCATTTGCAATTTTTTTTCAAAATTCAAAAGTCGGGATCTCCCTATTAGTGAATTTTTTCTACGAAAGTTTACTAATGGAGTTGTAGATGTAAGGTATTTGGAATTATTCATCCACTGATGGCGCTAACTTGGTTAGTAAAACGATCGTAAGGTTTTTTAAAGTGGGTTGTGGTGATTTGGGTTTTCCAGTGCTCATCGCAGGTTCCAATTTTGACATAGTGACTTTCTATCTCTTTGTGTTTGGCCTTTGGGACTCAAGTGAATTTGGATAAATAATATTATTTTAGAGCCTCAGTGGTTCAGTAGTAGGAACGTGTGCCTCTGAACCGAAGGGTACTGGGTTCGATCGCAGGGTTCTCCTTTCACCTTTTCAGTACAAAGTACAACATTAACATTAAACGAGGTTTTGGCATTGTACCCATGCAATGTTGTGCACGTTAAAGCTCCCTACCCCCCTTACAGAAAGGCAGAGGTTCTGCAAGATTTCTAGGATAGTAGGGTGAAACTGGTTCCTGGCGTCGGTGATTGGCCATAGTTGCGGAAATAGGACGACGTTAAAGAAACAATGCACATACAGATATTATTTTGATGCCAACTGCTGCTATTCTGCGTGCCATTAGTTTTTGACCTCACTGTACCTCGTGCATATGAGATCTAAGATAAAATCTATATTTGCAAATTAATCAGTTTGTCGTTTTTCGGTATACAAATTGTATAAGTAGCTTTTTTTAGATCTGAGCATATTTGCGAAAAATCCCTTAAATATCTTAGTTTATACTCGCAGATTGTTACTGTGTTATCGGTAGGAAATCTAAAAGGTCTAAAGTCCTTTTTGTCAGCACCACTAGGTCCTTATCGCTACACAAAGGGCTGATATAACTAAAACTGTGGTCAGATATAAAGAGCTTTACGAACTTTTACTGCAAACTCTGCGCGATCTACATTGTATCTATTATAGCGGTCATCAATACCTGACAATTTTTGTCGAGAATTCTTGAGTACGTACAATGCTAACTAAATTGCTTTATTATTGGAAAATACGTTTTTTCTGTACACAGTGTGGCCACTGAAAAAGAGCCATTCAATTACCATCACAGTCTAAAGCCGCGTCGCATTTTCGTGGCTACCATGGATTTCTGTTTTCTTAAAAAAATCGAGGAGATCTCCCCATAGAACACACATCCAAAGTCAGTCTCAATTATTATATGGTCATATTGAAAACTTGAATAAACCTAGGAAACCCCACATAAGTCTTAGACTTGTACGTGGGTGTGAAAAATACGTAAATTACACAACTGCCTGGCATAATAATTGATTTCTACACATGTATATATAGCAACATAACAAACGTAAAAGCAACCAAAAACACGCAAATATTAGCTGCAGATATACACATATAACAATCAGAACAATAAACAATTATAACAATAAAGTAACTAAACAATAATCCATTTTCATTTACTGAAGCACACCATCAAACAAGGACAAAAAGCACAACGGCTTGTCAACATCCCTGCTTTGAGAGCCAGCAACAGCATTCGTACCCTAACTTAAGGCAACAACTACTCCCGTCTCGACATAGGTTACCATTTCAGCCATAAAAATAACCATCAAACAATATCTAAAATGGCGTGTCATACATAGCAAAAAAACAGCATCAACAAAGCAACACATTCCAATCCAGCAACTAAATCAGAAACCGTAGGTATTCTTCAGATCAATCATTTGATGAATACGGGATCGGCCCTCATTCAGTATCCATTTCTTCACTTGTTTAATGAACAATGCAATGGAGTTAGCAGATCTTATATCGCCTGTAAGCAAGTTGAATATCCTTGGACTCAAATACAAGTGGCACCTTTGTCCTACGGTTTTAACAAACCTTGGAATTTCTACGGAATTTCCTCCTTTGCTAGTATTGTACCGAGGTTGGCAGTGATTGCAGCAACTAATAACTCTCTTCTGGTGCACGAGGAGTTGAAGGCAATATAGTTGTCTAACATCCATAAGTTGTGATTTTTTGTATAAACTATCCGTTGGAAACACATATGCTCTGCCCAACATTATCTTGATTATCCATTTTTGAACCTCCAGTTTCCACAAATAATTATTTGTCACCCCGCCCTACGCCACAATTCCGTATGTAAGATGACTTTGAAGTAATGCATTATATACTTTTTTCAAATACGTTATCTTCAAAATGTTTCTCAAAAATTTAAACATTGAAACAAGTCCTCGTTTTTTTTTTGACAAGACATGACACATGCACATCCTACCTCAAATGCCTGTCCAGCACTACACCCAGATATCTAATACTATTTGCAGCTTTTAGATCGCAAGTAAAACCATCACACTGAATACTGAGCCAGTTAAAAGGAGGAAGAATATTACTGTAACTTGAAAAGGGTAGATAGCATGTTGTATTCATATTGATTGACAGATATTTAAACTGTAAGTGTTTTACTATTCTAGGAAAATCTTCCCTCACCATATTTTCTAATTCCCCACAGGACTGAGCAGTATAGAACAGCACAGTGTCGTCAGCAAAGCTCGTGATTTGTGCCTTTGTATTTACAAAGAACAGGTCATTTATATATATATATATATATATATATATATATATATATATATATATATATATATATATATATATATATATATATATATATATATATATTAAATAAGACGGGTCCAAGTACTGTGCCCTGAGGAACACCACAATCAACGCTTTTGTAAGAACTGCATGCACCCCCTATCGACACATTGTTTTCTGTTTGAAACATAACTGCTCACAAGCTTCAATGTTATACCCCTAAATCCAATCTCCTCCAAACGCTGCAAAAGTCCAGCATGATTGATGGTATCGAATGCTTTAGACAAATCTAGAAATATACAAAGCGATGGCTGCTTAGAATCCAGCACCTCGTACACTTTCGAAGTCACGTTCAGGATAGCATCCTGAGTTGACACAGCTTCTCTAAACCCAATATTTATTTATTCAATATATTTATTTATTCAATAAAATACCCAACGTGGAAGTCCTTAAATGAAGAGATTAAACAACCAAAGTAAAAATTACAACAATAATCAGAGATCAATAAGTTATATTTTCTGAAATATAATGTTTAACATTAAACATGATAACATCGTTCAGAACAAATTCAAACACATTTGAAAAATTATTAGTGATGATGATTTTTCTATTGTTTTCAACCTGGGTTTTGATAACCTTTTTTTAGGGAATGGAATAGAATGACCTATTTTTCATACGGTAGGAAACCTTGATGTTTTAAACGAGATGTTAATGATGGTCGTAAAAAGGTAAGCACAGTCCCTCATCAAGACAGCTGGAATCTCATCAGTGCCCGATGTATTTTTCTTGAATATCTATTATCGGATTGTTACCGACAAGGTCAGCTTAAACATCAGTATCACCATGTCTGGCTTACGAAGGATGTCTGAAAAAATCTGCAAATGCGTTGACGACACAAAGTGGATCTGTTAGAGCGACGCCTTCATACGACAACGGTTTGGGTTGTTGAATGATTCCTCTTGAAGTTGATTAGCTGCCAACAGTTGGATTGATCAGACGAAATGTTCTGCTCAACCTGTTGGGAGAAATGTTTTTCATTGGTTTCCGAGATTACTTTGACAACACGTCTAAGCCGCTGAGGTTACAAATAATTAGCAGGATTCTCAAGAGTTCGGTAGCGGCTCCAGGCTCTGAATTTGAGCTTGATATTATGGATTAGCTCCGAATCAAATCAAGGGGGATAGTTACATCGGGAGCGAGATTCATCTCTGGGCATATAGATGTCAACAATAAAAAACAGTTTAGCATAAACTTCATTACAACATTCATCCACATCAGCAAACTGTTCCAGGAAGGACCAGTCAACGGAGGACAGGTGAGTGTACAGACCATGAATATTGGCTTTCCGGTAGCAGTAGCGAAATGCTGCTCGACTATTCCGGATACGTAATTTATTGGTGTTGGTCAGAGTATGACCTCAAGACCTAGGTGGTGAACATCCTCTACCAATAATAAATCGGAGGCAACACTGACCTTTCCGTCAACGTCAGTAAGTATAAGATATAGAAGCCTCCCATTAGAGTTCATAAATTTCAGTTATCTCAAGTGTAATTTTTTTTGATAAGGATAAGATGCAGCTCGAGACACCCTATAATTAACGTATATAATTTTTTCTCATATCTTGTATAATAACGCATATATTGTGTAAACAGACAAAGACTAAAACTGACCCCGTGAATGGGTTTTAGCGGTTCTAAATTCGCGCTCATTTGAAGAAGTCTTTTTAAAATTCATAAACCGCGCTTTTCTCAATAACGAATTTTTTCTACGAAAATTTGCTAAAATATTGAGTACTAAACCATAAATTCTATAGCTGAAACTACTGCCGAAGCATCAGAGAGGGGGTGAAATGAAGGACAGTGATGGTTGAAGCTGAAACTTAAGGCTTTGTAAAATACACTTATTATGAAATTTCTTCTACATAATCCGTATTTGTTTCAGACTCGTGGTCTGAAAATTGCAAATTTTGACGTTTCAAATCGCGACTTTGACGTTTTAAGAAGAAAAATTATAAAATTTTTAAAACACTTTTTCTGCTACTTCTTGACTTTTTGCGTCACGAAAACTGAACCGTTGCGTGCAATATTCAATTAGCTTTGTTAATCACATAAAATATTTTGTTTTAGTGCTTCCTTCTGATCACCAGTGGCACCCAATTTTGTTTTCTTAAAATGTCTCTTCTTTTTTCTTTTAATGTAGAGACCTGAATTTCGGTACGTACGGCAAGTTTGATAGTATAAACGTATTTGCCAAATTTGGTCTGTCATTTTCGGAGACACAAAAAAATTCTGAAAGAAAAGCCAAAATTTTCCCGGGAATACTGGTTCAATTTTCCTGGCTCACGAATTTATCCAAGCCACTTACAAAAATAATGTAGGTGCCCAATTGCATCAAAATCGGCACATTATTTTTTGATTTATCGGTAGGATATATATATATATATATATATATATATATATATATATATATATATATATATATATATATATATATATATATATATATATATATATATATATATATACACGCACAGATCTGTCAGGTGTTCTGTGTCATTGAGTGAAGATTGGAACCTGTGATGAGCACTGATAAGTACACTTAGAGAACCCAAATCACCACAACGCATCTTTTTAAAGATCTAACAATAGTTTCACTAACAAAGCTAGCGACCATAAAGGACGAAAAATTCAAAAACAATTTTTGATGACACCAACTTTGTTAGTGAAACGATCGTCAGGTCTCTAAAAAGATGTGTTAAGAGAAAAAGAAATCATTTAAAGAAAGTACATGAGATTTCACTAATACAACTAGTATTAAAGAAGTTTATGCTAGATTCGTCTTAAGCTGCATCTCCATGGTAAAGGACTACATTTATAAATATTCGTACATCTGCCTAATAACCATTTTTTTTAACAGAAATTAGGCTACCCAAATAGTTCTCATGTGTACGAAAGCTAAAGTCGAAAACAATGTTAAACCTATTTTTTCTAACCCACTCTGTAGTATAATTTTGGTGTGTAAATAATACAATTTATTGTTAAGAAGACACAAAGTAACTTATATTTGCTCACAATCTGCAAATTGTGTATATTTATAGTAAACCAATAAAGTTTCGTAGTGGTGTGATAAATGAGATTTCTTTGTGGATTACACTTCTGGATACAAAACCTCCGAAATCGGGGAGACATAAAGTTTTACTAACACTTTAAAGGAGTTTGGTATAAAGATTATAAACTACTCACTTGCTGAAGTATGGGATATTTTATTACCTACTCGATGTTTGTTTTATGTACGTCTGAAATATGAGCACCCTAAATTTCACCGACACCAGACAATATTCGAGATGGCTGAATTCAGCCATAACTATTATTGTTCTGTGAAGTTTGGTAGGTAATAACACAACATTGTGTATACCTGATAACAATGAAGCTATAGCTACATCTTGCAGAATAATACGATCGGAGAACAGGAGAACTAATAAACTTATTAGGCAGATATAGTAACAGCTTTCAGGATATCAAAATTTAATAACATAACTTTAAGTACACCCACCAATTTAGAAATTTGCTTTTAAATTACATAGAGCTAGATTCGAATATAGGAGTAAACGACGCCCACGCACCAGAATTGTCGTCACTTATGTATGCGTTTTTTTAAATTTTCAACAACACACCACCTACAGCCCAAATACTATCGTACCGTGGGTGTCGACAGTGAGGAAAGAGGCAACCTGTTAATTCCGGACTTAAATATTTAGAGGTTCGGAGGAGAAGGAAAAACATGTGCCGGCAAGAAATTCCATAACTTGGAAGTCCTCGGGACAAACGAGTGGGCATAACAAGATGCTTTATATCTGGTGACCTGGACAGTAAAAGGGTGCGTTCTCTCTAATTCCCTGGTAGATCTGTTGGGGGCAGCAGGTGGAGGAACTATGGAAGAAAGCTCCTCTGAGCAATGCCCGTGCAGATATCTATAAAAGAGAGATAGAGAGAGAGGACAGCAAAGGCACGTCAGTGGGCCAGAGATGGCAGCTTTTTGGTGAAATTAGGGTCACCGATGAGACGTATCGCTGTCTTCTGAATGGAGTCCAGGATAGAGAGTGTAGAAGCGGCAGCAGCACCCCAGATGTGAGAGCAGTATTCGAGGTGTGACCTTATTTGTGAAGTATATAATGTGTAGAGATTAGCTGGTGAACAGTATTTGCGAGCCCGGAAGACGAAACCTAATTTCTCAGCAGCCGCTTCTGCAATTTATGTGACATGTTGGTGCCAATTAAGATTTCGATCCACAGAAATGCCAACAAGTGAAAAGGACTCATAACTGTGAATAACTTGGTGGTTTCTTGTGATGGGTCTAGGGGTGGTGTATCTCTTATGAGATAGAAAGCAAGACTGAGGTTTGGTGGAGTTGAATGGCACAAGATTTCTACTTCCTCAGTTAAATATTTTTTCGAGATACACAGAGACAGAACCCTCCATGAGTCTGCGATCCTCATCTAATTGGGCTGAAGAGACATGCTTAGAATATTGTATATTTGAGTGGAGGGTGTTGTCGTCCGCGTAACTGTGAACTGGGGTGGATGTGCTAGAGAGGAGGTGATTGATGTGGAGAAGAAACAGAGTAGGGGCTAAAGCTGAACCTTGAGGGACTCCTGCATTAATTGGATATCGTTCAGAGGAATGGTCATCCACGGCAACAAAAATGTTCACGTTGGAGAGGAAATTTGCCGTCCAGGTAGCGAGTTTTGGTGATAGGCCATAGGCAGAAAGTTTATTAAGCAACGCTGCGTGCCAGACCTGGTCGAATGTTTTGGATATGTCTAGAGCGACAATCTGGGATCCACTGTGTAGTTCCACAGACTTGTTCCAAGAATGGGTGAGAAAGGAAAGGAGGTCAGCAGTTGATCTGCCCTGCAGGAATCCATACTGCCTGTCGCGAAATAGACTGTATTTCTCAAGAAATTTTAGTAATTCGGTGTTTATGTACTTTTCCATCACTTTAGATACGACTGAGAGGAGAGAAATAGGCCTGTAGTTGCTAGGAATCGCTTTGGATCCTTTCTTGGGGACGGGTTGTACCCGAGCCGTTTTCCAGTTACTAGGGAATATGTCTCTATTGTAAGATGTCTGAAACAGACGAGTCAGGACAGGAGCAAGTTCTGGTGTGCATTTTCGAGAACAATTGCTGCGATGCCGTCAAGGCCAGAGGTTCTCCTGGTATCAAGAGAAAAAAGCATCTTCCGTACCCTTTTAGTTTTGAAAATGATATCTGTCATTTTATGCGCTACATTGGGGACTGTTGGTGGTTGAACATTTGGAGGTGGGTTGAGAGTAGAATTTCCGGCAAACAACGAGGCCAAAAGTTTAGCTTTGCCAAGGGCGGTAGAAATAATTTCATCCCCTGAAACAAGAGGTGGGAACGTGCTCTTGCAGACATTATTCCTAATAGATTTAGCAAGAGTCCAGAAGGGTTTGCTGAGGTTGGAGCTTAAGAGGACTCTGTTTTTTATGAGGTTATTAAACGAGCTTTTTACCTTGGAAAGAACGCGGACATAGCGGTTTCTTGCGTCGTTAAATGCTTGACGTTTTTATTGACTGGGATTATGTAGACGCGCTTTGTGAGCTTTGACCTTTTCAAGTCTGGCCTTGTCACAGAATTTAGAGAACCAGAGCTTTTGAGTGGCTAAAGAGGTTTTCTGTGTACGTGGAATAAATAATTCCATGCCAGCTTGGATAATTTCGGTGGCGTTTTGTGCGATATCAGAGGGGTCAGGATGAGAGAAGCAGACAGACACCAATGGAAATGAGGAAAATTAATCCCGCATTTCGTCCCAGTTCGCGGAGTTGTAGTGCCAAACGATAGGTGGGTTTGATGACTGCGTGATCTCGGGTTGCACTGCGCAGGCAGCAGTGACCATGCTGTGGTCTGAGCGACCAAGTGGGGTGGTGACTGATGTGTTATAGCATTCAGGTTTTGTAGTAAGAAGGAGATCCAAGGGCTTTGAGCTGTGTGTTCGGATGCGAGGAAAGTAAGTAGGTTGCTAAACCATATTGACTAAAGAATTGCTGACTGCTAAGTGCTCCGCTGCTCTCCCTTGTGGATTGGTTTTTGAAGATCCTAGCCAATCATTATTATGGACATTGAAGTCGCCGAGAATAGTGACCTCGAAGGAAGTCTATTCAGAAATCAGATGGTTGGTTTTTTCAGAAAGGTAGTCGAAGAGCTGGACAAAGTTGTTGTCAGAAGGTGATCGGTAAATACAACAGATGAATTTAGTTGCAGCCCTGAAAGAGAGTTTCGCCTAAAGTAGTTCTTCTCTTCCAGCTTCTAAATTGGGGAGTCTGGTGCAGGGTAGATTGCTTGTAATAATGTATTCTGCACAGATGAGGCGAATTTCTAAAACAATGGACATTTAAACGGGCATAATGTCCACTTCTACGCCGATGCCAATCCCATTTTGTGAGAACTGCTGACCAGCAACATAGGTGGAGTGTAAATGCATGGGGAGAAATAAGTGGAGACCACATAATAGGGCCCCATTTTTTTATGGACCACAACGGAAATATTTTTCAAAACTTTTAAACGAAGATCTTGAATCTGCTGGAAAATATTCCACTATGACTATCGAGGAGGATGTGGTTCCAGTTAGAGGGGGCGCCTGTTCATTTCAGCATTGGGGTCCGAAATAATTTGGATGTAAAATTTCCAGGCTGTTGGATCTGAAAAAGAGGACCTATCCCGTGTCCTCCACCGTCATAAGGTCTGACGAAACAGGATTTTTTCTTATTGGGATACATTAAGCATCTGGTCGACAAAACACTCCCAACAATAGCAGCATACATGAGAGAAAAATCAAGAGAAGCATTTTATTCAGTTACTAAAGAGAAGTTGTAAAGATCGTAATCCTTAAAACGTTGGACAGACTAAAAAAACCATTCAGACCCGATTCAGGGAACATCTGGCACAGCTGAGATACAGTAGTGTAGACATGCGTAGCACGACATATTTGAGATAATAACTACCACATAAATAAAGAAAATCTGAGACCTATCAAACATGTTAGACAACCAGCGAAGTAGATGCGTACGAAAGTATTTATATTTCTAAGGCAATGAAAAAAAGTTTCTCAAACCGAGCGCCCCCACTGATTTATAGCCCTTTGTTTGCATTATGTCTTTCTTATGGTAAATATTCTGAAGCTTGGCAAATAAAGTGATAACGGAAGTTTAAAAACTCGTCCGGCAATTCAATTACAATGCGCAGAAAATTTGCCTGCGATTTCGCCTCTCTCTCGATATTGGTCGTTACCTACGACGTACAAAATGTGGTGTAGTGGAAGTAGTTTGGAATTCTTCATCCTCTGATGACGCTAACTTTGTTAGTGAAGCAATCATCAGGTCTTTAAAAAGATGTGTTGTGGTGATTTGGGTTTCTCCTAGTGTGCTTATTAGTGCTCACCACAGGCAGGGGCGGCTCCTCAATAAGTGCCCCCGTGCGCGCGCACTGCCGCCTGCCGGGGAAAAGATAATATTTTTGCTATGCTATGTTTTAATAAATTTTTATTTACTTTTTACCTCCTGCATTCAATTAGTATATCGAGGATCGCAGAGTCGGCAGCCATTAATACAGAATCAGAAGAAGCATAGTGTTAATGGTTGCCGACGTTATATACATCCATATAATATAATATGAATCTGTGCATCACTGAGTCGCGCGTGGCTGTGTACTCTTCGGCGCTGTAACGAAATGGGAAATTTCAATGCGAAATGATCGACTATCTTCGTCAAAAATAACCAAATAAGCAATCCGGTTGTGCGCTTTAAAATTCCACACTTGCAGTTTGCACTGTTCGCAGGGCGTTTGTAGTAATTTTCGTGGTATTGCAGTGCGTCGCGTTGGATTGATTTTAATTAGATCATTTCGTTGTTGTTTACATGTTCTAACAAGACAATTATTATTATTATTATTATGGCTACTACTTCGGGTTGCTTAATAAGTGGACAAAATAATTGTGATACTGTGATTAATTCAGTGGATAATATTGTAAAGGTTAACTTTTCACAGTTAGACTTAAATTCTTAGGCAAAGATAAAACGTTTAGGACGACCTACACTAGATTTAAAGTTAAGCCAAACTTGTATGAAAAAAAAAGAAGGTAGGCCTTTTACTCGACGTTTTGCTAGAAGTATATATGATCGCAACGAATGGATATGTGGATGCAATGTAAGGAATTCTTTTTTGTGTTTTTCATGCTTGTTTTTTATACTTCAAGCATGGACAGGAATTGGAGGCGTGTAGGTGTAACCAACTTAAATCATTTACACGAAAAAATAAAAAAAGCATGAAAATTGCAAGGCTCATTTGCAAGCTTGTATAGAACTTGCATTACTGGGAAAAGTTAACATTGCTCAACAGTTATCTGCCACATATCGACAACAGATCGCCGAGCATAATGCAACAGTGAAAAAAAATAGACATATTTTGAGAAGGATTATAACGCGCGTTAAATTCTGTGGCGTTTTTGAACTGCCACTCCGATGACACGACGAAACAGACGAATCCTTGAATCGTGAATTTTTAAAGAACTGATAAACTACAGTGCCGAATTAGATATTGTGTTGAAGGAACATTTGGCCACGTAATCAGTTTTTAAGGGAACTTCGAAAACTATTTAAAATGACATTTTGGACTGCATGTTAACTGTGTGTCAAAATGAATTTTTGAGAGAAGTGGAACACGCTACGTTTATGGCAATTCAGTGTAATAAAACAACTGATGTAAGTCATCATTGCCAAATGGTAATAATATAGCGGTATGTCAACGGGCATGTTATACACGAGAGGTTTTGGAGCTTTTTACGAATAACCGATGAAACAGCCGCTGGTCTGGTAACAAGCATTCAAAAAGAAATTGATCCAATGATTAATAATCCGAATAAATTAATAGCCCAGGCATATGACGGTGCGAATGTAATGAGTGGATCTGTTGGTGGTGTTCAGACAAAAATGCGTGAAAAATATCCATAAGCATATTTTGTTCACTGCTATGCACACCAGTTAAATCTAATAATGCAAAAGGCTGCCACTCAAAATTCGCAGGTGCGAATTGTTTCTCGGACTCGTCCGGATTTTCGTCTTTCTTTTCTAATTCATCTCATAGAAGTGATATCCTAGAAGAAATTGTTAAAATCAGATTACCGCGTGTTGGCCGACACGATGGAATTTCAATATAAGGTTAGTTGATGTTATTTATGAAAACAGAGAAAATCATATACTTTGTTTTCAAGAAATTGCTGAAAGAATTGAAATTACAATCACTAGTAGTGTAAGCAGGGCTAAGCGACCCTGTTACAGTAGGGAAGCAAATGGTTTAAAAAAACTCTTGAGGATTCAAACTTTATGTTCTGGTTGAACATCTTTCGTAAGATTTTTCCTCACGTTGACATACTATATAATCAATTTCAGTCTAGACAAGTTGACGGGATTCAACTGCAAAAAGCTATTTTAAATTTTGAGACGTACATTTTACGTATTCGTAATAATGACAGTGAAGCAGTCGAGCAAGAATGGCAAAACGAACCGAAGTCCAAACGTAGTCGGTCAGGCGGTAGTTACAGAAACAGTCCAGGCGTAAAAGAAGTTTGTGGTGTTATATTAATGCAAATAAAAAATAGACTTTCCTACAGGGGTCATTTGGCAGCAAATAACCTTCTTGCAAACGATTTATACACTTCCTATAGTACCAATTTCCCAACTGAAATTTTTAAGACTACTACCAAGATGTATCAAATGCTGGTAGCAGAACGATTAAAGACTGAAATATAAATTGTTTATTCTAGAGACTATTTTAAACAAATACATGGGGCTACGCGTACACTGGGATTTATTTAAAAACATGAAAAGCTCGGGTCGCAGCATGTGCGTTATGGTAGCGAATTTTCTTTAAAATATTTTTAATAGCCAATGTCTTTCTTTGATGAAAGCAGGCATCAAACTTGGTTGCCTATATGGTAGAAACAATGTACCATATTTCATTGAAATAAATTTATTGTTTGAAAATATATAAACGTTTTTCAAAAGTCTAGATGCAGCAAATGTGTTATGGAAGTGATTTTCCATAAAAATGTTTTTAATAGCAAATGCGAGCAGGCATCAATCTGATTACCGGTATAGCCTATGTGGTAGAAACAATGTACTATATTTTATCAAAATTACTTATGGTTTGAAAATATACAAAAATTTTCCGAAAATAAACTTAAATGTTGGTTTTCTATCCAACAAAGCTTATGTTATTAGCAAATTGAGTTATTGAAATTTGAAGGATTTAATGAAAATTCGGTAAATTTGCAGATTAGCACCCGAACGCTTTTCAAGAAATTGTTTTCAGAAACATTACTAGGACCCCACCTGCAGGTTTCTGAAAACAGTTTTTTGAAAAGCGTTCGGGAGCTAAACTGCAAATTTACCGAAAATTCGCTACCAAAACGCACTTACTGCGTCCAGATTTTTTTCTTACAAACGCATGATATTTCGATAAAAAATGCAAAAATGTATTAACGAATTTGTTCTACGAAAATTAGTTTAAAAAAATTATACACCCATACTCACTCCTGGTCCCGTAACTTCCTTGGGGAGTGTGAACAAGAAATTTTTCTTGGGGTTTGTGGATCCAGGGGGGTGGGGGCCTAGGCAGGTTTCTGAAAACAGTTTTTTGAAAAGCGTTCGGGAGCTAAACTGCAAATTTATCGAAAATTCGCTACCAAAACTCACTTACTGCGTCCAGATTTTTTTCTTACAAACGCACCATATTTCGACCAAAAATGGAAAATTGCATTCACGAATTTGTTCTACGAAATGTAGCTAAAAAAATTGTGCACCCCTACTCACTCCTGGTCCCGTAACTTCCTTGGGGGGTGTGAATAAGAAATTTTTCTTGGGGTTTGTGGATTCAGGGGGGGGGGGGCTAGGTAGGTTTCTGAAAACAGTTTTTTGAAAAGAGTTCGGAAGCTAAACTGCAAATTTACCGAAAATTCGCTACCAAAACGCACTTACTGCGTCCAGATTTTTTCTTACAAACGCATCATATTTCGACAAAAAATGGAAAAATGCATTCACGAATTTGTTCTACGAAATGTAGCTAAAAAAAATTATGCACCCCTACTCACTCCTGGTCCCGTAACTTCCTTGGGGGGTGTGAACAAGAAAATTTTCTTGGGGTTTGTGGATTCAGGGGAGGGTCTAGGCAGGTTTCTGAAAACAGTTTTTTGAAAAGAGTTCGGAAGCTAAACTGCAAATTTACCGAAAATTCGCTACCAAAACGCACTTACTGCGTCCAGATTTTTTCTTGCAAACGCATCATATTTCGACAAAAAATGAAAAAATGCATTCACGAATTTGTTCTACGAAATGTAGCTAAAAAAAATATGCACCCTACTCACTCCTGGTCCCGTAACTTCCTTGGGGAGTGTGAACGAGAAATTTTTCTTGGGGTTTGTGGATTCAGTGGGTGCCTAGGCAGGTTTCTGAAAACAGTTTTTTGAAAAGAGTTCGGAAGCTAAACTGCAAATTTACCAAAAATTCGCTACCAAAACGCAGTTACTGCGTCCAGATTTTTTTCTTACAAACGCATCATATTTCGATAAAAAATGCAAAAATGCATTAACGAATTTGTTCTACAAAAATTAGCTACAAAAAATTATGCACCCCTACTCACTCCTGGTCCAGTAACTTCCTTGGGGAGTGTGAACAAGAAATTTTTCTTGGGGTTTGTGGATCCAGGGGGGCCCAGGCAGGTTTTTGAAAACAGTTTTTTGAAAAGCGTTCGGGAGCTACTCTGCAAATTTACTGAAAATTCGCTACCAAAACGCACTTACTGCGTGTAAATTTTTTTTCTTATAAACGCATCATATTTCGATAAAAAATGCAAAAATGCATTAACGAATTTGTTCTACAAAAATTAGCTAAAAAAATATGCACCCCTATTCACTCCTGGTCCCGTAACTTCATTAGGGAGTGTGAACAAGAAATTTTTCTTGGGGTTTGTGGATACAGGGGGGGGGGGGGGCTAGGTAGGTTTCTGAAAACAGTGTTTTGAAAAGCGTTCGGGAGCTAAACTGCAAATTTACCGAAAATTCGATACCAAAACGCACTTACTGCGTCCAGATTTTTTTCTTATAAACGCATCATATTTCGGTAAAAAGTGAAAAAATGCATTAACAAATTTGTTCCTCGATAATTAGCTAAAAAAAAATTATAGACCGTTACACCATAAACTTCAGTAAACCTACAAATAAATATCCAAAAAGCCACCAAACTTAACTAAACTGACAGCCAAAGCATCAGAGAAAGGGTCTATTTGAAATGGATATTCTGTAAATATTTTAGTAAAATGAAGGGCAATGACGGTTGAATCTGAAACTTAAGGGTTTGCAGAACAGTCTTCTTGCAACATTTTCTTTTCACAAACGGTATTTGTTTTACATTCTTTGCCCAAACATTGCCAATTTTGACGTTTAATATTGCGAGTTTGAAGTTTTGAGGAAAACTCTAAAATTTGTTGCTTTAACTGCCCATAACTTCTTTGTCTTTAAAGCTATGGACCTAAATTGGTAGAGAGTTCACCTTTTATAATACAAACACGCGTACCAAATTTGGTTGCCCTTACTTTGTTATTTCCGGAGATATGAATTTTTTGATAAAGAAAACACAAAATTTTCCGGGAAAACCTGGTCCGATTTTCCTGGCTAACGAACCTATCCAAGCCACTTGCAAAAGGAAGGTACTCTGCAAATTTTATCAAGAACTTGCAATTTTAGGTCCTAAAATGTTTAAAAATCTTATTAAACTAAAGTTGAAAGAAAACTATTTTGGAGTGTAAAATGGTTGGAAAGTTCAAAGGATGTAGAGGAAATATTGGAGGTGCTAATAACGGAAGATTGGTTGAATAAATTGTAAATTTGAAATACGGAAATTTTATAGCAAGAAATGTCAGTGTCAATAGGATTTTGATATGTTTCAGTTTAATATTTTAACCAAATCGCATCAATTACAGCCACAAGTTTGTAACTTTTATGTAAGATGCACTGTATAATTTTAATGCATATAAATAAAAATAAAAATAAATATATATATATATATATATATATATATATATATATATATATATATATATATAAACACAGATCTCCCCATAAGCGAATTGTTTAAAAAAAATTCGCTAATTAGGAAACACATTTTCCGAGCTTGTTAAACGTCTTAAAATTATTTTGACCACACCAATGAATACCGCTGAAGCTGAACGTTGCTTTTCCACTTTAAAATGAGTCAAGACCTTCCTGAGAAATTCTATGTCGAATGATCAACTTAATGCGCCAGCAATTTTGGAAATAAACACGGAATTTGTATTTGAAATGCCGAACTTTGATAAAAGAGTTTTAGAACAGCGTGTGGCTATCAAAAACAGACGTATGGATTTTTCGTTTAAGGAATAAGTATAGGTCTATTATGTTATAACTTATAAACTAAAGTGAATGCTGAGTGTTGATAGAATTGTGATTTGTGTTAGTAATTATCAAAGGAAAGGACTTTTTAACTACTATAACTAACTATAGGAAAACTTGGTAAGTATAGTAGTTATTAATTATTAAGTTTAGTAAGTAGGTTTTTTTATAATACATTTTCGGGGAAAAAAGAGGCGAGCCCTTCATTTTTTTTTCTTGCGCACCCCCAATGCATTAAGGCACGAGCCGCTACTGATCACAGGTTACAATCTTCACTTAGTTGTTTATACTTTGTTAATATGTTGGCAACGGCTGTTCTTTTCAGATAATTTTTAACATAATGCTAGCCCAACAAGGTTGAAAAATAGAAATACTGAAATTTTTTACCAAAGAAAACTTCAAAGAAATACATACTATTGCTAGAGTACCAAGACGCAAAACGAATGGTATTATATTTCTCGTATTATTATGTTTCCGGGTAAGTAAATACTTTGTACCAGCTAAATGCACATCAGTAAAGCTCCGGACTTCAATGCAACAACCTCTGGTGAATGTACTTGTGGAAAACTGAAATGAAATCCAATTTATGCCGCATTCATATTTGTTCTATTTGATCTGGAACATTGCATTTAGAAAGAAGGCAAATAGCAATTTCTGTCTACCTATACAGTGCAACGAGTCTAAGAAAAGAAACTGTATGCATTTTCCTCTTATATTTTACTACAGACGAGTGGGAAATCAAACAAAATAAATCGATATAAAGGTACGCGGTTTGATAAAAGTCTTCAGAAAATAGTGTAACTAACTAAACAGCCGGTTTTCATAGCGCTCCATTTCAAAGTAAATCATTAGTCTATCCAATTTGTATTTAGTTTTTGCGCGACGTTAGCAGAACTAGGTAAATCATGATAATTTACTTTATTGGATTGAAGAATAGCTCTATACTGTATTTAAAGGTAACGCTGAGAGATGGCGCTCTATGTCTGTTCATCGTTTTATTCCGTACACCTCTCAGGGCCAGAACTGAAGCCAGACAATAAAATCGCTGTAGAATAGCTTGATGACTTATTCAACTGTTATCATTGTGACATAAAAAAACTCTGGACGCAGCAAGTGCGTTATGGAAGTGAATTTTCATAAAAATGTTTTTAATTATAAATATATCGCTCTAATGCGAGCAGGCATCAATTTGGTTACCGGTATAACCTATATAGTAGGAACAATGTACCATATTTTATTAAAATAATTATTTGAAAATGTACAAAAATTTTCCGAAAATAAACTTTGAATGTTTCCGAGAAAACTGGTCTCCTAGCCAATTAACCTTAGGTTAATAGCAAATTGAGTTATTGAAATTTGAAACATTTAATGAAAATTCGTAACCAAAACGCCCTTGCTGCGTTCATACAAAAAATTTCCGAAAATAAAGATAAATGTTGCAATAACGAATTTGCTCTACGGAAATTAGCTAAAAATTATAAACCGTTAAACCATAAACTTCACAAAACCTACAGCGAAAGCATCAACTTAACTAAACCGACAGCCACAGTATCAGAGAAAGGGTCTACTTGAAATGAATTTTCTGTCAATCTTTTAGCAAAATGAAGAGCAATGACGGTTGAATCTGAAACTTAAGGGTTCTCAGAACACTCTTCTTGCCACATTTTCTTTTCACAATCCGTATTTGTTTCACGTTCTTTGCCTAAACATTGCCAATTTTGACGTTTTAAATTGTGAGTTTGGCGTTTTGAAGAAAACTCCAAAATTTGTTTCACTAGCTACCCGTAACTTTTTTGTCCTTAAACTTAGAGACCTAGATTTGGTACGTGGTTCAGTCTTAATAATACAAATACGCGTCCCAAATTTGGTTGCCCTCACTTCGTTATTTCCGGAGATATGAATTTTTTTAGAAAGAAAACACAAAATATTCCAAGAAAACCTTGTCCGATTTTCCTGGATAACGAACATATCCAAGCCACTTGCAAAAGGAAGGTACTCAAAAAATTTGATCAAGGTCGGTCTATTATTTTTTTAGTTATCCGTACGAAATATATATATATATATATATATATATATATATATATATATATATATATATATATATATATATATATATATATATATATAACACGGATCTCCCCATTAGTGAATTTTTTAAGAACATTTTCTAAAAAAGAAAGTTTGAATCACCAACGACTTATGGGCCAGCCTGTAATTGTAGAAATATTTTTTTAAGATGTAGCTCAAGACACCCTATAATTAAGGTATAATTTTTTTTTCGTATCTTGCATAATAACGGATATATTGGGCTTTAAGATTTTTTACGAAAATTCGACAAAAATGATATACCATCAACCGATAACTCTATAGCCGACACTACTGCCAAAGTATCAGAGAAAGGGTCTATTTGAAATGAATTTTCTGGGAATATTTTAGTAAAATGAAGGACAATGACGATTAAAACTAAGACTCCAGGCTTTCTAAAACATTCTTGTTGAGACATTTTTCTTCCATAGCTCATATTATTTTCAGGTTCATTGCCTAAATATTACCAATTTTGACGTTTTAAATGACGACTTTGACATTTTGAGGAAAACCCAAATTTATTATTTTTTAAATGCCTGTAACTTTTTTGTCCTTTAACCTACAGAGCTAGATTTTGGTAGGTAACTTATCTATAATGGTATAAACCAGAGTACCAAATCTGGATGCCCTTACTTTGTTATTTCCGGATTAATTCAAGGATCAAAAGAGAAAAGTTTAGTGCAAATGGAAAAACGCAATTTATACCTTTCTTCTTAATATGAAATTTTTCATAAAAATCCAAAGGGACAGAAAGAATAAGGCCCCTACTAGCTACAAATGGGGTAAAAATTTTAATATTCTCTAAATGGTATCCTTGCTTATAACGAAAGATAGTTGGCAAATCATTTTTCTTAGCACATTTTCCCCCAAAAAAATAATTCTAATGAGTGTGAACCGGAACTCGTAGAACCCATAGTCAGTGTGGCATGTGCCTTCCCCTTGTAAATGGCTTGGAGACCGGATAGATTTGTTACCCAGAAAAATAAAACCAGCTTTTTCAGGCAATTTTTGGGTTTTCTTTCCATGTTTGTATCTTCGAAAATAATCAAAGCTTTAGCAACCAAATTTGGTACGCAGATTTCTAAACGTAAACACTACAGGCACAGACTAACTTTCTTGGTGCAGAAATGTCAAGAAGAACGAGAAAATTTACTATGAAAATTTAATAATTTTGAGTGAAGTTTTCGTAGAAAAAAATCACTAATGGCGAGATCCCGACTTTTGAATTTTGGATTTTTTTAAAAATAAGCGCGAACTGGAACACCTAGAACCCATATCTGGGGTCGGTTTCAATTTTGATAGTGGCTTGGATAAGTTCGTTAGCCAGGAAAATCGGACCAGGTCTTCCGGAAACATTCTTTCGAAAAAAAAAACATATCTCCGAAAATAACAAAGCTATGGTAACCAAATTTGATATTTCTTGCTAAATCATAAAAGAAGCGATTTGAAATGTCAAAGTTGGCGACTTTCAAACAAAAAATTCTGAAAAGAATACGGATTATGTAAAAGAAATTAAACTATTCTTTAAGAAGCGCCACTGTCTTATTCTACTAAAATATTTGCAAAAAACTCATTTCAGATAGACTCTTTCTCTGATGCCCTGCGAGTGGTTTATGAGATTTTGTAATTTAGTAGTCTATTTTTTTTATTTAACAACTTTTAATATTTTTACATTTACAGTTTTTAGTGAATTTTCTTTAAAAAAATTCACTAATGAGGAGATCCCGACTTTTGAATTTTGAAAAAATTTCTTCAAATAAGCGCTAATTAGGCCCCCCAGAACACATATCCGGGGTCAGTTAAAATTTTTATATGTTTATATATATATATATATATATATATATATATATATATATATATATATATATATATATATATATATATATATATATGTATCACACCGATAACTCAAAAAATGATGGGCCGATTTTGATTAAATTTGGTGAATACCTTCCTTTTGCAAATGGCTTGGATAAGTTCGTTAGCCAGGAAAATCGGTCCAGGTTTTCCCGGAAAATTTTGTGTTTTCTTTCGAAAAATTTTATATCTCCGGAATTAACAAAGTAAGGGCAACCAAATTTGGTACGTTACATCCTTATAGGTAAGCTACGTGCCAAAATTTAGCTCTGTAGGTCAAAAGACAAAAAAGTTATAGGCATTTAAATTTAAATTTAAATACAGTTATTGCCGCCAAAGGAATCGTTGTTAATTTAGCTGTCGTTAAACTTTCTCAAGACTATTACAGATGGACACTTTTTAGATAAAGCAGTAGGGATAGCGCAAAGACCTTGTCCGGCGATAAAATACAATACACTTTGGAATTTGCCTACGACTAGTGTCTCATCTCGGTTCGATCTCTTTACCTGAGATCCGGTATATAAGTTGATGTTAGTTTTTTAAGTATTTAGAATGTTTCATCCTCTGAGGACGCTAATTTGGTTAGTGAAACGATCGTCAGGTCTTTTAAAATGTGTTGTGGTGATTTGGGTTCTCCAAGTGTACTTATCTTAAATTACGGTTCTTATTTCTTACAGCTTGTGACATAAAAATATGAGTATTTTTGCGCTTATATTTTTCTTTACTTCCACCACTCAAATTTCCGTGAAACTAAAAAAAAACCTTATTACATTTCTTTTCTTCAGTTTTAATTAAGATTAGATATATAATTTGAAGATTATGTATTTTTTTCAGAAAATTTTGTATAAATAATATTTAGTCAGTTCTCCCAGAATTTTTTTAGTGATTTCGCTGAATATCTGTAAGATTTTTGTGAAATATTAGTAATTAATAATTCATATTTAGTGAGTCATTGTGAAAAATATATTTGCGAATTTAAGTGAAAATATGGTTTTCAAATTTTCATTAAAAAAAATTGTAAGAAAATTTTTATAAAATTGTTTTTAAATAATTTTCGTGTAAGATTGCTTAGCCAACATTTGTAAAACATAGTGGATCTCCGTGAAATAAATTATTTGCGAGTTTTTATATATATATATATATATATATATATATATATATATATATATATATATATATATATATATATTAAAATTTCTATTAAAAAGCATTTTGTGAATGATTATAATTGGCAGGTGTAGTTTGTTTATTAATTTCTTGGATAGGTTCATTGGCCAGGAAAGTCCAAACAGTTTTTTCTGGGAATTTGATGTCCTTCATTAAAAAACATATCTAATATTAAAAAAATTTCTATAAAAATTCACTGCCGTAACGTTCTTGTTGCGTCCAGACTTTCTGGAATCATTAGAGACAAAAAAGCACGTTGTGCACAAGCAAATAATTTACTAAAAACTCTTCTTTCTGATTAACATTGTTAAATAACAAGAATCCTCCGAAAAAGATTTATTTAATTGTATGTAATCATTATGGTGCATTGACATAATATTATGTCGACATTTGTCTCATATAGAACTTGTGTCTGATGCTGTAAATATTAGGTCAGTTGGCGTTATATTTTATTTTTGAAAAACTTCTTACTTATAATATTGTCACGGCCAGGTGACATTATTTTCCTATATTCAAACATTTTTTTGAATCAAGACGCCTTGACGTAGCAATTGTTTCTATTTATAGTTATCATGTGAGCGTATAGATCTAATAGTCTTACTATTCATAATATTTACTAACAGTAAAGTAAAGAGAAAATCAAAGTTTTGTACCTACAATTTCAATGTAAGTTATCCTGGTGCTGCCCATAAATGTACTTTTGTCTGACCACTTAGTATCCCTTAATAAACCATTCTTGTAGCAGATGCAATTAACAAATAGTTTTGAAAATTTGGAGGTGTAGTAGTACCCACAACACAAATTTCTTAAAATTCTCAATTCTTAAATGTAAACTATAGAAGCGTAAAAAAATATATAAAATAAGGTAGTGATTTCTTGGGGATGTGACATCAATATAAGAATGCCGGAATATTTTGTAGAGTCGATCTGGATGACTTGTTTTTATATGCACCGCCGAACCTAGTGACACAGACGTGGTACACGCATTAATGACCCTCTCGCATTTTCTAATAATAAATATCCACCCCTGAGGTGGGCACTTGAAAGAACCAGTGTATAAAGCGTGATCTTTTGTTGGTGCAACGTAACATTTGGTATATTATAATGATTCGGATAGTGGATAGTATTGTGCAGCTGGTATGGGGTAAGTGCGAATTCCCGCAGAGTGCGGGCTGGGTGGCCCCCATAACCACACTGGTATAGTCTGTATATCTGTATATTGGGGAACCAGAGGTGTGAGGATTTTGTTATCGATGAAGCCAGTATATATGTCATGTAATAAACTCATGGATTGATGACTAAAACGACCAGTAGATAAAAAAAAGTCTGGACGCAGCAAGTGCGTTATGGAACTCAATTTTCATAAAAATGTTTTCAATAGCAAATATGTCTTCTTTTAACGAAATCAGGTAGAAACAATAGATAGATACGTTATTCGCTCACCATAATACACAATCTAGTGCAAGTCACAGCAAAAAACAAAACAAAAATACCACAACACGGCACAAATGAGGACATAATCAACAAATCAATCCAATCATAGAATATTCAAATCTAAACTTTAAGCGATAAAATTAAGTCACAAAACATCTAAAAACCACAAAAACGATCGCATACATATCGCAATTTATTCTTAAATAAAAGCAAATAAAAATACAAGGTGTATATAACCATATATGCAAAAACCACACAGCAGACAATACAAAGCAAGTCTATAAAAAAGAACATAACCTGCCTCAGCAAAGATCGCTCCCAAAACTACAGTCTATGAAAGACTCGATGCATTTTCGTAACAATTAGAACCGTAGACCGGTTTCGCTCTCATTAGAGCTCTTCAGTACGGCATACTAATTGCAGCAAAAATGCACCAAAAATAATACGGCTATCGTATAGCCAGTCTCAAAATATTAAGTGAGACCCCTATATTGGGGTAGAAATGGGCCAGGGCTGACAATTTTCTAAATTGTTAGTTAGCTGTATCCAGTCTCTATTTTTTTAACACTTTGTGTTATTTGGAGCTGGCGTGACAGCATACTACTTGGTTCCGCAACTAGGTGGCGGCACGTCCACCACTCACTTAGTATTTTGAGACTGGTTATACGATAGCCGTATTACTTTTGGTGCATTTTTGCTGCAATTCGTATGCCGTACTGAAGAGCTCTAATGAGAGCGAAACCGGTCTACGGTTCTAATTGTTGCGAAAATACATCGGGTTTTACATACTCTGTCCCTATATTGGGGTAGAAATGGGCCAGGGCTGACAATTTTCTAAATTGTTAGTTAGCTGTATCCAGTCTCTATTTTTTTAACACTTTGTGTTATTTGGAGCTGGCGTGACAGCATACTACTTGGTTCCGCAACTAGGTGGCGGCACGTCCACCACTCACTTAGTATTTTGAGAATGGCTATACGATAGCCGTATTACTTTTGGTGCATTTTTGCTGCAATTAGTATGCCGTACTGAAGAGCTCTAATGAGAGCGAAACGTGTCTACGGTTCTAATTGTTGCGAAAATGCATCGAGTCTTACATACTTTGTCCCTATATTGGGGTAGAAATGGGCCAGGGCTGACAATTTTCTAAATTGTTAGTTAGCTGTATCCAGTCTCTATTTTTTAACACTTTGTGTTATTTGGAGCTGGCGTGACAGCATACTATTTGGTTCCGCAACTAGGTGGCGGCACGTCCACCACTCACTTAGTATCTACAGTCTATGAACTCTTTTACATCGTAGAAAACTAACTGACTCGTACAGAAACTTTTTCAGTCTAATTTTAAACTGTTTTGGTGGTAGTCCTCTCAAATTGACAGGCAACTTATTGAAGATTCTTAGCGAGTTTACGACAACACTTCTATGCACCATTGTACTAGTTGCTTGTCGTAACGTATACTGTTCATTTAGAGCGTATCCAGTTGGATAGCTATAATGGGGAAGTAGAAATCTTGTACAATTCAAACCCACCAAATCTCAGTCTTGCTTTCTTTCTCATAAGAGGTACACCAGCCCCAGACCCATCACAATGAACAACCAAGTTATTCAAAGTAATGAGTCCTTTTCTCTTGTTGGCATTTCTGTGGATCGAAATCTTAACTGGCACCAACATGTCACATCAACTGCAGAAGCGGCTGCTAAGAAATTAGGTTTCTCTTCTGGGCTCGCAAATAATTTTCACCAGATAATCTCTATACCTTATGTACTTCACAAATAAGGCCAAACCTCGAATACTGCTCCCACATCTGGGGTGCAGCTGCCACTTCTACACTCGCTATCCTGGACTCAATTCAGAAGAGAGCTATAAGTCTCATCGGTGACCCTACCCTCACCCAAAGGCTGCCATCCCTTGCCCACCGACGTGCCGTTGGTGACCTCTCTCTCTTTTATAGATATATGCACGGGCACTGCTCAGAGGAGCTTTCCTCCATAGTTCCCTCACCTGCTGCCCCCAACAGATCTACCAGGGGAACAGAGCGAATACACCCTTTTACTGTCCAGGTCACTAGACATAGAGCATCTTGTTATGCCCGCTCTTTTGTCCCGAGGACTTCCAAGTTGTGGAATTCTTTTCCGGCACATGTTTTTCCTTCTCCCCCGAACCTCCAAACCTTCAAGTCCAGAATTAACAAGTTGCCTCTTTCCTCCTTGTCGACACCCACAGTACGATAGTATTTAGGCTGTAAGCCCTCGTGGTGTGTTGTTAAAATAAAAAAATAAAAAAAATAACCCGACACTCGCTCAAAGTATCCTGGTTTTCCCTGACAAAACGTGCACTTTCAAATATATATAAACTAGTAACAGTCAGAATACCATGATAAAAGTTCAATAAGTGATTTCCAGTTTAGTTGACAGTCGAGTACAAGACCCAAGAATTTTACATTCTTTGATGTTGTCAAAGCCTTCTCTCCATACAGGTAACCACGAGGTTCACCAACAAAGTAATTAAATGAAACAAGGTGGGTCTTATCGACATTTAGCTTCATACCGTTTCTGTTAAACCAGTGACGAAAAGTACTCAAACAACGGCTAAAAGACTGCTGGTCATCTTGTTCTTTGGGCACCTTAAGAACAGCGGCTGAGTCATCCGCATATAGTGTTGTATGATATTCCTCAGATATTTGAGGTAAATCATTGATGTAAATGAGAAATAACAATGGACCAAGAATTGATCCCTGCGGTACTACGCGTTTTATTTGAAGCTATTGTGGACAAACTTCGCTGCCGCTTTCAGGAGCGACGTATTTGATTCTTTTATTTCTCTGTACAAGATAAGAGCCAATAATCGTCAAAGGTGTTTCTCTTATACCCAGCTGCTCTAATTTTCAGTGTAATATGTCATAATTAACGCTATCGAAGACCTTTGATATGTCCATGAATATGCCCGTCACATCCTTGCACTCACTTATACCATCAGTGATAGTTTTTATAAATTGGTATACTGCACCCGCTGTAGATCTGCCCCTCAGAAAGCCCGTCTGCATACTACTTAGTAAATCATTATCCATTAGAAAAGTATAGATCATCCTGTGTATAATTTTTTTTCAATTTTTTTTTTCACATAGATAGTAGTAGTGACAGGCGGCGGTAATTAGCAAGCAATTCTTTGTCCCCATGTTTGTACAGTAGAGTAACAATCGAGAACTTGAACTCACATGGGAAACTACCAGAGTCCAAACACAAATTTGCCAGATATGCAAGAGGCACCAGCAATTCCTCGGCACAATGTTTGATCACGCTTACAGGAATCTCGTCAAAGCCCGTGGAGTTTGTGGCTTTTAGTTTTTTTTTTGTTCCCTCAGGGCTCGTCCGCGGCCTTGCCGCCCCGATATCACCGCAACCCTTGGTTGATTGTGCATACCCTTAGTCTTACTCCGCCCATTCCAAGATCACTGTGCCTTGAACTAGTCTGCACAGCGATTGGTAGGGTGAAGTTTTATATTGCTCTGTCTCCGGTCTAGAGTGACCGTAGATCAGTTGTCTTTTCCGGTCCAGAGCTATACACTCACACAAGATGTGCTGGGCTGATTTCTCCCCCTCGCCGCAGAGTCTGCATGCGAGGTCCCCTTCGAACCGCCCCATTTTATGCAGGTGTTTCTTGACGGCCATGTGTCCCGTCAAGAGACCTGTTGTGTTTCTGAGCTGTCCTCTGCTAAGGTTTAGCAGCTCCACAGCTCTCTTTGAACTGGGTCCGTCAATTATTGACTTCCCATGTCTGAGCCCTGGACAGTCCGCCCAGTACACCTTGTGTTGGTTTTTGACCCAGGACTTAATGGCTCCCCTGGCAGTGCTCTTTGACACGCCCAGAGCCGGTTCTGGTCCCATAAATGGTTCTGCTGACCCTCTCTTCGCGAGACTGTCAGCTTCTTCATTGCCTTTAACCCCCGAGTGACCCGGCACCCAGATGAGGGTCACCTCATTCTGCCCAGCCAGGTCGCTCGTCTCGTCTCGGCACTCACTCACCAGCCAGGAATTTACCCATGGGCTACTTAGTGCCTTAAGGGCTGCCTGGCTGTCTGTGGCTATGAGGATCCGCTTGTTGGTGTAGCCCCTCCTCTTGTTCTCTCGCACACAGTGCAGGATGGTGGCTTTTAGTTCCATTATTATCTTATAAATTTCTGCCTCTGTGGCCAGGAAAAGAAAGAGTGATTTGTCAACAAATATTGCTAGTCGTTGTACCATATTTTATCAAAATAGTTTTATTGTTTGAAAATGTACAAAAGCTTTCCTAAAATAAACTTAAAATGTTCCTGAAAAAACTTGTTTCGTGGCCAACGAATCTTAAGTTAGTGCTGACGGTAGTCAACACACATTTTTAATACTTAGCTATTGTTTATAGCCCATAGAGGTCAGCATCGCTCGAAGATCATCCCCAACACGTCTCACCCCCGCCAAGGGTGTGTGGCGCGGGCGGTTCATTAGGCATTTAAGCATTAAGTCAGAACAACTACATCAGTTAAGTCGTCTTTAGTCGTTATACGTTATACAATTGATCATAAAAATATACATATACATACATTATATCCTTTATAAAAAATACAAAGTAAACAACTGTAATTCACTCCTATATCACACAGTTATAGTGTTAAGTGTAAATAACGTTTTTATATAACTGTTACTTAGTATGTACAAACACTATTTACACTTAACACTATAACTATGTGATATAGGAGTGAATTACAGTTGTTTACTTTGTCTGTTGTATAAAGGATGTGAGGTATGTATATGTATATTTGTATCATGAATTGTATAACGTATAAAGACTAATGAATCGCCCGCACCACACACCCTTGTCGGGGCTGAGACGTATTGGGGATGATCTCCGAGCGATGTTGACCTCTATAGATAAAGGAAACAATAAATACATGTGTGTAGACTATAGGCATTTAAGCATTAAGTCAGAACAATTAAATCAGTTAAGACGTCTTTAGTCTTTATTCTTCATACAAATAAATATACATATATACTTTATACAAAATACAAAGTAAACAACTGTAATTCACTCCTATATCACATATGTAGTTATAGTGTTAAGTATAAACAGTGTTTGTACATACAAGGTAATAGTTATATGAAAACGTTATTAAACAATCTGAGAGTGTCAGTGTTCTTAACCGCCCTTTGAATCAATACAAGCAAAATAACTCACACAATTAGTGTTGCTCGTCAATATTTGATCCGGTTCGAAGGACCTCATTCTGCCAGCCAGGTTGCTAGTCTCGTCTCGGCATTCACTAACCAGCTTGGTATTTACCCGTGGGCTACTTAGGGCCTTAAGTGCTGCCTCGCTGTCAGTGGCTATGAGGATGCGCTTATTGGTGTAGCTCCTCAACTTGTTCTCTCGCACGCAGTGCAAGATTGCGTACATTTCCGCCTGACGGACCGTTGCATGAACCCCGAGGCAAATACTGTGAGTTACCCTCGGTCCTTCCGAATAAACGCCTTCCCCCGTCCCACGCTCCCCGCCGGATCCGTCCGTTAACCAGACGAGCGCGTCCGGTGGTAGGCCCGGCGTCTTCCCCCGCCATGCCGCCTGGCGGTCAGGTATAACCACAGTAAACTTATTTTCACTACAGATTCGCGGGCATGCGAAGTCTGACCTCATTTCAAGCATGAGGTCCTTCACGATCTCCTGAATCTTGCAGTGACCCCTGCAGTCTGTGCTGCACTCCAATCTATAATTGCAGGCTAGTCTGTATAGTCCTATCCTAGCCTCCCCATGATAATTAAGTGCAGGAGGGGGGGGGGGTGGGGTCAGGTCAGGTTTTGTCTTAAAGTCTCACAATCGATACCCCTGTGTACGGAATTTTTTAAAATAAAAATTCGCTAAAAACGGTTTTTGCGGAGCATTTAAAACCATGTGGGTGTTGACAAGGAGGAAAGAGGCAGCTTGTTAATTCTGGACTTGAAGGTTTGGAGGTTCGGGGGAGAAGGAAAAACATGTGCCGGCAAGGAATTCCACAACTTGGAAGTCTTTGGGACAAAAGAGCGGGCATAACAAGATGTTCTATGTCTGGTGACCTCGACAGTAAAATGGTGCATTCGCTCTGTTCCCCTGGTAGATCTGTTGGGGGCAGCAGGTGGGGGAACTATGGAGGAAAGCTCCTCTGAGCAGTGCAGATATCTATAAAAGAGAGAGAGGTCACCAACGGCACGTCGGTGGGCAAGGGATAGCAGCCTTTGGGTGAGGGTAGGGTCACCGATGAGACGTATAGCTCTCTTTTGAATGGAGTCCAGGATAGCGAGTGTATAAGCGTCAGCGGCACCCCTGATGTGGGAGCAGTATTCGAGGTGTGGCCTTATTTGTGCAGTATATAAGGTATAGAGATTAGCTGGTGAAAATTTATTTGCGAGCCCGGAAGAGGAAACCTAATTTCTTAGCAGTCGCTTCTGCAATTGATGTGACATGTTGGTGCTAATTAAGATTTCGATCCACAGAAATGCCAACAAGAGAAAAGGACTCATTATTTTGAATAACTTGGTTGGCCCTGACTGCTGAAATAATAGACAAGGCCTGATGTCCTTAAAACAAATAAAATCTATTATTTGATAATTATGTTACATTGAATACCTTTACTCAAACATTATCGATTTTCCATTCTTTACAATTTCTCCAAATATTGCAACAAGTTGATATTGATAACAGACAATGATAAATATTTTTTAATGTTGTTTTATGTTTTATTTTCTCGCCAGCAGCACACACAGACACCTTTTTTCTGAACTCATTGTGTTGCACATTTCATTCATCTCTGTGCCGTTAAACGTCAATCACCACTTCGCTTTGTTCATTGTTTCTTTGTGAGATACTGTTTTATTGTGGAATGACGTGATCTGTCCTTACGGGCAGTAGTGCCACTAGAAGTCCTTTATTTGTCACTTTCGCAGTACAATGCAGCCCGACAACAGCCACTGCAACTATTCTTATAGCTGGTAAATGAAAACCTGTCATCCAGTTATGTACTTCCTGATTTATCCCTGATTCGTGGCTTGCACCAGTTATTGTTACGGGATGATTTCGTGCTAAAAAGTAAGTACTGTCTTAAGGAAAAGCAAATACGATTTTCTTTATATCTTGAACTTTATTGGAAGAAATTTGCGACGAAGTGTTTCTAATTGGCCGTAACTGACTGTATAATTTTTATAGAAATCGTTTTAGTGAATTTTCGTAGAAATAATTCACTAATGATATAATTTGGCACGTACCTTCCTTTTGTAAATGTCTTGGAAAATTTCGTTAGTCAGGAAAATGGGACGAGGTTTTCCGGGAAAATTTTAAGTTTTCATTCGAAAAAAAATTTATCTAAAAAAATAAGAAAGCTATGATAACCAAATTTGGTAGGTAGGTTTACGATATAAAAAGTGATCTATATATATATATATATATATATATATATATATATATATATATATATATATATATATATATATATATATATATATATATATATATATATATATATATATATATATATATACCAAAATTTAGATTTCTATGTTACAAGAAAAAAATGTTATATTAAAATATTTTGTTCCAGATTATTATTTCTATTTTCCTTACAGCTCGCATCGTTTTTAGTCTATTGTTATTATTAAAAGTCAATAGTTTCTTCCTAACATTTGCTCTTACCGAACACAGGTGGCTTCCATTGACTTCTGCTTCTGCCGCTGTTACAGTCTTTACTCGTAACATGACGCTTTGCTTACTCTTACTGCTAAACTATTTTACATACGTATCAGCCTACAAAAACCTACTTGTATTCCACTGCATAAGACGTTCCTGTAGCTTCACTTTCGGTTTATTTTCCTCTCTTTCTTCTTTATGATTCATTTGCAAAGCTCACTAGTCTGTTCTATCGAGAATGAAAATTGTAGAAGCATCCTCTTACTAGGCATCGTGTGTCCATTTGCTATGATTGTACCTTTAATTTACACTGTTAGTCAATGCTCGCTCTCTATGTAACTTTTATTAATGTGACCCAACAAATTACTTGAAATTTCCATGCAACATATCTTTTTACGTGCCTTACGTGGTCTCCTGCTACATTCATCACCTTTATAATGTGAGGCCACTTACCATTACATTTCCTGTTCCCCTAGTTTATTTATCATAACGAGCAGATTTCGTCTTTGTAAATAGCTATTAGTCAATGATACCTTCTGCAGATAACGTACCATTTCTGCCTAACATACACGGTTTCGACCGTCCTGTATGTTTTGTCGTTTCTATTGTTAGTCAATGCTCGCTATTCAATTTACTTTTAGTGATTTTTCGTAAAAAAAATTCAGTATGGGGGAGATCCCAACTTTTGAATTTAGAAAAAATTTTTGCAAATGAGCGCGAACTAGGACCCCTAGAACCCATATCCGGGGTCAGTTTCAATTTTTATATGTTTATATATATATATATATATATATATATATATATATATATATATATATATATATATATATATATATATATATATATATATATATATATATAGATATACCGATAACTCAAAAAATAACGGTCCGATTTTGATAAGATTTGGCATGTACATTCCTTATGTAAATGGCTTTAAAACATTTGTTAGTGAGGCAAATGGAAGGAGGTTTTCCGGGAAACTTTTGAGTTTTCATACCAAAAAAATGTTATCTCAAAAAATAAAAAATCTATGATAACCAAATTTGATAGGTAGGTTTACGATAAAAAAGTAAACTACACGCCAAAATTTAGATTTCTATGTTATAAGAAAAAAAAGTTATAATAAAGTATTTTGTGCCAGATCATTTCTATGAAAATTCACGGCCATAACGCACTTGCTGCGTCCAGGCTTTATCCTACAAACGGTTAGTTTTCAACCTAGTCAACGCAGTATGGTAAGATCTGTTGTCGCTATGTGACCGACTTATTTCCGATGGAAGTGAGCTACCAGCAAAGTTGTTTTATAATTCGAATGTTCTGTGGCTATTTTGTTTTATAGGCATTTTATTAACACTTCCAAAATTCCGTTTCATTATATAAAGCCGCAATAAACACTATTGCGTTGTAGACAGCTGAAGTATTTTATAAGTTTATCTTCAAAACGTTTATATAGCAGGACTATAAAATATCTTATAAAACAATCACAGAATTATTACGAAAAAGTTTCCAGAGCCTACTTATAAAACGTATCCACCTATAAAACTAAATTGTTTAATAGTGTCTTTTTATTGAATTCTGGTGATATTTTCAATTCCCTTATAAACATAATAAGAAACTACTTTAAAGTAACTTCCGGTGACTTTAAGTAACAGTTATATTAAAGTACATTTAGAAACAGTTTCGCTCTTAAGAACAAATTGTTGTTTTAGTGACAATTTTATAACTATTTTATAGTATTGCATTTCTATGACATTATAAAAAAGCCAATATAATCCTTATGAGCTTGAATTGTTGACTTGAACATAAATATGTTGTGGCTAACTTTATAATAAAACAGGCTTACGATAACCGGATTTCAGACCTACTGTGTGCCACCTAAAAGTCATTATAGGTTAAAGCAACTAACATGAATAAAACATTTGTCTTCCATTTGTAATTTAAAAAAAATTAATTATGTCAGATGAACGGAAATAGAAAAAAATTAAAAGTGGTGCTTTTCGAAAAAGGTCAAGGATGTGTTACGGAAATATTATGTGTAATAAAAACATAATTGGTGTTGGCAATGAAAAAATAACACATCGCTTTAATGAAACAAAGGAATCCACAGAATGTATCCCATCTGCCCCAGATGAAGTGTCAGTATCTCAAAATACTTTTGTTAATGCAAGTACCTGCCTACCGGAAACAAAAAAGCAACTAAATTCTTATGATGGGAATGCTCTTTTACAAACAGTAGGGGGCCAGTTCATGATAATAATAAGAGGTAATTGGCTAATAGAAGTAGAGTCCATTGAAGATTGTAATTCTGCCCTGGAAGTTGAAAAAAATATAGAATTTAGAAAAACTATTAGGCAATGGGCAGTTTCTTTTAGTGTCCCCTATTCAGCATTAAGGGTGTTTTCCGCAATATTAATAGATGAATCCCTAACGTACTTCTACAAGATCCCAGAAGACTTTTAAAAACATATCAAACGATTGTCGTGAGAAAAGTTGGAGATGATGGTAATTACTGGCATTTCTTTGTTTATCTCGTTTATTGCTGTTTCCTCTAACAATTCTCCAACTCATTAGGGGTAATTGTATATGTTATGTTTATCTTTACGCTATAACCTAGTCACGTTTACAACTAAATAATAAATGATTTATCATAGAAATGATAAAATATAGCAAAACTCAGTATTTTATATAATAAAATTAGCCAATAAGTTCTCTATTAGCCATAGTGTTGCCAACTAGCAATATAAGCATATAAGCACATGGGTCTTCTAAAAGCTGTTCTGTCCTCTTGCAAGAGCATCAGCTTTGAATCAAAATGTTTTTTAAATGTTCTTACAGTCCTCTCTCTTAATAGGTAATTGTTTTATAAGAAGACGCCATTAAAATATGGCAGCATTCGGAGATATAAAAATGGTAAGGTCGAAAATATTTAAAAAATTCTATGTGTGTTAATATTACAGCTGATAAATATATAAAAGTTATTAAATAACGTTACCTAGATCAAATTGGCAAAATGTTTTCTTAAAAAAAATCAAATCATCGAAATTAATTTTGATATGTTGATTTTTTTTATAAAATCCATAAATAGGGAGCGCACTTAACATTTGCTAAAATTATGCTAATACTTCACAATAAAATTTAATTCGCACTAAAAATTTCATTCTGCGTATGACAAACGACAAACAGTGTCTCCTAACCTAACATATATTAGAGTAAAAGGCGACATTGTTAAAATGGCCGTCTTGTAAATAGTAATATCTAATACCTATGACATTTATATTTTGTCTGTGTTCGTTATTGTCTTTATATATAAAATTGCTTCCTGTAACTTAGAGAATGACTTAAAGAAACCTTTTAATTTAATTGCTGTTATTTCATGTTGCATTTTCACTTTATAATGTTTGCCAGAAACTACTCCAAAGGCTTTTAAAAAACTGTTGTATAGTTGATTTATAAAAAAAAACAATGTGCCATGTTTCATAAAAATAACTTTATTGTGTGAAAATGTACAAAAATTTCCAAAAGTGAACTTAAAGTGTTCCCGGAAAAACTCGTTTCTTGGTCAACCTTATAGGTTAATAGCAAATTGAGCTCTTCAAATATGAAGCATTTGATCAAAATTCGCTACCATAACGCACTTGCTACATCCAGAATTTCTTTTCTTACAAACATGCATTATATTTCGATGGAAAATGCAAAAATGCAATAACATAAGGCGTGTTTGATTTAAAAAAAAAGGAGAACATTTGTATCACCAACTACTTATGGGCCACCCTGCGATTGTAGAAATATTTTTTTAAGGTGTAGCTCAAGACACTCTACAATTAATATATACATTTTTTTTCATATCTTGTATAATAACGGATATATTGAGTTTTATTGATTTTTTACGAAAATTCGACAAAAAATGTATATATACCATTAAACGATAAACTCTATAGCTGACTGCTGCCAAGCATCAGAGAAAGGGTCTATTTGAAATGAATTTTCTGGAAACATTTTAGTAAAATGAAGGACAATGACGGTTGAAACTAAGACTTCAGCGTTTGTAAAACATCCTTCTTGAGACATTTGATTTCCATAGCCCGTATTAGATTCAAGTTATTTGCCTAAATGTTGCCGATTTTGACGTTTTAAATCGCAACTTTGACGTTTGAGGAAAACCCCAATTTATTTTTCTTTAAATGCCTATAACTTTTTTGTTTTTTGACCTAAATAGCTAAATTTTGGTAGGTAACTTACCTATAAGGATATAAACTCGCGGTTGCCTTTACTTTGTCAATTCCGGAGATATATATTTTTTTCGAAAGAAAACACAAAATTTTTCGGGAAAACCTGGGCAGATTTTCCTGGCTAACGAACTTATCCGAGCCATTTGCAAAAGGAATTTATTGACCAAATTTAATCAAAATCGTCGCATTATTTTTGAGTTATCGGTGTGATACATACATACATACATACATACACACACACACACACACATATATATATATATATATATATATATATATATATATATATATATATATATATATATATATATATATATATATATATATATATATATATATATATAAACATATAAAAATTGAAACTGACCCCGGATATGTGTTCTGGGAGGCCTAATTAGCACTCATTTGAAGAATTTTTTTCAAAATCAAAAGTCGGGATCTCCTCATTAGTAAATTTTTTTAAGAAAATTCACTAAAATTGTATAACAAATAGTCAAGTATATTTTATAGCAAAGTATGAGAACTGTAATAAAACTATTTTATAATGTCAGTGTTGACATTTTTTTGGAGTCGCAGTAATGTTTAAAAAATTGTTTTGTAATGTTTACAGAAGGCTTTATAAATATTTACGGAGACTGAAGTATTTTATAAAATGGTGCCAATTTTGGGTTTAAAGCTGTTTTATAAACGTATCGTAAACAAACCAGGAAGTGAAATAATTTTATAAACTGTTTGGCGAAAACGTTTTCACAACTATAATAAAACATAAAATTGCTAGTTGATAGGATGTGTTGTTGACAAACATTTCCATTATTTTTCCCATAGTAAAGTAATGTGGTGATAAACTTGTTTTTTGAGATAAGTGTAAATGATTTTGCAATCAAATGAGGATTTTTTTCCAGCCGCTGCTTGCTTATAGTTCATTTGACATGTAGCTTCAGATAGAAAAAGGTCGGAAATGAATGAAATTTTGGGAAGTTTTTTAAGGATTGTTAATAAGCATTTTCTCAAGTTTTGAACCTCGAGGACCCTGTGCGAAAAAAAGGGGGGATGCAAAATTTTCGACCTTTATCCGGTTTTTCCTTAATAACTTTTTTCCTTAGATACTACGGCAAAAACATATGAGACTTTTTTGAATAGCGATAAATTTCCTACTATTTTCACTATTCAAACATTTTTGTATGTAAAATTGTTACCGAGATATGGCGCTTCGAAAAAAAAAAAATAATTTACCAAAATTCGCTAAAAAAATGCCGAAGAATGCAGAATTCCACCTTATTTCTTCTATTATACCCGAATTATTGTGAAATGTTGTTCTCATTATGATTTCTGGTTACAACCGCCAACTTCGGAAATCTCCACTTACCCCCTCTCTCCCCTTCCCCACCTAACCCTAATTCACAACAGCTAATTTTCTTCTCTGATGAAATCCAACCATACCCACTCCATGTTGGTATTGATATTTGTTACTTTTTGGATTGATATCCCCCTTCTACCCCTTCCCCACTACATAATTATCCCAGTGCAGACAAAACAACGTAGTCTTTTCGTGGAAAAAAATGTAATTAATAATACTCAGGTATTCACAAGGAAACATTATATGAAATAGATATATTATTATTGAAAGGTACTCATATATACATGTACAAATCATAGTAGGTTAGTAGGTACTCATTTGTACTCGTTACAGTTCCTGTCGGGATTGCTTAACCGTTGGTTCTGCTTCTAACAGCTCGTCGTCCTCCTGAGTGATCAGGCTGTTAATGATGTCCTCGCCGTCGTCGTATTCGTCGACTATATCTGGTGAGTCCTCCTCGTTCAAATCAGTTGCGGGAGCGTTTTCGCAGGAGTGGCCTGTGCAGTGCTTGCACATTGCTGAACACCTAAGGTCTGCTTTCTTGCAGCTGCAAGCTCCAGTACTACAGCCTTTGCTGCACTTGGTTTCCGAAGTTGGCGGTTGTAACCAGAAATCATAATGACAAACATTTCACAATAATTCGGGTATAACAGAAGAAATAAGGTAGAATTCTGCATTCTTCGGCATTTTTTTGCGAATTTTGATAAATCATTTTTTTTTTCAAAGCGGCATATTGCAGCCTTTGCCCTCTCACTGTGAATATTTGTACAGTCTGAGAGTAAACGGCAAATGATGCTTTATTTAAATTCCAATGAGGTAGAAACATTTACTTAACAAGACATATGAAAAATTATTTCTGTCAGGGATGCCATCTGGATTTTTAGCGAATCCAAGAAAAACGCTGTTAACATACGGGAACTAAAAACAAAACACAACGGGTTTCTAAGCCGTTATACAATACAATAATATATCTTTTGATACCTACTTCATACTGCAACTCTGCTTGACGAATAAACAAAAAATATAAATATATATCTATAGAAACCTGCAAGAGAAACATGAAATACTTACTATAGAAAAAGAAAGCCAACAATTAAACAAAAATAATTACTAAGCAACGTTGTATTGTCTGTGTTCGGTACATCTGAAGGTGAATTAAATTTAAAAAAAATATGAACTAAACGTTTAAGTATTTGAAAAGATACTAATTATTTCATATAAGTTTGCTTAGCATGGCTGCAGCCGGCTTTACACTATTCCCATACAATAAAATTATTCTGATCAATATTAACTTAAAAATAAACTATTTACTCAAATAATAATTTCATAAAATGATTAGGAACAGAAAAAAATTGAACTTTACTCATAATTCTGTGTGATCAGATAAGAAAATAGTCTGGTTTACATAAAAAGAAAAACCTGTATAACTCCGTTAGTCTTCGGCTTTGATATCGTAAATAACAGGAACCAAAAGCAGTCTCAAATGGAACAAAACCATGAAGAGGGACATCAGACGTTTTCCAGATAAACTTGAAAGTGACCAGTAAATTAATGTCCTTGTCTGGTTTCCATCAACATAAATCTTTATCGGTTAAAACAGGATATTATAAACCCCATGCATCTTAATAAGCACTCACACAGCCTGGGGGTAGGACTCTATAATTGTACAAAGGATACCAAATTAACGAAACGGAAAACTCAAGAGAAAAACTCTTAAAAACATACCTCATTAAAGTTGAGAGTCGATATCCAACTTAACAGAAATTATCAATACTAGATTATGTACAAATACACCACTTAACCTGACACAGGTAGAGGAACACCGTCTATTAACTTCAATCCAGGAGTACCAGCGAACGTCGCTTTCCACTGGCAAGACGGCGTTGGCCTGCGCCAGCCGCGGCATCATGGGTACTCAGCGTGGACCAATTACATGCGAGTATCCAAATAATGTGCCAGGGTCGTCTTAACATTAATTTTTACGTTGAAATCAACTGAATATTATTGTTACCTATGCTTTGAGCGCTAAATATGCAAATTAAGAAAATACAAAGAACGCAGAGGGGCACTGGCACGCTGCAATATCTCGGTAACGGATTTGACATACAAACATGTTTTAATAGTCAAAATACTAGGAAATTTAACGCTCTATAAAAAGTCTGAGATGTTTTTGCCGTAGTATATAAGGGAAAAAATTATTATGGAAAAACCGGAGGAAGGTCGAAAATTTTGCAGTACCCCCCTTCTTTTTTCGCACAAGGTCCTTGAGGTCAAAAAGTTGAGAAAATGTTACTTAACCACCTCTGAACAACATCCCAAAATTTCATTGACTTCCGACCTTTTCCACTTAACCCCACTAGGTGTATTAGGCTAGTATTAGCCAACCTACCTGCTTCTTCGTTGCTATGCACTCCAATGTGTTCTCTCACCCACAGGAACGTCACCTCAGAGTTTCTTGTTGCTTTCTATAACCCAGATTTTTAATCGGGGTTATAGAAAATATCTAACTAAAAGCTTTTATAAAAAGTTGCCGAAGCTTCAATCAATTTTGAAAATTAGGCATGTGAAAACCTTAAAATTATTTTTTTTCTTTAGTATTTTCATTTAGGTGATAATAATTTTTAATATATATTTGAACTCTGTTAGATAACAACTCAAACTCAGCGGTTCCATTATTACGATCTTGATGAACATATTTGCTTGTTCGAACGATATTTTAATAACCGGGCTCAAAGTACTGGCAAGTTATGTAATACTTAGTTGCAGTAGATCTTATATTGTACAGACACTGTTAAATTAACACGCCAATACTATGCAATAAACAAGATCAATAGCTAATTCTGGAATGTCCAGATTGGTTTCATAGAACACTGTGCATAATTGAAATTCTAACACCGCCTGATTAATAAATCAGTTTCTGATATTGTCCGCTATAGATTCCCAATACTGCGATTCGCTTTGTTGAAATTAATAATGTAATGATAGTAGAGGCCAACGCCAAAGCTGGCTGACATGTATCTGACTCTATTAGTGTTCGAAGGGCGACTGACCTATGCATTTCACTTGTCAATCTCCAGGCTAGTTCAGATTTCTATAATTCAACGGTTACACAGGACAAATTTGAGTTATACAGGGTGATTCTTTACGAGTTCCTATTAGACGTTTTGGAGAAACTTACATTGACGTGGATTCTCAAAATTTGTATTGTGAGGTTTTCTAATATGCCCAATCCATCTAAAGTATTTAGAATATCCTGCGATTTCCGGTTACACAGGATGTGGACACTAACTCACCTATTTTAAAAGGAACATCCTATATATTATTACAGATTCGGATACAGCTAATCTTGGTGATTCTCCCAATATATGGTTTTGCTATTCGCTTTATCTAACAGTAATCATGAATACCTCGCTCAAGTTAGGCCAGTTTCCCTCGAAATTGAAAAATGCCAAAGGGGTACCAATATATAAAAAAGACGATCCGTTCTCTGTGGAAAACTACCGATCTGTAATGGTACTGAGTCCGTTTTCCAAAATCATGGAAATAATTATGCATAACAGGACAACGGACTTCCTAAGTAAAAATTACGTGTTGTCTCCTAGTCAGTATGGTTTTCGCGAGGGATATTGTGTTGATAGAAAGCATTACACAATGGGCATATTTTTTGACATGTCTCACGCTTTTGATACCATTAATTGTACTTTCCTCGAAAGAAAATTAAATGCAGTCGGACTTAGGGGACCTGTTAGTGATTGGCTTGTGTCGTTTGTAAGAGACAGGCGATTAGTAGTCTCAGTGGACGGTGTTAGATCTGATAAATATGAAGTAATGCTGGGCGCTCCGCAGGGAACCGTCCTGGGACCGCTTATGTTTATGTTGTACGTAAATGATCTTCCCAACTATCTGACAGGTGGGAGGTTGTTTATGTACGCGGATGACATAGCAATCGTAGTTTAGGATCCGGTATTGTCCGATGCTATGCGTAAGGTGAATAGTATTTTGTCGCACTTCGGTCAGTGGTGCCGCAGCAATCACCTGATTGTAAATAGTTCTAAGACAGTTTGTGTAGAGTTTATGGGAAGATGTCGAGAGCCTTCTATTGATATTAATTTTCATTTTAATGATAACTATATTGCCTTAAGAACCTCCACCAACTTTACAGGCCCTGAGCAACGGAGAGAATGATAATGGCTGTAAAAATAGCACCGTTGTAACTGTAAATTTAGGTTTAATGTAAACTGATTGTATATTTTTGTAGTTGGTTCTGTATGTAAAGTGGTGTTGTTATTTTTTGACTTTATGTTTTTCTAATTCTTTGACGTGCCTGTAGTATGTATGTACTTGATCAAAGGCTAATAAAGTTACCTATCTATCTATCTATCTATACTGAGTGCTTCACGATATATGGCCATTTTTATTACAAAAATATGTCCCTTTCAACGCTCTGTATCTTTTTAATTGATGCAAACTGGAAGTTCTTTGTTATGCATAATTTTTTTTCTTATTCTATGTGTCAACTTAGTACACACAATCTTCAGACAAGTTGATTGTTGTCTACGCTTCGGCGGTACATATACTAAAATTGGAACGATACAGGCTGATTAAAAACGCATATGCGCGGATATCATTTTTTCAAATGGATCAGCCTGTATATTATAATGCCATTGGCAAGATGTTTACTACTCTTCGAATTTTGTTAATTATTCCCTATACCCAAACCGTACGGTTTCTGAGATATTCAGCATCAAAATATGCAATATGGGTATGTATTATGATTTACAGTAGAGTGCCATGGATAAATAGCACACTTGAACAGTAACCAAACTCTCAGTTTGACAGTTATATTTTGAGTTGAGTAATACAACTAAGTGAACTGAATTTCTGTGCACAAAAATTCAGTTTAATCTTAAAAAAATATAATGTACTCAAAATAGGATTTTATTAAACTGCTAGCAATTCACGGAGAATGCTGACGAATGTTAGCAAGAACATGTGTATTTGCAGAACCATATGTAGACTTGCCTCCACCTTCCCATGAAACTATTGATGCCGTTATTAGAAACTTACCACACTGTGAATCAGTTAGTCAACAAACAAAGAAACTAACTGAACTAAACAACGAAACAAATTAAAAATAAAAATAAAACTCAAACAATTAAACACTGACAAATTATATGTATACACATTATAATAAATGCTTGAAGATACCCCCCTGCTGTTGCAAACATTTATTTGCTCGCTGAACTATTTCAGCGATGACCTGATCAATCTGGTTTGATGTCAGCAACGCAAAGGCATCTTGACATCGCCTGATCATATCTTCCTTAGTCGTAACCGGATGTCCATACACTACATTCTTTATAAATCCCCAAATGAAGTAGTCTAGTGGTGAAAAGTTCGGAGAACATGGGGGCTAGACGTAAGGACCTCTATTTGCTATCCACCTGCCAGAAAATATTCGTTCCAGTCCATCACTAACAGATCTGGTACTGCGCGGTGACGCGCCATCTTGCTGGTACCATATCTGATTCCTTTCCTCGTCAGACATTCCAGCTAATTGTGGTGGAATGATCGTCCTCAATATTTCTAAATAGCTTTCCCCAGTAAGATTCTCGTCATAGAAATGAACACATATAAAATTCGATCACCTCGAAACAATAACAAATCATAATAATAATTACCTTGAATTTCAGAATATGGAATCAGAATTGAAGAAAAGGAGTAAGCCGTACTTCTTACTGAGTCTTACTTAGTCTGCTAGAAAATAGTTTGAAATAAAACATGTCTACGTACCTTTTATTGCACAGAATACATTGAAGGACCACCTACTTTATAATCCTCTTCGTCAAGTTACATGAGGATTTGCGAAACCCCGTTGGGACAGTTGTGTCTATTAAACATTCCGTTATTCGTGAATTTCGCCTCATCAACCCAAATGACATTATTCAAAAAATTCTCATCCTCATCTTTCAGCCATTCACAAAAGTTGACTCTTTTTTCCAAATCAGTGCTTACCAGGGCATGTACTGTGCTGTAGCAGTAAGGTCTCCATTTATGTTTTGTATTACTTGATTGACTGCCAACTGGATCACAATTAGATTCTAATATGGAACAAGATTTTTATACATGTAAAATATTGAAAGATAAATTATATATGCCGAGCTTCTGACACAAAGGGTTCTTGTTAAAAGGTTCTTTTTGGAGAAATGCCCTCTCGGGTTCGAGAGCCAGATTTGTGACAACGAACAGAATGTTCGGAAGAGCAGTTATTTTATCAATGTCCAATGATAGCCAACTAAATCAAACAGATTTTTTTTGCATTATCGACATTTTGTGTGTAGCGGATCATTGGTGCAATTCTGACACATGATTAAAAGGAATTTAGAATCAAAAAGCTTTTTCTACCAAACAATACATTTAATTATTTAAGCAATTAAATATATTGTGTGGTAGAAAAAGCCTTTTAATTCCAAATCCTTTTAATCATGTCAAACGCAGATGTGTTGACGTTTAGAAATCATACTCTGACACATCACGAGGTGTTGATATCGCTCTTGATATCAACATTTCGTGATGTGTTACAGGGTTTTTTCTCCCTCAGGGCTCGTCCGCGTCTTTGCCGCCCCGATAGCACCGCAGCCTTTGGCTTATTGAGCATGCCCTTTATCTTTTCTACTCCACCCAATCCAAGATCACTGTCCCTTGCACTAGTGTGCACAGCAATTGGTAGGGTGAAGTCTTATATTGCTCTGTCTCCGGTCTCGGCTGACCGTAGATCAGTTGTCTTTTGCGGTCCAGAGCTTTACACTTGCACAATAATCGCTGGACTGATTCCTCTTCCTCGTCGCCAGGTCCCCCTCGAACCGCCTTATTTTATGCAGGTGTTTCTTGACGGCCATGTGTCCCGTCAAGAGTCCTGTTATGTTTCTGAGCTGTCCTCTGCTAAGATTTAGCCGCTCCATAGCTCTCTTTGAACTGGGTTTCTCAATTACTAACTTCCCATGTCTGAGCCCTGGACAGTCTGCCCAGTGCACCTTGTGTTCCTTTCTGACCCAAAACTTAATGGCTCCCCTGGCAATGCTCTTTGTCACGCCCAGAACCGGTTCTGGTCCAATAAATGGCGCTGCAACGAAAATTCATAGCTTAAAATAACATAGACATACGTGGCTGTGTACCAATTTTCAAGTCTTTTAATCAAAGAAATATAAAGTTATTCTTAATTAATAGTAAAATAATCCTTGACATCACTTCAGATTCTGTAATGCAATATCTACAATGTTAGGCACAGACAGAGGACGTTGCCTGTACTGCTATGCTATTTAAATAAATCGTAGATAGAAACAAATGAAAGTTATATTATTGCAACATGTCAGCATGTAGAGCATTTTAGAGAAGTACGACAGGGACGCCATCTCGGTGCGAAACCAGGTAGTATCTTGTCACGGCAGCGCTAGTTAACACAAAATGTTATAGGTGGAGATGTGTACAACGTTTGATATTTTACAACTGACTTTTAATTAACCTAACATATTTAAAACATGGATATAAATATTGAAAATAAATATTGGACGATGGTTATAAATGAAAATTGTGAGGTAATGACTTGAAACAATACAATTTTGCGTCAAATAGAAAATTTTTATATCAGTAAATCATGTTCTAACAGCAGTGTTAACACTTGGTTTTTAATGATTTTTAATTGAGCCACGACATAACCCCCTAGACATTATTATTATTGTATAACCGGGGGAAATAACCAATGCATTATGTAGTAATAGCAACTATATCGGCATTTTTATAGTTTGTCTCCGTGCGGAAGACAATATTTGGTAGGTTCGTTGTGTTAAATGTAGTACCTTGGGCGTCAATGTTCTTTGCAAGTATCAAGACCTGGTAGTCCCGTGTAGTCTTGGACAAAAACTAGGTTCATACAGTCGCGAATTGCGAAATCGCCGCGAAACGTATTCCTATTGGTTTATTTAAAATAATATCGTAAAACTGTTTTTTTTTTAGGTTTTATAAATGTGTTTGATTAATTTTTGTGTGCATACAGTTATAAGTGATTTTTAATCAAACTTATAGCTCTTAACACACGATCTAAATGTGCAAGTGAATTTATTTACCTTAGTGCTGTATTCGATATTATCTGAAAAAGGCATTACAATTGCGGTAAATTTACAGTTTACTGCATTTAGGCTTTTTATAAATTTTTTTCAGAAACATGCTTAGAACCCTCCTTGGATGCACAAGCCACAAGGAAAAGTTGGTGCAAACAACCCATAAGAAACTTAAGTGACCAAGAATGAATAGGGTTGCTGGGCGGGGAGGAATAATGAGCGGAAAATGCTAAAAAAATATTTAGTCGAACTCGAAAAGATGCGTTTTCAACATTTTGCAGCAATACCTCCTTTAAACCCTGTCTACCCCGCACCGCATCCATATTTGCCCAGGTCCAGTAACTTTCTTGGGGGTTGCTCTCAATAAATTTTCCTTGTGCTTTATGCTTTGCAGGTAGTTGTATGCATGCACAATGGGAAGAAGAACCCCCCGTGTTTTTGGGTGAGTGGGCAGAAACCCTCTTCGACCTGGGGGTTCTTCTTCCCTACCCCTCAATGCATGAACCACGGGAATGTTTTTAGGTTCAGCTTTCTAGTGTATTTTTTGTTGAGTATATTTCCTGTTTATCAATTTCTTTGTTTGAGTTTTCTATCCAAATTACTGTATAAATATTTATGATATAGCTAATGTTTTTGCTTGCATTTCTTTACCTTATAGTTTACTGTTCCTCAGTAAATAAAGTAATGTTTTATAATGTTTAATATAAGACTAAATCACTATAATATATTGCTCTTATGAAAATTCACTAACTTAATCCACTTGCTGCGTCCCGACCATTTTTACTACTCATATAGATGATAATGAAATGGTGTTTCAATGCTGAATTTTTAGTAGGAAGAGATCATGTCTCGTCCTGCGGAAGCTTATAAAGGTTTCTTATCTTGAAAATACATCTGACCAACTGTCACGTCTGAAGAATAATTCTCACTGACTAACAAGACGGTGGGATTATTGACTATGGACCATGTCAATGGTTATGACGTCATTATGTTCGCAACTATTCTTTACTGAATAAATATTGTAAGATGTATTTATGAATCTTATAGTATGGGAAAGGTTGTAAAACGTGTAACATATTACAATTTGATGTTATCAAGTTTGAAGTCTAACATAACTGGTACAACTGATATAATATGGTAAATGACTTTATGAGCAACTGTATACAGGGTAATTCTTTGCGAGTTTCTATTGGACGTTTTGGAGAAACTAGACTGATTTGGATTCTGAAAATTTGAAGTATGTGGTTTACCAATAAGTTCAATCCATCCAAAATTATTAAAACATCCCGCAACTTCCGGTTATACCGGAAGTGGACACTAACTCGCTTATTTTAAATAGAACGCCCTATATATTATTACAGATTCGGATACAGCTGATCTTGACGATTTTCCCAATATACGGTTTTGCTACTTTATACTGAGTGTTTCACGAGATATGGCCGTTTTTATTACATAAATATGTCACCTTCAATGCTCTGTATCTTATTAATGGATGCAAATTAGAAGTTCTTTGTTATGCATAATTTTTTTCACTATTATATATTTTAACTTATTACACACAGTCTTCCGACAAATTGATTGTTGTCTACAGGGTGATTAAAATTGCATATACGCCCTTATCTCATTTTTTCAAATGGATCACCCTGTATATTATAATGCCATTGGCAGTCAATCAAGTAATACAAAACATAAATGGAGACCTTACTGCTACAGCACAGTAAATTGCCTGGTAAGCACTGATTTGGAAAAAAGAGTCAACTTTTGTGAATGGCTTATAATGCAGAAAGATGAGGATGAGAAGTTTTTGAATAATGTCATTTGTGTTGATAAGGCGAAATTCACGAATCATGTAACTTGGCGAAGAGGATTTCAAAATAGGTGGTCCTTTAATGTATTCTGTGCAATAAAAGGTACGTAGACATGAAAGTTTTATTTCAAACTATTTTTCAACAGACTAAGCAAGACTCAGTAAGAAGTACGGCTTACTCATTTTCTTAAATTCTAATTCCATATTGTGAAATTAAAGGTAGCACAACCCACTCGTTATTATTATGATTTGTTATTATTTCCAGGTAATCGAATTTTATGTGTCCACTTCTATGATGAGAATCTTATTGGGGAACGTTATTTAGAAATATTGAGGACCGTCATTCAACCACAATTAGCTAAAATGTCAGACGAGGAAAGAAATCAGACATGGTACCAGCAAGATGGCGCGTCACCGCATAGTACCAGAGCTGTTAGTGATGCACTGGAACGAATGTTTTCTGGCAGGTGGATAGCAAATAGAGGTCCTTACGTCTGGCCCCCAGGTTCTTCGGACTTTTCACCCCTAGACTTCTTCATTTGGGGATTCATAAGGAAGGTAGTGTATGGACACCCGGTTACGACTAAGAAAGACATGATCAGACGAGTTAGAGATGCTTTTGTGTTGCTGACATCAAACCAGATGAAGCAGGCCATCGCTGAAATAGTTCAGCGAGCAAATAAGTGTTTGCAACAGCAGGGGGATGTCTTCGATCATTTATTATAATATGTATACATATAATTTTCTCATATTTCAGTGTTCAATTGTTTGAATTTTATTTTTAATTTTTTTCGTTGTTTAGTTCAGTTAGTTAGTTTGTTTGTTGACGTAACTGGTTCACTGTGTGGTAAGTTTCTAATAACGGCATCAACAGTTTCATGGGAAGGTGTAGGCAAGTCTACATATAGTTCTGCAAATACACATGTTCTTGCTAACATTCTTTAGAATTCTTCGTGAACTAGTAGCAGATTAATAAAATCACAATTTGAGTACATCATATTGTTTTTTTCAGATCAAACTGAATTTTTGTGCAGACAAGTAAAGTATTACTCAACTCAAAACAAAACTATCAAACTGAAGATTTAGTTACTGTTTGATGTTTTCCATGACACTCTACAGGAATCATAATACATACCCATCTTGCATATTTCGAAGCTGAATATTTCAAAAACCGTACGGTTTGGGTATAGGGAATGATTAACAAAATTCGAAGAGTATTAAAATATCTTGCCAATAGCATTATAATATACAGGTTAATCCATTTGAAAAAATGAGATATCAGCGCATATGCGTTTTTAATCACCCTGTAGACAACAATCAATTTGTCGAAAGATTGTGTGTACTAAGTTAAAATATACAATAATGAAAAAATTATGCGTAACAAAGAACTTCCAATTTGCATCCATTAATAAGATACAGGGCGTTGAAGGGGACATATTTCCGGTATAACCGGAAGTCGCGGAATGTTCTAAATATTTTAGATGGATTGGATATATTGGTAAACCTCATACTACAGATTTTCAGAATCCAAATCAGTCTAGTTTCTCCAAAACGTCTAATAGGAACTCGTAAAGAATCACCTGTATAAGAGCAGCCTAAAACTATGTAAAGCTTACTTTAGCCGAGTTATAATTAGTAATTAATTAGAATTTAATTATCTGGTATGGAGCACAAATGAATTCATTACGTATCCACAATCTCAAGGAGTTTGAAGTGCAACGGTGCAATCTAGAGGTACTGTGAGTTATAATAATGTATTAATATGTAAGTTGGCCACATAGTTTCAAGTGTGCTTCATTACGTAAAACCGCTATTAACCTTATATTCGCGATGAAATTTACTGCTGACATTATTTCATGTAATAAGCTCTTGCTTGGCACTTGGTATGGTTTACTGTCGGATGCATCGACGGTAACTTTGAGTACCTATAAGTGATCGTAAAACCTAGTTGCCCAGTCTAAATATGTCATTTTGTTTTACTATTATATATGTAACGCCATAATTTTGGAAGGCAGTATAGCAAAATGTGATATCAATGGATGTAAAATTCAAACGAGATTTGGAAAATGATAAAAAAAAGTCGCGACGCAGCCAGCGCGTTATAGTAGATAATTTTCATAAGTTTTATAATAAGAAACCATAAGCACAGAGGAGTGTTCAAAAATGGAAGTCATACGAACAAGAGTCAGTAGAAGTCTTTGTCCAGTAAGAGTGTCCTGAAGACGCTGGAATTTTAACAAAGTCGATAGTGACAATTCCAGAATATGTTAAGCATTATTTAATTAGACATAATATCTGTAACTAAATTTTGTCTCTTAATACACAAGCGAGAGCTTATTTACACAAAATAGTGTACTATCTATAGGCAAAATAACCTACACTGTACATAACACAAATTACACTAAAGCATCTAATTTTAGCGAATTTTTCGTAAAACGAAATTATATATATATATATATATATATATATATATATATATATATATATATATATTATGATATACCGGGTGCGGTTTACCAATAGATAGCCGAGCCCCATGGAAATTACGTATTCAGAGAGCTTTTGTGTATATTACTCGTCGAAAAAATCGAGCTGCCGTATGCAGGCATTTTCGCAAAAATGTTTTTAGTGTTGCCGTGGAAATATTTTTTTTGTAAGATTTTTGTGATATGTTGGTAATTGATAATGCATGTTTGGTAACTTATTGTAAAAGAAAAGTTGTTGAATTTTTGTGAACAATATAATTTAGTGTAACATTACTGAAGCCAATTTCTGTAAAAAAAAGCGTGAATTTGTGTAAAAGAAATTTTTGCAAATTTTCATAATTTTTAAAAAATTTTTAGTCCTAAAGCTGTTGGTTTGCAGGTGCGTAAATAGCTTGAAGAGGTTCGTGGGCCAGGCAAATCATACCAGTTTTTTCTCGAACTTTTTTAGTTTATTTTCGGTAAATGTTTGTACTTTTAAAAACAACAAAGCTATGTTAATGAAATATGGTATATTGTTAGTACTATATAGGTTATACTGTCAACCAAATGTTCTTCTTTTATAAACAAGACATATTTGCCGTTAAAAACATTTTTACGAAAATTCGCTACCATAACGCTCTTGCTGCGTCCAGACTTTTTAGCGAATTAAAAAAAAAAATTCGCTTATGGGGAGATCTGTGTATATATATATATATATATATATATATATATATATATATATATATATATATATATATATATATATATATATATATATATATATATCCGACCGATAACTCAAAAAATAATGGCCCGATCTTGATAAAATTCGCAGAGTACCTTCCTTTTGCAAGTGGCTTGAACAAGTTCGTTAGCCAGGAAAATCGGACCAGGTTTTCCCGGAAAATTTTGTATTTTCTTTATAAAAAAATTTATATCTCCAGAAGTAACAAAGTAAAGGCAACCAAATTTGGAACACGTGTTTATATTATAAAGAGTACCAAAATTTAGGTCCCTAGCTTTAAAGACAAAGAAGTTATGGGCAGTAAAACAACAAATTTTGGAGTTTTCCTCAAAACGTCAAACTCGCAATTTTAAACGTCAAAATTGGCAATGTTTAGGCAAAGAATGTGAAACAAATACCGTTTGTGAAAAGAAAATATTGCAAGAAGAGTGTCCTGCAAACCCTTAAGTTTCAGATTCAACCGTCATTGCCCTTCATTTTACTAAAATGTTTACAGAATATCCATTTCAAATAGACCCTTTCTCTGATGTTTTGGTTGTCAGTTTAGTTAAGTTTGGTGACTTTTTGGAGAGTTATTTGTAGGTTTAGTGAAGTTTATGGTTTAACGGTCTATATTTTTTTTTAGCGAATTATCGTAGAACAAATTTGTTAATGCATTTTTGCATTTTTTTATCTAAATATGCGTTTATAAGAAAAAAATCTGGACGCAGTAAGTGCGTTTAGTAGCGAATTTTCGGTAAATTTGCAGATTAGCCCCCGAACGCTTTTCAAAAAACTGTTTTCAGAAACTTGCCCCCATCCCCCCTGGATCCACAAACCCCAAGAAAAATTTCTTGTTCACACCCCCCAAGGAAGTTACGGGACCAGGAGTGAGTAGGGGTGCATAATTTTTTTAAAACTAAATTTCATAGATCAAATTCGTTTATGCATTTTTGCCTTTTTTATCGAAATATAATGCGTTTCTAGGAAAAAATCTGGACGCAGTAAGTGCGTTTTGGTAGTGAATTTTCGGTAAATTTGCAGTTTAGCTTCCGAACGTTTTTCAAAAAACTTTTTTCAGAAACCTGCCCCCCTCCTCCCATGGATCTACAAACCCCAAGAAAAATTTCTTGTTCTTACCCCCCAAGGAAGATACGGGACCAGGAGTGAGTAGTGGTGCTGAGCGGGGTAGGTAGTAAAAAGGAAATATGAGCAGAAAATTCGAATAAAGCGGGCTTGAAAGCTGTCTTTTTCACATCTTGAAGCCATATCCCCCTTAAACCCTGCCTACCCCGCACACCACACCTATTCACTCCCAGTCCCATAACTTCCTTGGGGGTGTGAACAAGAAATTTTTCTTGTGGTTTGTGCATCCAGGTGGGGTCCTAGTAATGTTTCTGAAAACAATTTGTTGAAAAGCGTTCGGGAGATAATCTGCAAATTTACCGAATTTTCATTAAATCCTTAAAATTTCAATAACTCAATTTGCTATTAACGTAAGCTTTGTTGGATAGAAAACCAACATTTAATTTTTTTCAGGGTAGAAAAGAACAGAACAAGGCTGTACTCCAGACTGAATTTTATTAGGTAAAAGCCCAGGGCTTTTACCTAATAAAATTCAGTCTGGAGTACAGCCTTGTTCTGTTCTTTTCTACCCTGGAAATATGTCTAACCCAGACGTTGTGACGTTCAGAAGTTACCAACATTTAAGTTTATTTTCGATTTTTTTTTGTATATTTTCAAACCAAAAGTAATTTTGATAAAATATAGTACATTGTTTCTACCACATAGGCTATACCGGTAATCAGATTGATGCCTGCTAACATTTGCTATTAAAAACATTTTTATGGAAATTCACTTCCATAACACATTTGCTGCATCTAAACTTTTGAAAAATGTTTATATATTTTCAAACAATAAATTTATTTCAATGAAATATGGTACATTGTTTCTACTATATAGGCAAAGATTCATCAAAGAAAGACATTTGCTATTAAAAATATTTTAAAGAAAATTCGCTACCATAACGCACTTGCTGTGTCTAGAGATTTTTTAAATGATAAAATATTGTAGCTCTCTATGTGAGACTGACAAACAAGGCAACCTCAAACTCACTTTTGGAATTTTTTTTTAAACAAATGTAATGAGCTAACAATTTAAAAGTAAATTAAAAAACTTGGTTCTCGGCTTCCTCACGGGGGTTCTCTTAAAACAATTCACTAATAAGGAGATCCCGACTTTTGAATTTCGAACAAATTTCTTCAAATGAGCGCGAACTAGGCCTCCTAGAACCCATATCCATTGTCAGTATATATATATATATATATATATATATATATATATATATATATATATATATATATATATATATATATATATATATATATATATATATATATATATATATATATATATATATATAAATTGAAACTGACCCTGGATATGGGTTTTAGGAGGCTTAGTTCGCGCTCATTTAAAGAAATTTTTTCAAAATTCAAAAGTCGGGATCTCCTCATTAGTGAATTTTTTAAAGAAAATTGATTTAAAGGAAAGCCGTAATCTAAAATAGAACGAATATAGGATCAGCACACTGGGAGAACCTAAATCACCACAACACATTTAAAAAAACCTGAAGATCGTTTCAATAACAAAGTTAGCGTCATCAGATGATGTATAATTCTGAAAAAGAATTATTTATCCTCTGATGACGCTGACTTGGTTAGTGAATCGATAGTCAGGTTTTTTAAATGTTTTGTGGTGATTTGAGTTCTACAAGTGTGCTTATCAGTGCTCATCACAGGTTTCAATCTTCACGTAGTACCTAATACAGCATCTATAAAAAAAATCAAGGCAATTTAAATATGAGCGCCCCATTTTGTGTGATTTATTGTTCTCAATAAATTAAGCCCCTTTCCGCACCTGCTCTGTATATATCCAACGTGTTTGGTCCTTAGTAACTTTAGGTCGATTATATTTAAGTCAAATCTTCGTATTGAAAGGGGTAAAGAAACCAAAATTATAAATTTACTGGGCTTTCCTAAACAAAGAGATACAAAACCAATTGGCAAAGTTTGTTTATGTTCTTTAAATTTAGAAGCAAACAACGATTTCTCCATTTTCTCAATGATATATAACTCTAATCTACCAATAATTGTTTACATATACATAGACATTCTATATAATCGTATATCAATACTTTTTGCTTACACTGTCACGAGAGAAAAGGAAAAATCTGCTAAGAACGGGAACAAAGGAAGACATTTGTTGGTTTGGAGATTAAATAAATGTATCGTTGGAAAATGTATCGCTGAAACTATCAATTTATCAAAGACAGCAAACGGCAACAGAACCAGAATCGAGAGGCGAGGGAGGAATTGGTCCGTCTCGTCCTATCGAAAACAACTTAACGATATTATTAATCGTTCTTGATCGGGGGTGGCTTTGTTGACAGCCATTCTTCAACTTATCAGACTGCCGATGTTGATGGAACAATTTATGATGACTGGCATACGTTTATAATATTTTGACTTGTCGATTAGCTGAATAATCCCTAGAGGTGACGGTTAGCCGACTGAATTTATACGGGCCGGTCCCAAAATAATGATACATTCTTCACATCACATTACGATTTAGCCAAATGTATATTTTATTGACATACATGCGTTATCATCAAAATGAAATTATACTGAAGGAAAGGAAATTTGTAAAACACCCACAAACTGTTTTTCACCAATTTTATTATTCAAAATTTTTTACTGTCGATTTTATGGTAATGAGTACATAATAAATAATTTTAAAAACTGTATAGTATGTTGCTGCTATTAGATCAACAGGTATTAATTGTTTGATCTTGAACCTCGGTGGTTCAGGGGTAAGAATGTGTGCCTCTGAACCGAAGAGTACTGGGTTCGATCCCAGGGTACTCCTTTCACTTTTTCAGTACAAACTGTAATATTAACATCAACCGAGGTTCTGGCATTGTATTTGAGCAAGTTGAATGTCTGCACGTTCCTCCCTTCGGAGGGGGTGTAAAGCCGTCGGTCCCGTGTCCATGCGATGTTGGGCACGTTAAAGATACCTACCCCCCTTACAGAAAGTCAGGGGTTCGCCAAAATTTCCAGGATAGTAAGGTGAAACTGCGCCCTGGCGTCGGTGATTGGCCATAGTCGCGGAAATAGGCCGACGTTAAAGAAACAAAACACACACACAATTTTTTGATCTTCACTTTAAATAAATAAAAGTCTGCATGCAAAAAGTGCATTATGTTATGTCGGTCTGTCGGTCTGCCGATCAGTCGGTCTGTCGGTCCGTTGGTCTGTCGGTCTGTATGTCTGTCTGTTTGTTATCGTCTTGAAATTTGGTATACAGTTAGCACTAGACAAACGAACAGTTCGGATTGTTTTTGGGTAAAATCGCTTTAGAGGGTAGGAGATGAATCGGGGGCGATTTGGTGAAAATTGATATTTTTTCGTCGAAATTTGAGTAATATAATATTTTAGGGTTTATATATTAGAACACTTTTAATTTCATCAAACAACTGGTATTCTGTGCTGAAATTAGGGGTTGAATGTGTGGGGGTGGAATATTGTTGACAAAATTTTCGATTTTTTTTTGCTAAAACGGCGTAAAAAGTCTCAACGCATATAGAAAACTTGATTCTGGAACAATTTTTTTTTGTCCGTCGGTCTGTCGGTATGTCGGCATGTACGTCTGTCTCTTAATAGGCGCAATAACTTTCGAACGAACTCAGATATCATCTTCAAATTTGGTAACCAGTTAACACCCGACAAAGGAACGCTTTGCATTGTTTTTAGATAAAATCGCTTTAGGGGGTAGGGATAAATAAGGGATGATTTTGTGCAAATTGACATTTTTCCAATGAAACTCGAATAATATAAAGTTGCAACACTTTATGGGCACAGGAATACACATATTTTTTTTTGTGGTCAAGTGCTCAAGATAAGGTCTTTCTGAAGAGAATAAATTATCACAGCTATGTGAAAAATATATATGTTGTTGTGGATGGCCATTCCTCTAAGCTGTATCCAATTAATGCAGGAGTTCCTCAAGGTTCAGCTTTAGCCCCTACTTTGTTTCTTCTCCACATCAATGACCTCCTCTCGAGCACATCCAACCCAGTTCACAGCTACGCGGACGACAGCACCCTCCATTCAAATATACAATATTCTAAGCCTGTCTCTTTAGCCCAATTAGATGAGGATCGCAGACTCATGGAGGGTTCTGTCTCCGTGGATCTCCAAAAAATATTAGACTGGGGAAGTAGAAATCTTGTACAATTCAACCCCACCAAAACTAAGTCTTGCTTTCTTTCTCACAAGAGATACACCAGCCCTAGACCCATCACAATGAACAACCAAGTTATTCAAAGTAATGAGTCCTTTTCTCTTGTTGGCATTTCTGTGGATCGAAATCTTAATTGGCACCAACATGTCACATCAATTGCAGAAGCGGCTGCTAAGAAATTAGGTTTCCTCTTTCGGGCTCGCAAATACTTTTTACCAGCTAATCTCTATAACTTATATACTTCACAAATAAGGCCAAACCTCGAATACTGCTCCCACATCTGGGGTGCCGCTGCCGCTTCTACACTCGCTATCCTGGACTCCATTCAAAAGAGAGCTATACGTTCATCGCTGACCCTACCCTCACCCAAAGGCTGCCATCCCTTGCCCACCGACGTGCCGTTGGTAACCTCTCTCTCTTTTATAGATATCTGCACGGGCACTGCTCAGAGGAGCTTTTCTCCATAGTTCCCCCACCTGCTGCCCCCAACAGATCTACCAGGGGAACAGAGCGAATGCACCCTTTTACTGTCCAGGTCACCAGACATAGAACATCTTGTTATGCCCGCTCTTTTGTCCCGAGGACTTCCAAGTTGTGGAATTCCTTGCCAGCACATGTTTTTCCTTCTCCTCCGAACCTCCAAACCTTCAAGTCCAGAATTAACAAGCTGCCTCTTTCCTCCTTATCAACACCCACGGTACGATAGTATTTAGGCTGTAAGCCCTCGTGGTGTGTTGTTGAAATTAAAAAACTCTGATTTAATTTGCAGCACTTTTTTCACTGTTCCTAATTCAATAAAGTAATTCTTTATAACTTTTAACATAAGGTTAAATCACTGATGTATTATATATTATTCTTATGAAAATTCACCACCATAACGCACTTGTTGCACCCCGAACTTTTTCTTTAATAATTATTTTACCCTAATTCACAAATTTGTATGTCTTAGTTGTGTGGGAGGATGTGTACTAAATTTTTTTGTCTCCAGTGTCCTAAAAATCTATACTCTGTTCTGCTGGATATTTAAATAAATAAATGAATTGTTAAATGATGAATGAATAAATAAATAAATAAAAATAAAACTGTGGACGCAGAAAGTGCGTTATGGTAGTGAATTTTCATAAAAATATTGTATGTCTTTTTTAAAGAAAGCAGACATGAAATTTGGTTACCAGTATAACCTATATAGTAGATACAATGTGTCATGTTTCATGAAAAGAACTTTATTGTGTGAAAATGTACCAAAATTTCCAAAGGTAAACTTAAAGTGTTCCCGAAAAAACTCGTTTCTTGGTCAACCGTATAGGTTAATAGCAAATAATAGAAAATTCGACAAAAGTTATATACCATTAAACGATAATCTCTATAGCTAAGACTACTGCCAAGCATCAGAGAAAGAGTCTATTTGAAATGAATTTTCTGGAAACATTTTATTAAAATGAAGGACAATGACGGTTGAAACTAAGACTTCAGGGTTTGTAAAACATTTTTCTTGAGACATTTCATTTCCATAGCCCGTATTAGATTCAAGTTCTTTGCCTAAATGTTGCCAATTTTGACGTTTAAATCACAACTTTGACGTTTTGTGCAAAACCCCAATTTATTTTTCTTTAAATGCCTATAACTTTTTTGTCTTTCGACCTACAGAGCTAAGTTTTGGTAGGTAGCTTACCTATAATGATATAAATCCGTGTACCTTGCCCTTACTTTGTTAATTCCGGAGATATAATTTTTTTTCGAATGAAAACTCAAAATTTTCCCGGAAAACCTTGTCCGATTTTCCTGACTAACGAACCTATCCAATCAATTTACAAAGGGAAGGTACGTGCCAAATTTTATCAAAATCGGCCCATTACTTTTTGATTTATCGGTGTGATATATATATATATATATATATATATATATATATATATATATATATATATATATATATATATATATATATATATATATAAACATATAAAAATTGAAACTGACCCCAGATATGTGTTCTGAGGGGCCTAATTAGCGTTCATTTGAAGAAATTTTTTCAAATTTCAAAATTCAAAAATCGGGATCTCCTCATTATTGAATTTTTTAAAGAAAATTCACTAAAAATAAATGATGGAGCACGTGCTATATCATCAAATAATTAGGTGTGCTGCAAAACAAGCAATAACTTGTTTTTCTACACTATGAAAGCTTACCTGTAAATTTTCACGATTCGTATTCAGCACTGAAAGCACCGAGACGACAAGTAGAATTTATGTCGTTGTTCAAAAGTGAATCTTGATAGCGAGACGAAAGCAGACATAGCTGTAAAGTAATGCTGGGTAAATGCAGGATATTCTTAGATTATGTTTTGATTACCTTTATTTTTAAACACTGAAATATTTCAGTGCTCGGTAGATGCATACATAATATTTACACAGCGCGATCTAATGATTTGCATATTCTGTTTACGATTGCAATGTTTCATTTCTACACTGACTACAGATAAAATCCTCACCAGTTCAGTGTCCAAAACATGTCTTTACCTTGTAAAAAGATGCTTGTAGGTACTTTGCAACATCCCAGGACAACATTCATGTTATTTTATGTAAAAAATAATCAACTGAAAACATAACAAAACATGACCCAACGCAGAAAGTGGCTTATGGTAGCGAGTTTGCATAATTTTTTTCAAATGCTAATTAAAAATTTTTGTAATATAGAAACCTTAATTTTTGCAAGTGGTAGTGCAGGCATCAATTTGGTCACCAGTATAAACTATATAGTAGAAACAATGTATCACATTTTATCAAAATAACTTGTTTGAAAATGTATAACAAGTTTCCGAAAATGAACTTTTCCGAGAAAACTCGATTCCTAACCGACGAACCTTAGGTAAATAGTAAATTGAGTTATTGAATTTTGAAGCATTTAATGAAAATTCGCTACCAAATTGCACTTACTGCGTCTCCATTTTTTTACAAACATGCATCATATTACGATGAAAAATGCAAAAATGCAATAAGGAACGTTCAAAAAAAATTGTAGCTGTCAACAACGACTTGTGGGCCAGCCTGCGATTATCAAAATAATTTTATAAGATGCAGCTCAAGACACCTTATAAGTAAAGTATACCATTTTTTCTCGTATCTTGCATAATAAAAATTATATTGTGCTTTACCGTAACAATGCGTCACGCTGTATATATGTAAACAGAAAGTAAACTCGGATATGGATTCTAGGGGGCCTAGTTTACGCTCATTTGAAGAAATATTTTAGGATTCAAAAGCCGCGGTCACCTCATTAACGAATTTTTTCTACGAAAATTAGCTAAAAATTAGAGACCGTTAAACCATAAACTTAACTAAAGCAACTGCGAAAGCACCAGAGAAAGTGTCTATTTGAAATTAATTTTCTGGAAATATTTTATTAAAATGAAGAACACTCTTTTCATAATCCGTATTTCTTTCAGGTTCTTTGCCTAAAAGTTGACAGTTTTGACGTTTCAAATAGCGACTTTTTACGTTTTGAGGAAAACCCCAGTTTTTTTCTTTCTTTAAATGCCTCTAACTTGGTCTTTAAACTTAGAGACCTAAATTTTGGTAAATGGTTCACCCCGTATATATATATATATATATATATATATATATATATATATATATATATATATATATATATATATATATATATATATATATATATATATATATAATTGAAACTGTCCCTGGATATAGGTTCTAGTGGGGCCTAGTTCGCGCTCATTTCAAGAAATTTTTTTCTAAATTTAAAAGTCGGGATCTATTACTAGTGATTTTTTTTAAAGAAAACTCACTAAAATAAGCACTTGTGAAGCCACGACTGTATTAAATATGGAACGGTTTCACTAAATTAGGGCAAGAACAAACAACCGGATATGCTGTTTAAATTGAGTTGTCTTAAAACTTCCATCATATCTTTATCAGACTATTTTTTATACAAAAACTAGCTAAAAAATCATCGGAATAACAACAATCTGATTAGATAACGGTAAAGTGAAATGAGTTAAAAATAAATTGAAAAAAGTAGTAACTCACTAGGATTAGAACTCGTCATGTAGGAGTCCATTATCCGATGTACATGCCTTAAACTTGGATACGCTTGACATGTATGTACTAGCAGCTATATCTCGTAATACATGTAATCGTCTAACGTCTACTATATACACAAAACAAATTTGATTTAGAATTGACTTTCTGCTCATATTTTAACGAAATACCGGAAATAACGCCTTAGAGACATATCTAGGAGCTCGTTAGTCATTTATTGTGGTATTTTTCACTCAGATTCGTACTCTTACCATCATAATTATCAATTTTGACGTTTTAACTTTCTTGAATCAGATTTAATTAAAAATTAATTTACGTCTAACTTTTTTGTCTTTTAACATAGAGATCTGAATTTTGGTACGTAGGATAGCCTGTATGACAGAAACCAGAGTGCCAAATTTGGTTGTCCCTACTTTGTTATTTCCGGAGATATATTGTTTTCTCGAAAGAAAACACAAAATTTTTCAGGAAAACCTTGGTCGATTTTCCTGACTAACGAACTTGTTCAAGTTACTTGCAAGAGGAAGGCATGTACCAAATTTGATAAAAATCGGCCCATTCCTTTTTGAGTGATCTGTGATATATATATATATATATATATATATATATATATATATATATATATATATATATATATATATATATATATATATATACATATATCTCAGTAGCTGTGGCGAAAATAAGTGTATGGGGAAAATCTATGCCCTGCCCCCCCGATAACTCAAAAACTCGGGACGCAGCAAGTGCGTTATGGTAGTGAATTTTTATTAAATGCTTCAAATTTAAATAACTCAATTTTTTATAAACTTAGAGAGTTTAATTTTAACACGTAGTAAGGTTTTTCCTAAGGCAAGATATCCACAAAATTTCATTAAAATAACTTTGTAATTTTCGGAGAAAAAATTTTTTTCGAAAGAAAATTTAAAATTTGAATAACTAAATTTTCTCTAAACTTAGGAAGTTGAATTTTGGTACGTAGTAAGGTTGAGGCAACATATATAGTAAATTTCATTAAAACAGCTTTGTTACTTTCGGAGAAAAAAAATTTTTCGAAAGAAAACTCAAAATTTTCCGGAAAACCCCGTCTCATTTTTCTGGATAACGAACTCATCCAAGCCATTAATAAAAGACAGGCACTCGCCAAGTTTCATCGAAATCGGTTAATTATTTTTTGAGTTATCATATATATATATATATATATATATATATATATATATATATATATATATATATATATATATATATATATATATATATAATATATATATAATATATATATATATATATATATATATATATATATATATATATATATATATATATATATATATATATATATATATATATAAACATATAAAAATTAAACCTATTTACAAATGAACTTTAAAAAGATATTATGCTGTGACAATACATCTCTCAAGCACCCTAAAATATAATCAAAATGTGCACAGTTATATATGTTTTATTTCTTTTTCCCTTGTCTTAATACACTACATATTTTATGACAATCGATTTAATTTACTTATTTGATTTCATAAATAGTCGGTTAATAGTGACTTGGAATGAAGTAGACACCACATCTTCAAACATATTAAGAGAATATGAGTAAATCAACAGCAACTAGGAATGAATTCGGTCAGTCCCCCAGCCACGTGGTTAAAAAACACTGGCTGTATGAGTGGTTACAACTCTACCTCTAAATAAAAGGACTGTAACAGCGGCAGAAGCAGAAGACAATGGAAGCTGTGTGTATTCGGAAAGAAACTATTGACTATTAATAACAACAATTGACTAAAAACGCTGCGAGTTGTAAGGAAAAAAATAATTATTCTACAGAGGTGATAAATGATAATAAATTACAATAGGGTTATATATAATCGTAAATGCTTCCAATAATTAACAATCAGTGAATTCAGTATTATTGACATTTCTCTGAAACTTAAAAATGAATTTCATGAGTCAATGACAATAAGAGAGGAATTGACTAACCAACAGCAACCACATACTTATGATTTAAACATAAATGTTTCAAATTTGAATAGCTCAATTTTCTGTAACCCTAGAAAGCTGACTTTTGGCACATAGTTAGGTATTTCCCAAAGCAATATGTAGACCAAATTTTATCGAAATTTTCGGAAAAAATTTTTTTTTGAAAGAAAACTCAAAATTTTCCCGGAAAACCCCGTCCGATTTTCCTGGCCAACGAATTCATCCAAGCCATTAATAAAAGAAAGGCACTTGCCGAGTTTCATCTAAATCGGTTAATTATTTTTTGAGTTATCAGACGGATACATATATATATATATATATATATATATATATATATATATATATATATATATATATATATATATATATATATATATATATATATATATATATATATATATATATATATATATATATATATATATATATATATATATATATATATATATATATATATATATATATATATAACATATAAAAATTCAAACTGACCCCGGATATGGGTTCTAGGGGTCCTAATTCGCGCTCATTTGAAAGAATTTTTGCAAAGTCTCACCATCGATACCTCTCTATTAGTGAATTTTTTTTAATAAAAATTCACTAAAAATAATAGGCTGATTTTGATGAAATTTGGTGAATACCTTCATTTCGCAAGTGGCTTGGACAATTTCGTTATCCAAGAAAATCGGCCCAGGTTTTCTCGGAAAATGTTGTTTTTTTTTTTTCGAAAAAAAATTATACCGCCCGAAATAACAAAGTAGGGGCAACAAAACTTATTTCGCCGATTGATATTATTATAGGTAAATTACCCAATAAAACTGAGCTCTGTGGGTTAAAAGCCAAAAAATTATAAAAAAAAAATTTGGGTTTTCCTCAAAACATCAAATTTGCGATTTAAAACGTCAAAATTGGCAACATTTAGACAAAGAACCTGAAACGAATACGAGCTCTGGAATGAAGATGTCTTAAGAATATTTTACAAAGCGTGAAGTCTTAGCTTCGACCGTCATTGTCCTTCATTTTACTAAAATATTTCCAGAAAATTCATTTCAAATAGACCCTTTCTCTGATGCTTTGGTAGTAGTTTTAGCTATAGAGTTTATCGTTTAAATGTATGTAATTTATGTAAAAAATCAATAAGGCTCAATATATCTGTTTTTATACAAGATACAAAAAAAATTGTATACATTAATTATAGGGTGTCTTGAGCTACATCTTAAAAATCTTTCTACAATCACAGGATGGCCATTAAGTCGTTGGTGATACAAATTTTCTTTCTTTCTTAATCGAACATGCCTTATGTTATTGCATTTTTCATTAAAGTATAATGCATGTTTGTAAGAAAAGAAATTTGAGATGCAGCAATTGCGTTATGGTAGCGAATTTTCATTAAATGCTTTAAATTGGAATAGCTCAATTTGCTATTAACCTGTAATTTTGACCAAGAAACCAGTTTTTTCGGGAACACTTTAAGTTTACTTTCGGAAATTTTTATACATTTTCAAACAACAAAATTATTTTGATGAAAGATGGCACATTGTTTCTCCTATATAGGTTATACTGGTAACCAAATTTGATGCCTGCTTTCTTAAAAAAAAAAAACAAATATATTTGCCATTAAAACATTTTAATGGAAATTCACTACCATAACTCACTTGCTGCGTCTAGACTTTTTATAACGACTAAAAAATGTAACATTAAAACAAACTTTCAGGCATCGTCAAATATGTATCTATAATTACACAAGGCAAATCATTACCTGTTACGTAATTGACGTTTCTAAATCTACTAACAGCGAACGCTCTAAATGAGAAAAGTGAAGCTTTAGATAGGTAGCTATATACCGAATATATATATATACAGGGTCTCCCAAGTTGAGTAGCCTATTAGATTATTTTCCAAACTATGCATATCTGAATGCTGAAAATTTGCACATGGGGGTTGCAGAAGATGCTCTATCTGAAAAAAATAATTTTCAAAATGGCGCACTTCCGGTTCTACCAGAAGTAGGTGCTAACTTTGTTATTTTAAATAGAACACCCTGTGTATTATTACATTTTTAGAATGCTTATTTGATTTTAGGTGGACTTTTATTAACAAACCTTAGTCCTATCTTCAAATGTTATCGAAATATTTCAATTTTTTCGAAAATTCGAGCCACGAGAAGGCTTTTTTTATAAGGGTATTTTAGCTTTCTGGTGGGTGTGTTAGGTTATTTTTTTAAACTGTGCATTGCAGGACAACAAAGGTGTGTTGCGACATTATTGAAACAATATTTCATATACAGGGTGTTTTGTGTAATGTATATGAATTCCGTAGCTTCCAAACTACGAAACTACGAGTGATAGTATTTTATTATCTAAAATTATATATATATATATATATATATATATATATATATATATATATATATATATATATATATATATATATATATATTATTTCCAGCTATAAATTATTATCAAAACCCAAAAGCTTTATTAGGAAAGTCATAGTAATGTCCTACAAGTGCTAGATACGAAGTCATACGATACCCATTTCCATTTTTTTGAGTAATTGGTTCATGCTAGGAGGTTCTTGCAAGCATCTAAGGATTCTTAAATTATAATTCATTTTATAAAAGCGTACTTTCTCTGGAGAGTAAAGTAAGAAGGAAATTCATAATAAGTATATTTTCCAGGCGTATCATATCTACAATCTGAGGAAAAGCAAGCCAAAATGAGTTTTTTATCTTTTATGGGCATGCTAAGACGTCCCCCATTAGGTTACGTTCAACGCGGAATAATATTTCTCTCTATGGAAATGCAAAATAGAATTTCAGATCTTTGCTAAAAAAATTTTACGCGAGATTGTTCAATTTATTTATTATTTAACCTGACTTCTTGGCCTCTTATATTCGAATATTTATGTTTTATTATTTATGAACTGGATTTTGTTAGGATGCGTGTATAAAGATGTCTTGACTCAGTAAACTTAAGGTAATAAACGTAAATTTGTGCCGAGAGCATTGGAGTAAATATGCTGAAAATAATGGATCTTAAGAAACCGTATATACAGTGCCAAATAAAACGAAGCCAGGGTTGCCGAATATATACAGGGTCTCCCAAGTTGAGTAGCCTATTAGATTATTTTCCAAACTATGCATATCTGAATGCTGAAAATTTGCACCACATGGGGGTTGCAGAAGATGCTCTATCTGAAAAAAATAATCTCCAAAATGGCGCACTTCCGGTTCTACCAGAAGTAGGTGCTAACTTTGTTATTTTAAATAGAACACCCTGTGTATTATTACATTTTTAGAATGCTTATTTGATTTTAGGTGGACTTTTATTAACAAACCTTAGTCCTATCTTCAAATGTTATCGAATTATTTCAATTTTTTCGAAAATTCGAGCCACGAGAAGGCTTTTTTATAAGGGTATTTTAGCTTTCTGGTGGGTGTGTTAGGATATTTTTTTAAACTGTGCATTGCAGGACAACAAAGGTGTGTTGCGACATTATTGAAACAATATTTCATATACAGGGTGTTTTGTGTAATGTATATGAATTCCGTAGCTTCCAAACTACGAAACTACGAGTGATAGTATTTTATTATCTAAAATTATATATATATATATATATATATATATATATATATATATATATATATATATTATTTCCAGCTATAAATTATTATCAAAACCCAAAAGCTTTATTAGGAAAGTCATAGTAATGTCCTACAAATGCTAGATACGAAGTCATACGATACCCATTCCCAGTTTTTTGAGTAATTTGTTCATGCTAGGAGGTTCTTGCAAGCATCTAAGGATTCTTAAATTATAATTCATTTTATAAAAGCGTACTTTCTCTGGAGAGTAAAGTAAGAAGGAAATTCATAATAAGTATATTTTCCAGGCGTATCATATCTACAATCTGAGGAAAAGCAAGCCAAAATGAGTTTTTTATCTTTTATGGGCATGCTAAGACGTCCCCCATTAGGTTACGTTCAACGCGGAATAATATTTCTCTCTATGGAAATGCAAAATAGAATTTCAGATCTTTGCTAAAAAAATTTTACGCGAGATTGTTCAATTTATTTATTATTTAACCTGACTTCTTGGCCTCTTATATTCGAATATTTATGTTTTATTATTTATGAACTGGATTTTGTTAGGATGCGTGTATAAAGATGTCTTGACTCAGTAAACTTAAGGTAATAAACGTAAATTTGTGCCGAGAGCATTGGAGTAAATATGCTGAAAATAATGGATCTTAAGAAACCGTATATACAGTGCCAAATAAAACGAAGCCAGGGTTGCCGAATATATACAGGGTCTCCCAAGTTGAGTAGCCTATTAGATTATTTTCCAAACTATGCATATCTGAATGCTGAAAATTTGCACCCCATGGGGGTTGCAGAAGATGCTCTATCTGAAAAAAATAATCTCCAAAATGGCGCACTTCCGGTTCTACCAGAAGTAGGTGCTAACTTTGTTATTTTAAATAGAACACCATGTGTATTATTACATTTTTAGAATGCTTATTTGATTTTAGGTGGACTTTTATTAACAAACCTTAGTCCTATCTTCAAATGTTATCGAAATATTTCAATTTTTTCGAAAATTCGAGCCACGAGAAGGCTTTTTTATAAGGGTATTTTAGCTTTCTGGTCGGTGTGTTAGGATATTTTTTTAAACTGTGCATTGCAGGACAACAAAGGTGTGTTGCGACATTATTGAAACAATATTTCATATACAGGGTGTTTTGTGTAATGTATATGAATTCCGTAGCTTTCAAACTCAAAAAACTTGTTTATTTCAAATAGAACACCCTGTATTTTATTATTTTATCAAATGCTTCTGAAGACACTCTTTCAAACTGTATTAGCATTCCCTATACCTAAAAACGATTTTTCTTGAGTTATTGACATTTTTTAGAAAAAAGCATAGAATTCCGCAAAAAAAAGTTAATTAATTAACTTATTCAATAGAACACCCTGTATTTTATTGTTTTATCAGATGCACTAGAAGTCACTATTTAATATGTATTAGCATTCCCTATACCTAGAAACCATTTTCCTTGAGTTATTTACAACTTTTGGAAGAAAGCACAGAATGCCACAAAAATAAGTTAGTTAATAAACTTATTAGAGTGCTGTCTACAGTTTGACGTTTCAGTAATGTGACATTATTGTTTTATTACCTGAGTTGATGTATGTTTGTGTGAACAATAATTATTATTGTTATATCTTGTATATCGTGTTGGGCGAATTATCATAAATAGATAAATAAAAATAAAATAAATTACGACTCGAGAGTATAATGGAAAGCCGTAACTACTCACATGAACAATTGCTCAATTTGTTTTACTTTTACGGGGAGTGTAGCAGAATTGCCAGCAGGACATGTCGAATGTTCAACGAACGGTATCCTGAGGTACCACCAATGACAATTAAAAAATTCAGAAGGTACGAATCAAACTTCTTGAGCACTGGTAGCTGCCATATGAAAAACTCATCAAGAAACGCACCACTAACAGGAAACGAAGACGCTGAAATCACTGTATTATCGTATTTTGAAGCCCATCCCCAGGCATCAGTAAAAACTGCTGAAGCTGATTTGAACCTGTCGCATTCGACAATACATAGAATATTGCGTAAGCACAATATGCACGATTATAAATTTACAACTGTGAATTTTCAACAACCTAGTGATGCAACACGAAGAGTGGAATTTTGTCAATGGCTCCTGGATCGTCACCAAAATAGTCCCTCCTTTATAAAAAATATAATTTGGACAGACGAAGCCAAGTTTTCACATGAAGGAATTTTTAACAGACACAAATCGCATCACTGGGCACAGCAAAATCCTCATGTGATAAGAGAGCGCTGTTTCCAGAATAAATTTAGTTTTAATGTATTTGCTCTTCTAATGGACAATAAAATTTCTTACTGTATTTACGATAGTAACCTTACCTCCAATCAGTACCTAAGAATCTTACGAACCACAGTCAGTGATTTCCTGGACACTCTACCCCTCAACCATCATATCAATTGTTGGTATCAACTAGATGGTGCCCCTGCGCATTCTTCAGCAGATGTCAAGGTGTACATGAATGAAGTGTTCGAAGATAGGTGGATAGGACGCGAAGGAAGATATGTTTGGCCTTCACGGTCACCCGATCTGACGCCGCTCGATTTTTACTTGTGGGGCAAGATCAAGTCAGACGTTTATGCAACTCCAGTTAATTCAAGAGAAGAACTTGAAAACCGAGTTCGAAATAGTCTCGACAACCTTAATCCCTTCGAAATACAGCGTGCAACAAGTGATGGAGTTCTATCTCGCTTGGAAAGATGTGTTAATGCAAATGGTGGACAATTTGAACAATTCCTATGATAATATAATTTCTTTTATGTGTGACAGACATTCACATATATACATAAATACATACATAAATGCATAGATTATTAACATAATACTGTATTGACCGAATTCTGCACTTTTTTTTATTAAATTGTTAACAACTCAAAAAAATGGTTTCTAGGTATAGGGAATGCTAATACAGTTTTAAATAGTGACTTCTAGTGCATCTGATAAAACGATAAAATACATGGTGTTCTATTGAATAAGTTAATTAATTAACTTTTTTTGCGGAATTCTGTGCTTTTTTCTAAAAAATGTCAATAACTTAAGAAACATCGTTTTTAGGTATAGGGAATGCTAATACAGTTTGAAAGAGTGTCTTCAGAAGCATTTGATAAAATAATAAAATACAGGGTGTTCTATTTGAAATAAACAAGTTTTTTGAGTTTGAAAGCTACGGAATTCAGATACATTACACAAAACACCCTGTATATGAAATATTGTTTCAATAATGTCGCAACACACCTTTGTTGTCCTGCAATGCACAGTTTAAAAAAATATCCTAACACACCCACCAGAAAGCTAAAATACCCTTATAAAAAAAGCCTTCTCGTGGCTCGAATTTTCCAAAAAATTGAAATATTTCGATAACATTTGAAGATAGGACTAAGGTTTGTTAATAAAAGTCCACCTAAAATCAAATAAGCATTCTAAAAATGTAATAATACACAGGGTGTTCTATTTAAAATAACAAAGTTAGCACCTACTTCTGGTAGAACCGGAAGTGCGCCATTTTGGAAATTATTTTTTTCAGATAGAGCATCTTCTGCAACCCCCATGTGGTCCAAATTTTCAGCATTCAGATATGCATAGTTTGGAAAATAATCTAATAGGCTACTCAACTTGGGAGACCCTGTATATATTCGGCAACCCTGGCTTCGTTTTATTTGGCACTGTATATACGGTTTCTTAAGATCCATTATTTTCAGCATATTTACTCCAATGCTCCTGGCACAAATTTACGTTTATTACCTTACGTTTACTGAGTCAAGACATCTTCATACACGCATCCTAAGAAAATCCAGTTCATAAATAATAAAACATAAATATTCGAATATAAGAGGCCAAGAAGTCAGGTTAAATAATAAATAAATTGAACAATCTCGCGTAAAATTTCTTTAGCAAAGATCTGAAATTCTATTTTGCATTTCCATAGAGAGAAATATTATTCCGCGTTGAACGTAACCTAATGAGGGACGTCTTAGCATGCCCATAAAAGATAAAAAACTCATTTTGGCTTGCTTTTCCTCAGATTGTAGATATGATACGCCTGGAAAATATACTTATTATGAATTTCCTTCTTACTTTACTCTCCAGAGAAAGTACGCTTTTATAAAATGAATTATAATTTAAGAATCCTTAGATGCTTGCAAGAACCTCCTAGCATGAACGAATTACTCAAAAAACTGGGAATGGGTATCGTATGACTTCGTATCTAGCATTTGTAGGACATTACTGTGACTTTCCTAATAAAGCTTTTGGCTTTTGATAATAATTTATAGCTGGAAATAATATATATATATATATATATATATATATATATATATATATATATATATATATATATATATATATATATATATATATATATATATATATATATATATATATATATATATTATTTTAGATAATAAAATACTATCACTCGTAGTTACGTAGTTTGGAAGCTTACACAATAGGTTTTCTTTGTGATTAATGCAATACTCGTGGTAGATATTAGCTTTTCAAGCGTTAGAAATATGTTAGTGCTAAGCTCAAGCGTCAGCTTTTGAACAAATATTAGGTGCCCAAAATTTTGTCTGCCTGTAATTGAAGACCTTGTTGCAAAAACCGGCCAAGTCCTAAAATTAAAATTTGTGAGAAATCAAAAAAACTTTCTAAATTTGGAAATAAATTTGCAACTGTCCCAAATTTTGGTTTAAATATAGATATTATTGTTATTTGTTATATGGCCCAATATAAAATTGAAATTTTGTAAAAATCACACCAAAAGTGATTTTTGAAAATTTGGACTTGTCCGAATTTTGCACCAAAATATAAAAAAAAAAACACAAAATTTATTAAACCAATATTTATTTCATAAATAAAATATTATTCAAGTACAGAACTACATAAACGAAGAGTCTGATTCATAGGCTGCGTCTTCTAAAGGTTCCTCTCGAGGTTCTACCGCCTCCACTTGTGGTTCTGGTTCTTCTCCAACTTCCGCGAATATTCTATTGTAGTAACCGTGGTATGCTTCTGGTACATATTTCTTAACTAATAGCTTCACATCTTCCACCTTTTTTTCATTTATTGGCAAAGGATAGGCCTGGGTCATCTTTGTCGTAGGTAGCGATAAATTAGTGCCAAGCTTAGTAGCGGAAAATTTATCGAAAATTGGAAATGAAACGTTAGTGCTACATTCAATGAAGTTAGAATCGCTTTGATATTTAAATAATCGGAATGTTGAGATAGAAAATTTTGTTTTTTTTTTTGGCTGGTAAACGTTGCTTTAAAAATGGGTTTAAAATGCTCGGTGAAGTCCATTATTATGTCCTGAGTTACATCTACGACCCGAAACATTTTGCTAGTTTTTCTTACTAGTTCTTTCCATTCGGCAGGTACGTAAACTCGTTCTCTTCTTCTTTTCTCTTTTTCTATTAAGCCAAAGGAGCGGTCACAGGGTAAAAAACTATGACCAGGCTCAGGATATTGATGAATAACTTGAGTAATATTTTTAATACGCTGATTAACCAAAGTGAACAAATATTTGGTGATAGTATGATTTTTGTTCTGAGCAAACGAGTTGTCAGAAAACAGGTACAATGTTGTATAGATTCGGAAAGAAGCGTAGTAATATAATGGTGGATAAAACTAATGACTTCGTTGCTACTTTTTTTTGATGTGGCCTCGTCGTACATGTAAAATGATGATAACCCGGTTTTTCCAGAAAAAATACAAAAGTTGTAGTATTGCCACAGCTGTCGCTTATAAAAAACGTCTCCAGCCGGAACATGCGGGAGAGGAAGATTTTGTTGGTAGTCAAAACAAAAAACTTCTACTGTTTCATCGGTCTTGGCAAGCAGGGTTTTCTCTTTCATCGATGTATAGAATACTTCCGCTTTTCTAATATGTAATGTTTTTTCTCTCTCTAGTACATGTTTGGTCTCAGGATCTTGCTCTGCTGCTGTTAAATTTTCCAACCTATCGCATGTCTGACATGTATCCGAACGAGGAGAACCAAAGCTTATATTTTAGTTTTCGCGAAAATGACGAAAGTAGAAGTCATACGAAACCTTTGCTTGACATTTTTCTTCACGTTTAAGTTTTTCAGAGACATCTGGTTCATATTTTTCCAAGTATAACCTATACATTTTGGAAACGTTCAGATCAGACGATAAATAGGTCCGACGTTCGTTTTTCTCTCGACTATAATGTGATGAGCGCTTGGGAAAGCTTAGTATATGGTTATCTATAGCAGCTATAATATTCCTAGGAATTTTGTTAGGGCGATTATTATGTTTACCCCTCATGTCCAGTGGCGCGGCGATTTTTTCTTTTAAAGTGAGCCCTATACGATTTGCCCGGTGTTTGGTAATTCCATGGATTGAACAAAATGCCTGTCTGCAGACCATATATTCAGTACCTTTAACACGAATCTGAAATATAAGCATATTTAAGATTTAATGTTTTTGAATAGTACGTACAAAAATAATAAAAATCATTTTGAAAAATATAAAAGCCGAACCCATTTTTAAAGGAAAAATCTAATTATTAAAAAGTTAAAAACAAAGTTCAGTAAATTTAGTAAAGGAAAATTATGTCTAACGTCCGCCATTTTATTTTTTTATAATGTATCCAGCGACACCTCACTTAACAAATTCGGTTAAGCCGTTTAGGCTATAGAAGGGAAAAAAGAAAAACCAAAATGGTGTCTAGTGTCCGCCATTTTGATTTTTTTGTGGCGTAATATAAAATACCGTAAGTAAACAATGTGAATCCGCCACAAACATATAGAAACTATCCGGTGACAATGCCCACATATTTTGGCAATTTTTGATGTTGGTGTTTTGCCATTAGATGGCATTACACCAATATTTATTATATAGAAACTAACTAAACTTTAATCATTATCTTAACTTACCTTGTAATGGAAAGTAACAGTCTTTGCTTTGCCGGTTCCTGTTCTCAATCTTTTTCTTGCTACCTTGTCTACCCGGATTAGGCCACCCAAGTATAGATCTTGCTTTTCTTTACTAGCTAAGCCATTAAATTCCTGCAAGACTTGATTTCTTTCTTCCGCATTGATCTTCGAAAAACATTTAAGACGACAAGCACAATCGTTACCCACTTTTCGCTCTGGTATTAATTTTCCACTTTTTGCCGTAGTGTACTCTTCACCTTTTGCCATTTTTGCTTTTCTAATATTTCGTTGCCATAATGCCTCATTTCGTATTTTCTTTTTTCCTTTTTTTGTAGAAGGAGTATTTACATTGGCTGGTAAAATATCCTTGTTTACAACTGGCATCAGACTCGGATTATTTAAAGGAATATTTTCAATTTTCCTGCGATTTGTCATTCGTTTTTTATTTTTTTTGTTTATAACTAAGCTAGTACTAGGCTGATCGCTATCAGATGGCAAATATTCACTACCAGATGACATAAAAGGTTCTTCTTCATCAGATGCCATCATGTTTGATATTATCACACTACTATTATGCGTAAAAATACACACGATAAACAACAGACCATGTGCCACGTGCACGCAAACATAAAAAGCAACAAGAAGACTGAATCTTGCCGGAACGCGTCTAATAAGCTTAGCGCGCAATCGTTCATGGTCATGTCCTCCTACTCCACTAGTATTAACGTTGGTGCAAAAATCGAACAAGTCCTGGACATGACTGGTTTTTGCCCCAAAGGGTACTGTCAGCTAAGTCCTTTGGGCATTTCAAATCATTAATATATTTCGGAATTGTCTGATTTTTGCACCAATCGATCAGGGATGCTTTAAATTATATTCCCAGTGAAAAAACGTAATTTAACCCAAAAGTGGACTTGGCCGTTTTTTGCACCAAGGTCTTCAATTATGAGTTCATATAGTGCTGGAGAGTGATTTGAAAAAAATGAGTTTTCCAACACTCCCCCGCAGGTGTTGAGTATGCTTACGCCGCAATTATTCTCAAGCAAAAGAAGCAACCAAACTTTTTTCTTCCTTAGAGCTCGTCCGCGGCCTTGCCGCCCCGATAGCACTGCAACCTTTGGTTGATTGTGCATTGCAACCAAACTTACTAATATGAAATTTAAAATCGCTAAAAATAACTTATATAGGTAACAAAATATTGTTTTCGTAATGGTTAATTTCCATTAAATTATTATTCATAGATAATAGGCTAAGATATTGTTTATAGATAAGCTAAGGTAGCAATTGTTCTCAAAAAATGCGCACCAGAACTTCCTCCTATCCTGACTCGTCTGTTTCAGACATCTTACAGTAGAGGCATATTCCCTAGTAACTGGAAAACTACTCGAGCACAACCCGTCCCCAAGAAAAGATCCAAAGCGCTTCCTAGCAACTACAGGCCTATTTCTCCCCTTTCAGTCGTCTCTAAAGTGATGGAAAAGTCTATAAACACCGAATTACTTATATTTCTTGAAAAACACAGTCTAATCCACGACAGGCGGTATGGATTCCGTCAGCGCAGATCAACTTCCGATCTCCTTTTCTTTGTCACCCATTCTTGGAACAAGTCTATGGAGCTACACGGTGAATCCCAGATTGTCGCTCTAGACATATCCAAAGCATTCGACCAGGTCTGGCACGCAGCACTACTTAATAAACTTCCGGCCTATGGCCTACCACCAAAACTTTATACCTGGACAGAAAATTTCCTCTCCAACCGGAGCATTTATGTTGTCGTGGATGGTTATTACTCTAAACTGTATCCAATTAATGCAGGAGTCCTTCAAGGTTCAGCTTTAGCCCCTACTTTGTTTCTTATCCAAATCAATGACCTCCTCTGTAGCACATCCAACCTAGTTCACAGTTACGCGGATGACAGCACCCTTCACTCAAATATACAATTTTCTAAGCATGTCTCTTTAGCCCAATTAGATGAGGATCGCAGACTCATGGAGGGTTTTGTCTCTGTGGATCTCCAAAAAATATTAGATTGGGGAAGTAGAAATCTTGTACAATTCAACTACAGCAAATCTCAGTCGTGCTTTCTATCTCATAAGAGATACACCAGCCCTAGACCCATCACAATGAACAACAAAGTTATTCAAAGTAATGGGACCTTTTCACTTGTTGACATTTCTGTGAATCAAAAACTCAATTGGCACCAACATGTCACATCAATTGCCGAAGCGGCTGCTAAGAAATTAGGTTTTCTCTTCCGGGCTCGCAAATACCTTTCACCAGCTAATCTCTATGCCTTATATACTTTACAAGTAAGACCAAACCTCGAATACTGATCCCATATCTGGCGTGCCGCTGCCGCTTCTACACTCGCTATCCTGGACTCCATTTAGAAGAGAGCTATACGTCTCATCGTTGACCCTACCCTCACCCAAAGGCTGCCATCCCTTACCCACCGACATGTCGTTGATGACCTCTCTCTTTTTTAAAGATATCTGCACGGGCACTGCTCAGAGGAGCTTTCTTCCATAGTTCCTCTACTTGGTGCCCCCAACAGATCTACCAGGGGAACAGAGCGAATGCACCCTTTTACTGCCCAGGTCACCATACATAGAACATCCTATTATGCCGGCTCTTTTGTCCCGAGGACTTCCAAGTTGTAGAATACTTTGCCGGCACATGTTTTTCCTTCTCCTCCAAACCTGCAAACCTTCAAGTCCAGAATTAACAAGTTGCCTCTTTCCTCCTTGTCGACACCCACGGTACGATAGTATTTAGGCTGTGAGGCCTCGCGGTGTGTTGTTGAAATGAAAAAAAGCAAACGGTTTTCTCTGTTTCATCCCATTGTCTTTTCACCGTCCAAATTATCCAACACTTCCAGAAAATTTGTTTTACATAGTCCCTTTCTCTGATGCTTCAGCAGTAGGTTTAGTTAAGTTTATGGTTTAACGGTTTATAATTTTTAACATATTTTAGTAGAAAAAATTCGTTTAGAGGAGACCGCAAATTTTGAATTAAAAAAAATTTCTTCAAATGAGTGCAAACTAGCCCCCCTAGAATCCATATCCAGGTTCTTTCTAAGGCAAAGCTACATATAATTGTTATTATACAACATACGAGAAAAAATTGCAAAAAATGCATACATTAACTACAGGGTGTCTTGAGCTGCATCTTATAAAATTATTTTGAAAATCACATCCATAGGTTGTTGGTGATACTTAGGTTTTTTTTTCGAACATCCATCACATTATTGCATTTTTGCATTTTTTATCGAAATATGATGCATGTTTGTAATAAAAAAAATAGAGAAGCAGTAAGTGCGTTTTAGTAGCGAATTATCATTAAATGCTTTAAATTTCCATAATTGAATTTGCTATTAACATAAGGTGCGTTGGCAACGAAACAGGTTTTCTCGGAAACAATTAAAGTTTATTTTCGGAAATTTTATGAACATTTGCAAACAATAAGTTTTTTTTGATAAAATATGGTACATTGTTTCTACTATATAGGTTATACCGGTAACCAAATTCATGCCTGCTTGCATTAAAGAGACATATTTGCTATTAAAAACATTTATATGAAAATTCACTTCCATAACACACTTGCTGCGTCCAGACTTTTAGAGAATTTCTCAAAAAAAAAATTCACTATTAAGAAGATCCTGACTTTTGATTTTGAAAATTTCTTCAGGTGACCGCTAATTAGGCTCCCTAGAACACATATCCGGGCTCAGTTATATATATATATATATATATATATATATATATATATATATATATATATATATATATATATATATATATATATATATATATATATATATACATATATATATATATATATATATATATATATATATATATATATATATATATATATATATATATATATGTATGTATCACACCGATAACTCAAAATAAATGGGCCTATTTTGATTAAATTTGATTAATACCTTCCTTTTGCAAGTCGCTTGGATGAGTTCGTTAGCCAGGAAAATAGACCCAGGTTTTCCCGGAAAATTTTGTGTTTTCTTTCGAAAAAAAAATATATCTCTGAAAATAAGAAAGTAAAGGCACCCAAATTTTGTACGCGGGTTTATATCATTATAGGTAAATTATTTACCAAGCTCTGTAAGTTAAAAGACAAAAAGTTATGGACACTTATAGGAAAATAATTTGGGGTCTTCCTCAACATGTCAATGTCTCGATTAAGAACGTCAAAATTGGCAACATCTAGGCAAAGAACCTGAAACTAATACGGACTATGGAAAGGAAATGTCTCAAGAAGAATGTTTTACAAACCCTGAAGTCTTAGTTTCAACCGTCATTGTCCTTCATTTTGCTAAAATATTTCCAGAAAATTCATTTCAAATAGACCCTTTCTCTGATGCTTTGGTAGTAGTCTTAGTTATAGAGTTTATCGTTTAATGGTATATATTTTTTGTCGAATTTTCGTAAAAAATCAATAAAGTTCAATATATCCGTTATTATACAAGATACGAAAAAAATACATACATTAATTGTAGGGTGTTTTATTTAATCGAACAGGCCTTATGACATTGCATTTTTGCATTTTCTATCGAAATATAGTGAATGTTTGTAAGAAGAGAAATTCGGGACGCAGCAAGTGCGTTATGGTAGCGAATTTTCATTAAATGCTCAATTTGCTGTTAACCTATAAGGTTGACCAAGAAACCGTTTATTTCAGGAACACTTTAAATTTACTTTTGGAAATTTTTGTTCATTTTCAAATAATAAAGTTATTTTGATGAAACATGGCACATTGTTTCTACTATATAGGTTATACTGGTAACTAAGTTTGATGCCTGCTTTAAAAGAAACCACACATATTTGCCATTAAAAACCTTTTTATGAAAATTCACTACCATAACGCACTTGCTGCGTCCATATTTTTTTATTATACAGCATTTTGATTATATCGTCGTTCTATGTGTATTTATATTTTACTTTCACGGCTTATAGATTGGTTAAGTTCAATGTTTTAGCGAATTTTTTTTAAAAAAATTCGCTTATGGGGAGATCTGATATATATATATATATATATATATATATATATATATATATATATATATATCCGACCGATAACTCAATAAATAATGGACCGATCTTGACAAAATGTGCAGAGTGCCTTCCTTTCGCAAGTGGCTTGGACAAGTTCGTTAGTCAGGAAAATCAACCCAGGTTTTCCCGGAAAATTTTGTGTTTTATTTATAAAAAAATTCATATCTCCGTAAATAACAAAGTAAGGGCAACCAAATTTGGTACGCGTGTTTATATTATAAAGAGTCAACTTTCTACCAAAATTTAGCTCCCTAGCTTTAAAGACAAAGAAGTTATGGGCAGTTAAAGCAACAAATTTGAGATTTTGCCTCAAAACGTCAAACTCGCAATGTTAAACGTCAAAATTGGCAATGTTTAGGCAAATAATGTAAAACAAATACCGTTTGTGAAAAGAAAATGTTTGAAGAAGAGTGTTCTGCAAGCCCTTAAGTTTCAGATTCAACCGTCATTGCCCTTCATTTTACTAAAATGTTTACAGAATATCCATTTCAAATAGACCCTTTCTCTGATACTTTGGCTGTCAGTTTAGTTAAGTTTGGTGGCTTTTTGGATATTTATTTGTAGGTTTAGTGAAGTTTATGGTTTAACGGTCTATACTTTTTTTTAAGCTAATTATCGAGGAAAAAATTTGTTAATGCATTTTTGCACTTTTTATCGAAATATGATGCGTTTATAAGAAAAAAATCTGGACGCAGTAAGTGCGTTTTGGAAGCGAATTTTCGGTAAATTTGCAGTTTAGTTCCCGAACGCTTTTCAAAACACTGTTTTCACAAACCTGCCTAGACCCCCCCCCTTGAATCCACAAACCCCAAGAAACACTTCTTGTTCATACTCCCCAAGGAAGTTACGGGACCAGGAGTGAGTAGGGGTGCATAATTTTTTTTAGCTAATTTTTGTAGAACAAATTCGTTAATGCATTTTTGCATTTTTTATCGAAATATGATGAGTTTGTAAGAAAAAAATCTGGACGCAGTAAGTGCGTTTTGGTAGCAAATTTTCGGTAAATTTGCAGTTTAGCTCCCGAACGCTTTTCAAAACACTGTTTTCAGAAATCTTCCCCCCCCCCCTCCCCCCCGGATCCACAAACCCCAAGAAACATTTCTTGTTCACACTCCCCAAGGAAGTTACGGGACCAGGAGTGAGTAGGGGTGTATAATTTTTTTAAAACTAATTTTCGTAGAACAAATTCGTTAATGCATTTTTGCATTTTTTATCGAAATATGATGCGTTTGTAAGAAAAAAATCTGGACGCAGTAAGTGCGTTTGGGTAGCAAATTTTCGGTAAATTTGCAGTTTAGCTCCCGAACGTTTTTCAAAAAACTGTTTTCAGAAACCTGCAGGTGAGGTCCTAGTAATGTTTCTGAAAACAATTTGTTGAAAAGCGTACGGGTGTTAATCTGCAAATTTACCGAATTTTCATTAAATCCTTAAAATTTCAATAACTCAATTTGCTATTAACGTAAGCTTTGTTGGATGAAAACCAACATTTAAGTTTATTTATTTTAATAAAATTTTTGTATATTTTCAAACCATAAGTAATTTTGATAAAATATAGTACATTGTTTCTACCACATAGGCTATACAGGTTATCAGATTGATGCCTGCTCGCATTTGATATTAAAAACATTTTTATGGAAAATCACTTCCATAACACATTTGCTGCATCTGCACTTTTGAAAAACGTTTATATATTTTCAAACAATAAATTTATTTCAATGAAATATGGTACATTGTTTCTACTATATAGGCAACCAAGTTTGATGCCTGCTTTCATCAAAGAAAGACATTGGCTATTAAAAATATTTTAAAGAAAATTCGCTACCATAACGCACTTGCTGCGTCCCGAGATTTTTTTTTGTATTGTATAGTGTAGGCTTCAATTGGTTACCTGGAGTTAAAAATAGAAACTTTGGATTTTTGTTTGTGACGCGTTATTTGCCATTTTTTGATTTTTTGGATAAAGGGTGTATAATTATTCTAATTATTATTATTATTATTATTATTATTATTATTATTATTATTATTATTATTATTATTATTATTATTATTATTATTATTATTATTATTATTATTATTATTATTATTATTATTATTATTATTATTATTATTATTATTATTATTATTATTATTATTATTATTATTATTATTAGAAAATATGTGATCATGTTGATAAGCTACAGAATTGCTTTTAGAGAAGTTATTTTGACCTAATGGACAAAAAATATCTAAGAGGATTTTTGTGCCTACGACAAACAGAATTTATATGTTTTCCAGTTTTCCAACAAATACTAGTTTATTAAACCCCATTGCAAACAACCTTGCTAATCACAAACAAACCCACACATTTTCCTGTTTTTGTTTTGATACGAACAACAGCTATTTATTCGAAGCCTACTCTTAAGTTGTTTACACATGCTTTACATATTTAGAAACACACAGAGTTTTTGTGGAACGTATTCTAAAGTGAGTAATGTATAAGAATATTGAAAGCCCGATCTAGATTGGTAATAAATCAAAAGTATGTGCACCAATAAATAAACATAGATTCTTTTACGTTAGACATGTAATTTCATAAATTACTTTCTAGTGGAAGTGGAGATTTATTACGATAACTCTTTAATAATAAGTTGATGTCTTGTGTTTTCGTACGTTATACCGCGCCCGGTGGCATGTGGGTATATTCATAAATAACGCGGATGAGATACTGAATTCTTTCCGTTAGGTTCTGTAGCACATAAATTTAGTTCAAGTCATGAGTTTCAGCGGAGCTTTCGGTGTACATGACTAGGTGAAAATTTTTGGAATGTTAATATATTAAGTTTAAATATAACTATACGTCAGCACTGTCATGAGGTGACTTGGTAATAAATTAACAAAAGTGAAATAATTTTTAATAAAACCAAAATATACTCTTTTACAGGCGATATGTGGAAATTTGAGTGTTTATTTATTTTGTAGAGCACATACTCTTGAATTGCAATTTATCCGCAGCGAATATAACATTTGCAGACAATGTTTTTGAAGTAAGTAGCGTACACATGCCATTTACTTTTCCGCAATTGCTGGAATCGAAAAAGTCTGGACACAGCAAGTGCGTTATGTAAGTGAATTATCATAAAAATGTTTTTAATAGCAAATATGTCTTTTTAATGCAAGGAGGCATCAAATTGGTCACCGGTATAACTTATAGTAGAAACAGTGTACCATATTTTATCAAAATAACTTGCTTGAAAATGTACAATAATGTTCCGAAAATAAACTTAAAATCTTTCCTTGAAAACTCGTTTCTTAGCCGACGAACCTTAGATTATTAGCAAATTGTGTTACTGAATTTTGAAGCATTTAATTAAAATTCGTTACCAAAACGCACTTACTGCGTCCCGATTTCGATCATATTTCGATGAAAAATAAGGAATGTTAAAAAAAAATTGTAGGAATCACCAACCACTTATGGCCCAGCCTGTGATTATCAAAATGATTTTATAAGATGCAGCTCAAGACACCCTATAAGTATCGTATACAATTTCTTCTCGTATCTTGCATAATAACAATTATATTGAGCTTTGCCGTAGAAATGCATCACCCTGTTTATATGTAAACAGAAAGTAAACCGGATATGGATTCTAGGGAGCCTAGTTTGCGCTCATTTGAAGAAATCTTTTTAGAAATCAAAAGCCGCCGTCTCCTCATTATCGAATTTTTCTACGAAAATTAGCTGAAAATTATAGACCGTTAAACCGTAAACTTAACTGAAACTACTGCCAAAGCATCAGAGAAAGTGTGTATTTGAAATGAATTTTCTGGAAAATTGTATTAAAATGAAGGGCAGTGATGGTTGGAGCTGAAACTTAAGGGTTTGCAGAACACTCTTTACATAATCCGTATTTCTTTCAGGTTCTTCGCCTAAAAGTTGCCAATTTTCACGTTTCAAATCGCGACTTTTTACGTTTTGAGGAAAACCCCAATTTTTTTCTTTAAATGCCTCTAACTTTTTTGTCTTTAAACTTACAAACCTAAATTTTGGTAAATGGTTCACTCTTTATTAATATATATATATATATATATATATATATATATATATATATATATATATATATATATATATATATATATATATAATTGAAAGTGACCCTGGATATGGGTTTTAGCGGGCCTAGTTTGCGCTCATTTCAAGATTTTTTTTAAATTTAAAAGTCAGAACCTCCTCATTAGTGTTGTGTTTTTCAAGAGAATTCACTAAAACAGGCACTTGTGAAGCCACGGGAAAAGTCTACGACTGTATTAAATATGGAACGGTTTCACTAAGTTAGGGCAAGAACAAACAACCAGATATGCTATTAAAATTGAATTAAGTCTTAAAACTTTCATCTCCGCTTAATTAGATTATTATTTTTTATACAAAAACTCGCTAAAAAATTGATCGTAATAACATCAATCTGATTAGATAACGGTAAAGTAAAAAGATATTTAAAAAAAAAACGATAAAAAGTAAAGTCACTAACTAGGATTACTTTTACTTTTATTACACAATAAACAAACGATCGTTCTTGGACGACAACTTTACTTCGGAATAGTTCGTTTACTTTGACGCGATATAAATATACCGTAGCTAGTTTTTTATTTGATAATTTTTCTTCCTCTGAAGATATTGACATGGTCAACGAAACGATTGTAAGGTCTCTGAAATATGTGTTGTGGTGATTTGGGTGTTCTCCAAGTGTCCTTATTAGGATTATAACTCGTCATGTAGCAGTCGACTATCCGATGTACACGGCTCATCCAACTGGGCTACGCTGGACATATGTGTACTAGCAGCTAGCAGGTATATCTCGTAATACATGTTAAGCGTCTAAGGCTGAAACTTAAGGCTTTGTGGAACACATTTATTATGACATTTCTTCTACACACTCCGTATTTGTTTCAGATTATTTGTCTGAATATTGCAAATTTTGACGTTTAAAATCACGACTTTGACGTTTTAAGAAGAAAAATTATAAAATTTTAAAAATATTTTTTCTGCTACTTCTTCTTGCGTCAAGAAAACCTAACCGTTGTAGGTAATATTCGGTTGGTTTTGTTAACTACACAGAATGTTTTGTTCTTGTGTTTTCCTTTGATTACCAGTGACACCCAACATTATTTTCTTTAAATGCCTATAACTTTTTTCCTTTCAACGCAAAGATCTGAATTTTGGCACGTCGGGTAAGTTTGATAGTAGAATAGCACACGCCAAATTTGGGTGTCATAATTCTGTTATTTTAGGAGATACAAAAAATTTCCGAAAGAAAACTCAAAATTTTCTCGAAAAATGGATGTCCAATTTTCCTGGCGAACTTGTCCAAGCCCCTTTCAAAAGAAATCTACCTGCCAAATTTAATCAAAATCGGCGAATTATTTTTTGAAGTATCGGTGTAATATATATATACATATATATATATATATATATATATATATATATATATATATATATATATATATATATATATATATATATATATATATATATATATATATATATATATATATATATATATATATATGGATTCCGTCAGCGCAGATCAACTGCCGACCTCCTTTCCTTTGTCACCCATTCTTGGAACAAGTCTATGGAACTACACGGTGAATCCCAGATTGTCGCTCTAGACATATCTAAAACATTCCACCAGGTCTGGCACGCAGCGCTGCTTAATGAACTTCCGGCCTATAGCCTACCACCAAAACTCTGTACCTGGACAGCAAATTTCCTCCACAATTGTCACATTCCTCTAGACTCTATCCAATTAATGCAGGAGTCCCTCAAGGTTCAGCTTTAGCCCCTACTTTGTTTCTTCTTCACATCAGTGACCTCCTCCCTAACACATCGAACCCAGTTCACAGTTACGCGGATGACAGCACCCTCCACTCAAATATACAATATTCTAAGTCTGTCCAATTAAATGAGGATCGCAGACTCATGGAGTGTTCTGTCTCTGTAGATCTCCAAAAAAGATTAGATTGGAGAAGCATAAATCTTGTAAAATTCAACTTCACCAAATCTTAGTCTTGCTTTCTATCTCAGAAGAGATACACCAGCTTTAGACCCATCACAATGAATAACCAAGTTATTCAAAGTAATGGCTCCTTTTCACTTGTTGGTATTTTTGTCGATCGAAATGTCAATTGTCACCAACATGTCACATTAATTGCAGAAGCGGCTGCTAAGACATTAGGTTTCCTCTTCCGGGCTCGCAAATACTTTGCACCAGCTAATCTCTATACCTTATATACTTCACAAATAAGGCCACACCTCGAATACTGCTCCCATATCTGCGGTAGCCTCACCCAAAGGCTGCCCTCCCTTACTCACTGACCTCTTGCTCTCTTTTATAGATATCTGCACGGGCACTGCTCAGAGCAGCTTTCTTCCATAGTACCTCCACCTGCTGCCCCCAACAGATCTACCAGGGGAACAGAGGGAAAGCAGCCTTTTACTGTCCAGGTCACCAGATATAGAACATCTTGTTATGCCCGCTCTTTTGTCCCGAGGACTTCCAAGTTGTGGAATTCCTTGCCGGCACATGTTTACCTTCTCCTCCAAACCTTCAAGTCCAGAATTAACAAGTTGCCTCGTTCCTCCTTGTCGATACCCACGGTACGATAGTATTTAGGCTGTGAGCCCTCGTGGTGCGTTGTGGAAATAATATATATATATATATATATATATATATATATATATATATATATATATATATATATATATATATATATATATATATATATAAACCCTCATTGATGAATTTTTCGTTATATGAAAAATTCGCTAAAAATTGCCTATGGCGCCCCCACTCAGAGAACTACTGTTAGTAACACTTAAAAAATACAATAAATTGACAGATATATGACGTACGTACCATTCAGTCTTAGTTCCTTAAATCGTTTAGACAATATATCGTTTTGTCCAATCCTGTAGATAAAAGTCGCATTAACTATAGTAGGGTATATTAATGCTGTTACAAACACCGTGAACAATCCCTATTACTTTTTACAGAGCTGGCAATCCTTTTTCAAAAGCTGGACATAAAAAGATATCATAAGTAGTTGCCAAGAATCCTTTCTATGATTTAGATCAAATGCCCAAATTTTTAGAATCGAGTCACGTACACAATGGATATGTTGTAGAATTAATTCATAAATTTTCGGAATGGTCTCTAGTCCTAACCCTGTTTTTTCTATCAAAACTTTGGACATGTTTTATAGCAGCAAAGAAGAGACATTCGATTATTTAGTGCTTAAACGCATCTATATATTAGCATCCAAAGAAAACTGTACGATTTTTAATCACACTAAAATTTATTGTAGAATTTTTAGCAAAAGAAAATCATTATTATTTTTTTTAACAATACCCGGATACAGAATTTAGCTTCCGGTTTTTATATGTATACAAAATAAACTTGTAATAATGAAATAGTTAGAAATAATCAGATGTAATATAATAGTAAACACTTATGGATTGAACTGACAAATCTCGAATAGCACGTGCTGCCGTATACAAAGAGAGACTTTTAGTTCGACCGGAAAAGTTTTCTCAAAAGAAAGGTAATAATGGCCAGAGAAAATCGTTATAAATATGTGTATAGAAACAATAGTCGCGGCAATTTTCTTAATGGGTTTCTTTTAAGAGGTACTGAAAGTGTATATAGAAAGGCGATTGATTTCTTTGCTAAAAGAAAAAAGAAAAGACCAGAGAAAATTCCTTTCCTGAGCTCGACAACTGAAAATCAGTAAGTAATGGAAATACATTTATACAAAAGAAGTCAGTCTGTCTCTTGCGTTTTTTTTTTCGGACAGCAAATGAAAATGTAATGGACTTTTGCTTACTAGAGTGCCTGAATTTAAAAAATCGAATATTTAATACAATAGCTTATTTACTAAATAAGATCTTGGCATATACTGATTTTATAATAATTCATAAACTTTATCAAATTTATTTGTCACATAAAAATTACAGGGTTGGCCAACTATATAAAAATTTCGGAACGGAGCAAGTGCGTTGTAGTAGTGAATTTTCATAAGAATTGGACACTCTTATCATACAGTATATTACTAAAATTAATACTTTAAACGTACACAGACCTTGAAGTTAGATTCTAGAGGTCCTAGTACGTACACATTTGAAGAATTCTTTCGAAAGTATTACCATCGATATCTCTCTATTATCAAAAACATTTTGTGTTTTAACTGCTGTTGAGAATTTTTTTTATTATTTAATTTTATTTAAACAACACACCACGAGGGCTTACAGACTAAATACTATCGTACCGTGGGTGTCGACAAGGAGGAAAGAGGCAACTTGAAGGTTTGGAGGTTCGGGGGAGAAGGAAAAACATGTGCCGGCAAGGAGTTCCACAACTTGAAAGTTCTCGGGACAAAAGAGCGGGCATAACAAGATGTTCTATGTCTGATGACCTGGACAGTAAAAGGGTGAATTGAACATTTGGAGGTGGGTTAAGAGTAGAATTGCCGGCGAACAACGAGGCAAAAAGTTTAGCCTTGCCCAGGGCGGTAGAAGCAATTTCATCCCCTGAGACAAGAGGTGGGAACGTGCTCTTGCAGAAATTATTCCCAATAGATTTAGCAAGAGTCCAGAAGGGTTTGCTGCCGCTGGAGCTTAAGAGGACTTTGTTTTTGATGTGGTTATTAAACGGGTTTTTGCCTCAGAAAGAATGCGGACATAGCGGTTTCTTGCGTCGTTAAATGATTGACGGTTTTCTTGACTGGGATTGTGTAGCAGCTTTTTGTGTGCTTTGGCCTTTTCAAGTCTGGCCTTGTCACAGGATTTAGAGAAACAGGGCTTTTGAGTGGCTGCAGAGGTGTTCTGTGTACGTGGAATAAATAATTCCATGCCAGCTTGGATAATTTCGGTGACGTTTTGTGATATATCAGAGGGGTCAGGATGAGAGAAGCAGACAGACGCCAATGGAAATGAGGAAAAGTAATCTCGCATTTCGTCCCAGTTCGCGGAGTTGTAGTGCCAAACGATACGTGGGTGTAATGACTGTGTGACCTCTGGTTGCATTGCGCAGGAAGCAGTGACCATGCCGTGGTCAGAGCGACCCAGGGGGGCGGTGACTGATATCTTATAGCAGCCAGGATTTGTAGTAAGAAGGAGATCCAAGGGATTTGAGCTGTGTGTTCGGATGCGAGGAAAGTAAATAGGTTGCTGAACCATATTGGCTAAAGAATTGCTGACTGCAAAGGCCTCCGCTGCTCTTCCTTGTGGATTGGTTTTTGAAGATCCTAGCCATTCCTTATTATGGACATTGAAGTCACCAAGAATAGTGACCTCGGAGATATTCAGAAATCAGATGGTCGGTTTTTTCAGAAAGGTAGTCAAAGAGCTGGACAAACTTGTTGTCAAGTCACCAAGAATAGTGACCTTGGAGATATTCAGAAATCAGATGGTCGGTTTTTTCAGAAAGGTAGTCAAAGAGCTGGACAAACTTGTTGTCAAAATGTGACCGGTAAATGCAACAGATGAATGTAGTTGCAGCCCTGAGAAAGAGTTTTATCCATAGTATGTATTTTCTTCCAGCTTCTAAATTGGGGAATCTGGTGCAGGGTAGAATGCTACGGACGTACGCGCACACGCCTCCATGCGATCTAAAAGAAGTAAGGAGCTCATACCCCGGGAAATTAAGGTGATTAGTGGCTGTTTTGGCAAATGACCAAAACACAATTTTATATGAAGCTAAACAATTTTGCTATATCTGTAGATAGTGCATGTATCTTTAAAATAAACTTTTATTACAAATTTCATTAAAGTTAGAAAATATTTCTAGAAGGAAACTTAAGTCGTATTTAGAGAAGTAAAGTATCTGACAAATTATTTGTTGTTGTGTTCGACGAAGGGATGGCCTCGGAAATCAAGTTCAGCCGGCCACAGTACATTCCAAAGATATAATTCAATTCTCTACATATTATAGAAATGTATAGTGTAGACTCATATACACATATATTAAGAGACAATCATAAACGCAGAAACATGGTAAAAATAATAAGTGGGTAATAAAGTAATTGTAGTCTTTATACTAAAGTTTTAAACTTATTAGCTTATTGTTTTTGTAATTAAATGACTGACGGGTGAAACGAATATGTGTGTTTTACATGTATAGATATATTGGAAACTATTAGTCAGTTTTTCTTCTTAAATTAATTGTGCTGTTTTTTTTTCTGTTAAATTAATTGTGCTATTATGTTTGGTTTTTTTTTTTTTTTTTTTTTTTTTTTTTTTTTTTTTTTTTTTTTTTTTTTTTTTTTTTTTTTTTTTTTAAATTAATTGTACTATTATGGTTTTTTTTTCTTTTTCTTTAATCTGACAAATTATAAACGTAGCAGTTATTTTTCCTTATTAATCGCCAGAATGATTTCGTTTTAATCAACCTACTGAAACCGGTTTTTTCAATATCAACAATAACAAAATTATAATTTCAGACTCAAAGGTGACAAAGTTATTCAGGTGTTTTAAATAAAAATGAGATTTTGTTGAAAACGTATAAAATCGGTGCACTATTGCTTCTCCAAATGTCAAAAAAAAAACGTACATTCACCGAGCTGGAATCGATCAGGCCACCTTCTGCGTAGAAGAGGAACACGGTACCACTGAGCTATCTAAGGATACGTCAACTATCGTTTTTTTTACATGATATTTGACACCGGCTTCATGCTCGGGATATGATATTAAAAGTATACGTAACAATTAATTACTAAATTGGTAGAATTGCCATTGAAACATCTACAACAACTGTTTTGGTGTTATATAACCGTTTCTCAGATTAGCGAATCTGGACGCGTTCACGGCCTACATGAATACGTAAGCGGAAACAAGACACAGATGGTCTTCGGTACCGGCGCACCTAGGACAATTATTCGCCGCGACATGGTACCAAGATGGAGAGTAAGAGAGCTAGACCGAGTGAACAAAGTGAATGCAACCAATGGTGATCAGATCCAGGTATTTGGCGATACTGGCGTCGAGCTGCAAGTTGGGACATGGATAGCGTAAGAGAGAGCCATAGTCGCCGACATATCGGTTCCGATTATAATTGGATTGGACATTCTCTACGGTCAGTGCGTTAAACCAGATCTTGTCACCAACATTCCGACTATTGGCGGTGAAGAAATAGTAATGTCGTCTAGCAGTAACCTGGTAGTGCGAAAAATCACCATCGAAGAAAATAGCACTATTAACGTCCAGAATGAAATTGCAATTACAGTGAAGAGAGCTGATAAAGGAAAAGACGACCCAGCTATTCAGCCAGAAGCAAGTAGCAAAGAAAATATGGGAGAAATACAAGGGAAAAGATAAATTACGTTGTCTATCGCATTTAGAGGAGCCCAAAGAACAAGATGAAGGTGGTCCATATGCACAGGCTTATGCCATCCAAGAAATGTCAGAATTTTACCGGGACAGTCGAACGTGAGAAGGGAGCAGTGTCTCATCCGTCTCTATGAGAGTTAAGTTAATGAACTCTGTTACCTCTATGGTCACAGGTAGCTTGTAAAGTGTGTTGGTAACAGCGAGCACTTTGGAATTATATTTCCAGAGGGAACCAGAACTGACAGATATGGAACAATGTAGAACTGTCTGGAACCTCTATCGATAATATAAATAAAGGAGTCGCAGTATTAAGTGAGTTAGTGTTGGTGTGTAATAAGCGATGAAAGAAGGTGTATAGTGAAATATACTGCTATGGACATTTATTAATAGAGAAATAATTTGTTTGTGGGTTTATTGTCGCAAAATAGTTTGTTATAATAAATTAGTAATTCGAAAAGCAGTGTTTTGTTAGTCAACACATCCAGAACTCCGAAGAACCTAACAATATAGTCCTCCACCTCTATCTCCGGTAGCTGGTTATCGTGAAGCATGTCCCGAAGACATTGAAGTGCTATCTTGATAGGAATGCTGAGGACAACGACTTGACATGGAAAGAGATCACTACCTTATTTGATTTTAACTTAACATCCTCGATTCTTTTAATGAATTCAATGGAATGTTTCACGGAAAAACTAGGATGTTGAAATTCTAATGTACTGAGCTCTTTCGATAATCATTTGGTAAGTAATAAGTCGGGGAACCGATACCACAGACTATTACTCTCATTTCGTTCCCCGGCGAATGAACTTACGGGAGGCAATACATGGAAGGTAAAATCGAGTTGGATAAGGCGACCCTTCTGGTATTTTCATCTATTAAGTTAACGCAACTTTTGACTACTTTTAAACTGAGTTGTTATACCAAGACTATACTAATGACAATGAAAACACACCTAAAGGGTGTTGGCTAGCTAGTCTATGTTGCTTTCTTGTTTTTTTAAGCATGGTATTTACTGGTTTTCAAGATTCATTTAAGAAAAAGAATGATACTTTTAATGATCAACGACAAGAATAATAAATCCAGTTTACTATCTATAACAAGGATCGCACGTGCATGCACAAAGTTAAATCACACGCTTATGTCAAACTATTTTTGCATTTAGACAAATGTCATACAATGGCTTCGCTGATATATTAGATAGGACAGCTTTTGGCACTAAATACAATAGATTGAATCTATTAGTAGAGTCAGAAAAGATAGCTATCTCGAGTGTGAACTTGATTTAGAGAGTCTTAAAGGTGTAGTATATCTGCGGACCAATACCAGGACAATTGCAAATGTGGCCATTTAGGGCCATTAGGGGATTTGAGCTCAATCGAAGTGAACTGTGAGCTGTACCCCGGTGAGTTGTGTGATTTATGGACGCGCCTCACCTGCCGAGAACAGCATAATATGAGCATCACGTATAGTGTCACGTCATGTCCTACCTAGACTGAGAAGTCTCGCCGTGAAAGACACTGTTGCCAGATCTGTGGGAACTTCCGAACATCTCGTGAAAATTTAAACACTCTTTGACACAGTATAATAGACAGTTTCAATGTTTTTTTTTCTTATCACATCTGGTAGACGTACCACAAACATAAGTTTTAATATTTTTTCATTTCAGATACCACAAAAATAACGATCCAAGAAATATATGAAAATGCGATTTTATAATTGATTTTAAACACCACTATTTTGCCGGCATGATCAGTGACGTCACGAGACAGTAGAATAGTCAACAATGAACTTGTTTTTCTGTGTTTACATTATGTGTTGCACGTTATAGATGGAATCTTAGCTTCTGCACCTGATTTTATTTGATAATATGGAAAATAAAGCTTATATAAACACAGGATAGTACCAATGTGTACAAATACAAGTATAAAAACTCCAGAGAAACTATTTTTTATTGTTTCAAAAGTGGCGCAAATTAGGAAGCAATCGTGCAAAGTTATAAAGCGGGATGAAAGGAAAAATCTCCTGCTATCTTGTCATACGTTATTGTGTTAGGTTGTAATTTCCATGTGGTCAAGGTATGTTTATCTGTACATATTAAGTATTAACTTTGCATATGACCCTTAGTATTTACAACCGGCGAAATTTATGGTCATTAATTAATGACATTATTGGATTTGTTTCCGTTAATTAACTATAGTTCTTTTATCTCAACAACACACCACGAGGGCTTACAGCCTAAATACTATCGTGCCGTGGCTGTCGACAAGGAGGAAAGAGGCAACTTGTTAATTCTGGACTTGAAGGTTTGGAGGTCCGGGGGAGAAGGAAAAACATGTTCCGGCAAGGAATTACACAACTTGGAAGTCCTCGGGAGAAAAGAGCGGGCATAACAATATCTGCTATGTCCGGTGACCTGGACAGTAAAAGGGTGCATTCGCTCTGTTTCTCTGGTAGATCTGTTGGGCGCAGCAGGTGGAGGAACTATGGAAGAAAGCTCCTCTGAGCAGTGCCCCTGCAGATATCTATAAAAGAGAGAGAAAGGTCACCAACGGCACGTCGGTGGGCAAGGGATGGCAGCCTTTGGGTGAGGGTAGGGTCACCGATGAGAGCTCTATTCTGAATGGAGTCCAGGATAGCGAGTGTAGAAGCGGCAGCGGCACCCCAGATGTGGGAGCAGTATTCGAGGTTTGGTCTTATTTGTGAAGTATATAAGGTATAGAGATTAGCTGGTGAAAAGTATTTGCGAGCCCGGAAGAGGAAACTTAATTTCTTAGCAGCCGCTTCTGTAATTGATGTGACATGTTGGTGCGAATTGAGATTTCGATCCACAGAAATGCCAACAAGTAAAAAGGACTCATTACTTTGAATAACTTGGTTGTTTATTGTGATGGGTCTAGGGCTGGTGTATCTCTTATGAGAAAGGAAGCAAGACTGTGATTTGGTGGGGTTGAATTGTAGAAGATTTCTACTTCCCCAGTCTAATATTTTTTGGAGATCCACGGAGACAGAACCCTCCATGAGTCTGCGATCCTCATCTAATTGGGCTAAAGAGACAGGCTTAGAATATTGTATATTTGAGTGGAGGGTGCTGTCGTCCGCATAACTGTGAACTGGGTTGAATGTGCTAGAGAAGAGGTCATTGGTGTGGAGAAGAAACAAAGTGGGGACTAAAGCTGAACCTTGAGGAACTCCTGCATTAATTGGATACAGTTTAGAGGAATGGCCATCCACGACAACAAAAATGCTCCGGTTGGAGAAGAACTTTGCAATCCACGTACAGAGTTTTGGTGGTAGGCCATAGGCCGGTAGTTTATTAAGCAGCGCTGCGTGCCAGACCTGGTCGAGTGCTTTGGATATGTCTAGAGCGACAATCTGGGATTCACCGTGTAGTTCCATAGACTTGTTCCAAGAATGGGTGACAAAGGAAAGGGGGTCGGCAGTTGATTTGCGCTGACGGAATCTATACTGCCTGTCGTGGATTAGACTGTGCTTTTCAAAAAATTTAAGTAATTCGGTGTTTATATACGTTTCCATTACTTTAGGGACGACTAAATGGAGAGAAATAAGCCTGTAGTTGCTAGGAAGCGCTTTCGATCCTTTCTTGGGGACGGGTTGTACTCGAGCAGTTTTCCAGTTACTAGGGAATATGCCTCTATTGTAAGATGTCTGAAACAGACGAGTCAGGACAGGAGCAAGTTCTGGTGCGCATTTTTTGAGAACAATTGCTGAGATCCCGTCAAGGCCAGAGGCTTTCCTGGTATTAAGAGAAGAGAGCATCTCTCGTACCTTTTTAGTTTTGAAAGTGATATCCGTCATTTTATGCGCGACATTGGGCACTGTTGGTGGTTGAACATTTGGAGGTGAGTTGAGAGTAGAATTGCGGGCGAACAACGAGGCAAAAGGTTCAGCCTTGCCCAGGGCGGTAGAATAATTTCATCCCCTGAGACAAGAGGTGGGAACGTGCTCTTGCAGAAATTATTCCCAATATATTTAGCAAGAGTCCAGAAGGGTTTTCTGCCGCTGGAGCTCAAGAGGTCTTTGTTTTCGATGTGGTTATTAAATGAGTTTTTGGCTTCAGAAAGAATGTGGACATAGCGGTTTCTTGCGTCGTTAAATGCTTGACGATTTTCTTGACTGGGATTGTGTAGAAGCTTTTTGTGAGCTTTGACCTTTTCAAGTCTGGCGTTGTCACAGGATTTAGAGAACCAGGGCTTTTGAGTGACTGCAGAAGTTTTCTGTGTACGTGGAATAAATAATTCCATGCCAGCTTGGATAATTTCGGTGGGGTCAGGATGAGGGAAGCAGACAGACGCCCCTGGAAATGAGGAAAACTAATCTCGCATTTCGTCCCAGTTCGGGGAGTTGTAGTGCTAAACGATACTTGGGTGTGATGGCTGTGTGACCTCGGGTTGCATTGCACAGGAAGCAGTGACCATGCCGTGGTCTGAGCGACCCAGGGGGGCGGTGACTGATATTTTATAGCAGTCAGGATTTGTAGTAAGAAGGAGATCCAAGGGACTTGAGCTGTGTGTTGGGATGCGAGGAAAGTAGGTATGTTGCTGAACCATATTGGCTAAAGGATTGCTGACTGCAAAGGCCTTCGCTGCTCTTCCTTGTGGATCGGTTTTTGAAGATCCTAGCCATTCCTTATTATGGATATTGAAGTCACCAAGAATAGTGACCTCGGAGGAAGGATATTCAGAAATCAGATAGTCGGTTTTTTCAGAAAGGTAGTCAAAGAGCTGGACAAAGTTGTTGTCAGAAGGTGACCGGTAAATGCAACAGATGAATTTAGTTGCAGCCCTGAGAGAGAGTTTTATCCATAGTATGTTAATTCAGACAACATCGTTCTATCAAGAACATATGGTAGATTTCGGGTTATGTTGTTGTCATGTCATGCTAACTTCATTTAGAGCAAAATATGTTACAAACGACATGAATAAGTACATGATATACTTTGCTAAATAGGTGTTCAACTAGAAATGACTTATTTACACATACCTTCCGGCTTTGCCTCATCTTATTTCAGCACTTATGAAGTTTGGATTTTCACCAAAAAATGATGATATCATAACTATATATATATCAATCCTTGGCAAATTATCTTAATGCGCCTGTTGGAAGCCTTTGACTCCCGTTTTATTAAGCACTATTCAAATAGAAGAAACACAATAAAGGATTAAAATTCACCACGATGTTGAGGAACAAGCGACCATATTTGTCATACCATAAGGCAAATGTAAACACGATATTTATTTACTATCCAATTACGTCACGACCAATAACAGAACGTTCGCTGTCACATGCAATTAATCATTTTCTATGTATGAGAAACTGTTGGATAAAGGTTTTAACATTTTTCTTAATATCTCGAAAAGTAAAAACAACTTGGCAATGCTGTGAACGTCATAGTAAAAGGCTGAAAAGTAACAACTTTTTCCCTAATGTAACCCACCACGAAACTCTTACCGTTTCGGAGATAGTAATAGTCACACATGGTAGTTGGGCCATTCTATATATGTATATGTGAAGTTACAAGTGAGAACCTCGGTGATTCAGTGGTAAGAACGTGTGCCTCTGAACCGAAGGGTACTGGGTTCTATCCCAGGGTATTCCTTTCACTTTTGCAGTACATATTGTACAATTACCATCAAACGAGGTTCTGGCATTGTATTTGAGCAAGCTGAATGCCTGCACGTTCCGCCCTTCGGAGGGGGCGTAAAGTCGTCGGTCCCGTGTCCATGCGATGTTGGGCACGTTAAAGATCCCTGCCCTCCTTACAGAAAGGCAGGAGTTCGGCAAAATTGCCAGGATAGTGAGTTGAAACTGCTCCCTGGCGTCGGTGATTGACTATAGCGCGCAAATAGGTCGACGTTAAAGAAATAAAAACACACACATACAAGTTACAAGTGAGAATTAATAATCTTTACTTTTAAGAAAAAATAACACAGGAAATTTTTCTTATCAAAGAAAAATTTACTAATAGAGAGGTATCGATGGTGAGACTTTGCAAAATTTTTTTCAAATGAGCGCGAACTAGGACCCCTAGAACCCATATCCGGGGTCAGTTTAAATTTTTATATGTTTATATATATATATATATATATATACATATATATATATATATATATATATATATATATATATATATATATATATATATATATATATATATATATATATATATATATATATATATATATATATATATATATATATATATATATATATATATATATATATCAATATATATGTATCCGTCTGATAACTCAAAAAATAATTAACCGATTTCAATGAAACTCGGCAAGTGCCTTGGCTTGAACGAGTTCGTTAGCCAGAAAAATAGGGCGAGGTTTTCCGGGAAAATTTTGAGTTTTCATTAAAAAAAAAATAAAACAAAGCTGCTTTAATGAAATTCACAATATATTTTGCCTTGAGAGAGAGCTTACTACGTATCAAAAATCAACTTTCTAAGTTTATAGAAAATTGAGTTATTCTAATTTTAAATTTTCTTTTGAAGAACATTTTTTTTCCTTGAAAATTATTTAAGTTATTTTAATGAAATTTGGTGGATATTTTTCCCTAAGAAAGACCTTACTACATACCAAAATTAAACTTTCTAAGTTTATAGAAAATTGAGTTATTCAAATTTGAAGCATTTAATAAAAAATCACTACCATAACGCACTTGCTGCGTCCCGAGGTTTTTCTTTAATATTTGTTTTCGCCAGAATTGAGAAATCAACCGCGTCGCCGACAGTGGAGAAAAAAGTGACTCTTATTAGTTTAGCGTCTTATTTTCCGTTTTTGTTTCCCTTGAATTAATTTTTGAAAAGGTTTGATACTGTAGACGACCTTTGCCAAGTTAGGCTTAATTAATTTATGTTGCACCAAATCAGTTTTTTTGGAATAAGCTCTCAATAGAGCTTCATATTATATCTAAATTTAAAACTTGTATGCATGTATGTTTGTGTTTCTTAAACGTCAGTCTATTTCCGCGACTATGGCCAATCACCGACGCCAGGGAGCAGTTTCGCCTCACTGTCCAGGAAATTTTGCCGAACTCCCACCGTTCTGTAGGCGGGGGTAGGGATATTTAACGTGCCCAACATCGCTTGGACACTAACCTGATTGCTTTACGCCCGCTCCGAAGGGCGGAACGTGCAGACATTCAACTTGCTGAAATGCAATGCCACAACCGCGTTGGATGTTAATGTTACAGTATGTACTGAAAAAGTGAGATCGAACCCAGTACCCTTCGGTTCAGAGGCTCACGTTCTTACCACTGAACCGCCGAGGCTCTAAATTTAAAACTTAAATTCTACCATGTGTAGCAAATGTAATAATATCAGCTAAAGCAGAGAAATTAAGACCATTAAAGTGGCAACGCTGGATGCCTCACACACTTCTAGGACAAATCTCAAGCAAGCGAGAAGAGGAGTAACATACTCTGTTGTTAGTGTTTTGATTTAGTGCAGGAGTATTTAATAACCATGTTAAAGTGTGGGTTGGCCATGTTGAAAGCTGTTAATACCACAAGAATTTAACACGCTTTACATGACAATGAGACCAGTTTCTGAAATTGGAAACATTGAAATCTGGATAACAGGAAAGACATCAATTTTATTCTTTATGGTTTTCTGTCTTTATTATGGTGTCTTCTAAGGATTGCGAAAGAGAGATCAGCATGGTATTTAACAGTTTAGCGCTTCTAAATGAATAAAGGAAGCAACTTGGAAAAAATATTAAAAAATAAAAAAAGGCTGTGATGTATTAGTACAGCATCATCTTTTTTGGTGCATAAAGATTTGTTTCTTAGTACACACATTATTTCACATATATACGGTTTTCTGTAAGTAGTGGGTGGCCAAACTATTATAAACACTTTGAATTTTAGCACTTTGTTTAGCAAATGCATTTAGGCGTATCTACAAATGCAAGATAACCCGTGAACTAGTATGATTAGTGTGACGCCTACACCCTTTGTCAGTTTGACTGCGAGTTTGGATTGCGGTGATTTCAAGATTTTTTGCGACAGAAGTTTGCAACAGTTTTAATTATTTACTTTTAGCGTAATCTTAAGCGAATAGCTTCATTTTATTTTCTCAATGGAAACTTTTTTTCAATCAATTATTAGCGAATTTTTCGTGGCACGAAAAATTTACTATTGGGGATATATATATATATATATATATATATATATATATATATATATATATATATATAGTATTAATATTAGTATTAAATTTTTGTGACGGTAATAGTGTTATTTATCAAAAAATTGTGGGAACGCCGTCAGTTGTAGAACAAAACTCTTTATTATACGCCGAGCTTTCGGAAAAATTTATTCCTTTATCGAGGCTACAACATGGAAAGAAAAAAGTTACAATTTACTTGGAAAAAATATAAAAGTTTAAAATATATATATATATATATATATATATATATATATATATATATATATATATATATATATATATATATATATATATATATATATATATATATACACTTTATTTGTTTGCTGTATTTTTTCTGATTTTTTATTTGTTTACGTGGACTGCAGTTTTGACCCGTCCTGGTTCATCATCAGCACGCTACTCTGTTTGGGTGTAGTTGACCGTATTGGTATGGTTGTGAACAGTGATTTTAGCGTATTTTGGTGTTATCTTGTGTCTTAAGCATTCTCCATTGAAGTATATGTTGGCTTTGTTGTAATATATCGTCCTGTAAGTATTAGTGAATTTTCTTTAAAAAAAATCACTAATGAGGAGATCCCGACTTTTGAATTTTGAAAAAAATTCTCAAATGACCCCGAACTAGGCCCCCTAGAACCCACATCCAGGGTCAGTTTCAGTTTTTATATGTTTATATATATATATATATATATATATATATATATATATATATATATATATATATATATATATATATATATATATATATCACCGATAGTAGTCTGATTTTGATCAAATTTGACAGATACCTTCCTCTTGCAAGTGGATTGGATAAGTTCGTTAGTCAGAAAAATCGGCCCAGCTTTTCCTGGAAAATGTTGTGTTTTCTTTCGAAAAAAATATCTCTGGAAAGGGCAACCAAATTTAGTACACTAGTTTCTATCATAAAGAGTATCCTATGTACCAAAATTCAGATCTCTATCTTAAAAGACCAAAAAGCAAGAGGTAAATTAATTTAATCTGATTTAATAAAGTTAGAAACGTTAAAATTAATTGATCAGAATGTGAGTGAAAAATACTACAAGAAATGACTAACAAGCTCCTAGATATGTGTCTAAGTCGTTATTTTCTTGATTTCGTTAAAAGATAAGCAAAAAATCCATTGTAAAACAAAATGGTTTTATGTAAATTGTAAAACCTTGAACAATAGGATATTCCTGCTGGTAAATGCATATAGTGCGTAGCTCAGTGGGCTAGGTGTACAGTGGTCACTTTACATCGTATAATCGACTCCCAGGTGACGAGTTCTAATCCTGGTTAGTGACTTTACTTTTTATCAATTTTTTTAGTCTCATTTCACTTTACAGTTATCTAATCTGATTGTTGTTATTCCGATGAATTTTTTAGCGAGTTTTTGTATCAAAAATAATTTGATAAAGAGGAGATGAAAGTTTTAAGACTTAATTCAATTTGAATAGCATATCTGGTTGTTTGTTCTTGCCGTAACTTAGTGAAACCGTTCCATTTTTAATACAGTCGTAGACTTTTCCTGTGGCTTCACAAGTGCTTGTTTTAGGGAATTTTCTTAAAATCACTAACGAAGAGATCCCGACTTTTGAATCTGGAAAAAATTTCTTTAAATGAGCGCGAACTAGGCCCCATGGAACCCACATTCAGGGTCAGTTTCAATTTTATATATATATATATATATATATATATATATATATATATATATATATATATATATATATATATATATATATATATATATATATATATATATATATATAAAGGGTGAATAATTTACCAAAATTTAGGTCTGCAGGTTAAAAGAAAAAAATGAGGTTTTCCTCAAAACGTAAAAAGTCGCGATTTGAAACGTCAAAATTGGCAACATTTAGGCAAAAAACCTGAAAGAAATACGGATTGTGTAAAGAGTGTTCTGCAAACCCTTAAGTTTCAGCTTCAACCATCATTGCTCTTCATTTTACTAAAATATTTCCAGAAAATTCATTTCAAATAGACCCCTTCTCTGATGCTTTGGTAGTAGTTTTAGTTAAGTTTATTGTTTAAAGGTCTTTAACTTTTAGCTAATTTTCGTAGAAAAAATTCTTTAATAAGGAGACCGCGGCTTTTGCATTCCAAACAGATTTCTTCAAATAAGCGCAAACTAGGCCCCCTAGAATCCATATCCGGGTTTACTTTCTGTTTACATATATACAGGGTGACGCATTTCTTCGGTAAAGCCCAATATAATTGTTATTATGCAAGATACGAGAAAAACTTGTATACATTACCTATCGGGTGTCTTGAGCTGCATCTTAGAAAATTATTTTGACAATCACAAGTGGCCCATAAGTCGTTGGTGATACCTACAACTTCTTTTGAACATTCCTTATTGCATTTTTGCATTTTTCATTGAAATATAGTGCATGTTTGTAAAAAAATCTAGACGCAGTAAGTGCGTTTTGGTAGCGAATTTTCACTAAATGCTTCAATTTAATAACACAATTTGCTATTAACCTAAGGTTCGTAAGATAGAAAATGAGTTTTCTCGCACACGTTTTAAGTCTATTTTTGGAAAATTTCTGTACATTTTCCAACAAATTATTTTCGTAAAATATGGTACGTTCTTCCTACGATAAAGGTAATTCAATTTATTTATATTGGCGAATCTTCTTGTACAAAATGTTATTTTAATAGTGAATTTTCTTATAAATGAATTTAGTGAATTTTCTTTGAAGAAACATTTGAGAATTTTTGTGTAAAACATTATTCAATTGATGGAACATCTTTTAAATGAAATTCGTCGAAAATAAGGTTTTAATGGATTTTCGTGCAAACAAAGTATTTTATTTTCAATTTTAATTACACATTAGATATATAATTTGAATTTTATGTATGCTTTTAGCAGAATTTTGTGTAAAAAATATTTTGCCAAATTTGATGCTTGCTTTCAATAAAAAAAGACATATCTGCCATTAAAAATATTTTAATGAAAATTCACTACCATAACGCACTTGCTGCGTCCAGACTTTTTTTGAATAATTTAATGTTTGTCTGTATGTTATCGCTGTCATGTTGGCCATTTTGTTTGTTACTATCTTGTTTTGTGTTCATGTTTCTGGAATTTTCACTATTTTGTGGTCACTCACTGTACACGTGTTATTAGTTATTTAGTTAAAAAACTCTAAATATTGTGTACCAAATTACTTAAAATTCACAACATAGGTTTACTTGCACCATTTATATCCACATGTAAAGTCTCATTCCAGTTACTCTGATACTTACACAAATATAGCGTTTTCAAAAAGTTTTCCCCGATTTTCCACCGGAAAAAATTGAGCATAAATGCTGATTAACGAACTCGACCTCGGTTTTCGCCCAAGCAAGATTTTTGCCAAGTTTGATTGAAATCAGTTTAAGCTTTTCATCCTGACTTCTCTATTAGTAAATTTTTCTTAATGAAAATTCGCTTAAAAGATGAAATCTTAGCAACCAGTTTTCCTTTCTTTCACAGAATTTTCATAATTTATTGATGAGCTATACTGGACGAGAAGTTACCGACTTTAAGCAATTTTACTTTATTATTTCTAATATTTCTGCTACAACACTGATTAGGGAGTATCTGTGTTTATTTTATGACAAGTGTCTAGCTTAAAAGTGGGCTTAAAACTTAATACCAAACTTAATTAGAAAATTACTAGAAACAACAGTGCCACCCACATACATCAACATGGTCCTTATTGTACTTTACTTGACCTAGCTAAGGCAAACTATTCTTGAGTACTTATAATCACATTAGACAAGTTAGCTATTGATTTGCAGTAAAGCCAATTCAATAATTCAATAGTGATTAGGTTAATGATGATGACGGTAATAAGTAGTAATATACCAACCAATAACATGTGTTTTAATTCTGAAATACAAGGTCGTTCAAAGTTAGGTGGATTTGTTTATAAAATAAATTATGAACAAATCGTTCGCTTCTAAATTTTTTATGATATTGTGCAAGCGGATACTTAATGTAAGTGCGTTGTCAACTTGGATAAATAAATAAATTGACCTACACTATTTTATTAAACGTATAACTGCAGTTTTGTTGAAGTTCTCAATTTTGTCAAATACTTTCATTCTCTATTTAACCAAGCTAAGAACTTCAGCGAAGTCTAAAATGTTTGGTTATAAATGAGCATTGTAGTGAGGTAAAGCAAATATACTTATAGAGTATATTTACCCCTTTTTCCCCTCAGGGCTCGTCCGCGGCCTTGCCGCCCCGATAGCACTGCAACCTTTGGTTGATTGTGCATACCCTTAGTCTTACTCCACCCATTCCATAATCACTGTGCCTTGAACTAGTCTGCACAGCGATTGGTAGGGTGAATTTTTATATTGCTCTGTCTCCAGTCTAGACTGACCGTAGATCAGTTGTCTTTTGCGGTCCAGAGCTTTACACTCGCACAAGATGTGCTGGGGTGATTCCTCCCCCTCGCTGCAGAGTCTGCATGCGAGGTCCCCTTCGAACCGCCCCATTTTATGCAGGTGTTTCTGAGCTGTACTCTGCTAAGATTTAGCAGCTCCACAGCTCTCTTGGAACTGGGCCCGTCAATTATTGACTTTCCATGTCTGAGCCCTGGACAGTCCGCCCAGTACACCTTGTGTTGGTTTCTGACCCAGGACTTAATGCCTCCCCTGGCAGTGCTCTTTGTCACGCCCAGAGTCGGTTCTGGTCCCATAAATGGTCCTGCTGACCCTTTCTTCGCGAGACTGTCAGCTTCTTAATTGCCTTTGACCCCGAGTGACCCGGCACCCAGATGAGGGTCACCTTATTCTGTCCAGCCAGGTCGCTCGTCTCGTCTCGGCACTCACTTACCAGCCAGGAATTTCCCCGTGGGCTACTTAGTGCCTTAAGGGCTGCCTGGCTGCCTGTGGCTATGAGGAGCCGCTTGTTGGTGTAGCCCCTCCTCTGGTTCTCAAGAACAAAGTGCAGGATGGCGTACATTTCGGCCTGAAACACCGTTGCATGGGCTCCGAGGGAAATACTATGACTTACCCTCGGCCTTTCCTAGTAAACACCTGCCCCCGTCCTACGCTCCCCACCGGATCCGTCCGTGAACGAGACGAGCGCGTCCCGTGGTATGCCCGGCGTCTCCTCCCGCCATGCTTTGCGGTCGGGGATTTCCACTGTAAAGTTGTTTTCCCTGCACATTCGTTGGCTCGCGAAGTCTGACCTCATTTCAGGCATGGGCTCCTTCACGATCTCCTGAATTTTGCAGTGGCCCCTGAAGCCTAAGTTGATCTTCAGTCTAACATTGCAGGATAGTCTGTATAGTCCTAGCCTGGCCTCCTCCATAATATCTAAGTGTAGATGCATCCAGTTTCAAATTTGGAACGACTCCTTTTTATAAACAAAATTCACTAGCTTAATTATTGAATATTAGGTAAATTGCAGGGCAATACCCTGCTTGACCAATATGATAATGAGTTTCTCTGATAGATGGCAGCATTCGTCTCATATCTTCCATTAGTTCGCAAGTTGTATACGTTCTCAAGTATGCATGTTCAGGAGACAATAATTGCCTTAGTTACCTTTTTTCTGAAAAATTAAATCTGAGATATAATCAGTCAAAAATAAATTATATTATCCCACATTGATGTAATATTTAAATGCAGTCGTTTAATTAATTTTGTTTTGTATGCATATTGTTTCCGAAATTATAAAAGTGTGTCAAGAATAACTTTAGACCGAGATATAAACAATAGCTAAGCATTTCCTCCTGTTGTTGTCTTCAGCTTAAACTTAAATTTTGGAGAATTTTTAAGCTTTATGAGTTTTAATATTAGACGTATTGTAATTTTTGAAGATCTGGAGACAGATTAGCTTTTATTGTATTTTAATTTTTGACTTGTAGTTGTTTTTCAATTTTATTGCATGTAGTACTTAGTGACTGTATACTTGTATTCTTATAGCTTTGTAGCTTGACATGTTAACCATTAACCTTTTTGACTTGGTGTTGGGGTTAGCTGTTGTTACCTCATTTTATCTTATATTCCTGCGTTGTACCCTCGCAGAAGTAGCCTACCGAAAAATTCAGTTTTTCTGACAAGCCTTTTATAAATTATAGATTCCCCTGAGGATGACCTGTTAGGTAGGGTCGAAACGCGTCGGGACAAGGAATAAAGTATTTGTTTGGAAAGAAAAGGCCTTTTATTCATCACCCAAAAATAGCTATGCATAGTTGGTATGTTCCCAAACTTATAACGCAATGACATTCTTGAAGATCGACGACACTAGATTAGAGATTAGATTGGATTTTATTGGGAGTGGGCTATTCCAGTCCCTCCACCGCGACCTTAGGTCTATTGTGGCTCACGTCTAATTATTTAGATTTCACCCATCAATTCTAGCTCCCTGAGGGAGTCGATCTTTTCTTGAGGGTGAAAGTTTATTTGGCAGGTGTACTGCCATCTGAGTGAAGTCGCTTGCCCGTTTCGAAGCTCAAACAGAGATAACCTCTCTCCGAGTTCGTCTGGACCCGACATCCGTCAGTGTTTGCCTCCAGGCTCTATCATGAAGTCGCGGTACCACGAAGTCCCGTTCTCAAGCAGCATCCAATCTCCAGTTTTAATCCACCCCTAGAGATCTCAGCTCCCCTCAGGATTGTCTAAACCTGACACCTAACAGTGTTAGACTCAAGGCAACATCCCACTGAGTCCCGCTCCCGAGTATCACCCCAGCGAGGCCGTCTGTCCGTTTCGTAGCACACAGTATGGGCTCCAAACTCCGGGTGTCTACCACTCATCAGAGATCAGAGCCCCCCGGGACGTCTGGACACACGACACACGCCAGGGCTCAATCCAGGGCGGTATAATCGGGAACCCCGCTCCTGAGTAACAACCAAGCGAGGCCAACTGTCAGTCTCTGAGGCCACAGTGGAGGCGTCAAATTCCGGGTGCATATCACTCCCCAGAGATATCCGCCTCCCACTAGCCTCACCTGCACCAGACCCCCGCCAGTGTTTCATTGACTCAAGGCGGTATCATGAAGTCCCGCCCTCGAGTAGCATCCAGGCGGGGTCGTTAGCCTGTATCGATACTCACAGAGTAGGCCCAAGTCTCCAGGTGCAATCCACTCCTAGAGACCCCAGCCACCTCCGGGTTCGTCCAGGCCCAACACCCGCCAACGTTAGCTTAAATTTCACCCAACAAATCGAGCTTCTGACAGGAGACGACACCTGCGAGGTGAAACTTTGTTTGACAGATGTACTGCCATCTGATCGAAGTCGCTTGCCCGTCTTAAAGCTCAAAGATAGATAACCTCTCTACCAGTTTGTCTGGACCAGACATCTGACAGTGTTTGACTCGGTGCAGTATCATGAAGTCCTGCATCCGAGCAGCATCCAAGTGAGGTCGTTTGTCTGTTTCGAAGCTCACAGAAGAGGCCTCAACCCTTAGTTTTATTCCACCCCTAAAGATCTCAGCTCTCCTTCGGGTTCGTCTAGACCCGACACCCACCAGTGCTAGACTCAAGGCGACATCCCATCGAGCCCCGCTCCCGAGCATCGCACAAGCGAGGCTGTCCGTTCGTTCCGAAGCACACAGCACTAGAGAATATAGAATTTTGCACAATATGTAGGCCCATTGAAATTTATTGCACTATCAAGTTCAACAACAAGTTCACCAGGTCCAAGTCGAACTCAGCATTCAGTGAACGTCAAAGTGTTTTACTATTTTTTAAGTAAAATGAAATAATATTATTCGTAAATTTACATTTTTTTTGAGACCACTTATTTATTTAGCTCTGTAGATCACGATTATATATATATATATATATATATATATATATATATATATATATATATATATATATATATATATCTCATATAAACATCCCATCTCGATATTAAGCATTTTTTCAAAGATCATAGAAAGGGCAGTACATAAAAGGGTGGTTAAAATTTTTAAACGCTAATAATATGATATCACCATCACAGCACGGATTTAGAACTGACTATTCAACAGAAACTGCCCTTATCGAATACGCTCAATATGTAAACGAAAAAATGGACCCCAATAGCATTGTGGTAACCTTATTTTTCACCTGTCTCGTGCCTTTGACACGGTAAATCCTTTTTTTTTTGTTAAGGAGAAGATGTGGACGTTGGGGTTAAGAGATGAGATTTAGTATCTCACTAACAGCTACTTGTAAGCGAATAATATAAATTCGCAAAGGTAAAGTGTAACTATGGGCACACCACAGGGAAGTGTCATTGGCCCACTTTTGTTTACATTCTATGTAAACGATTTCTGCAATTTATACAAGACGGAGAAGTATTCATGTACGCCGATGACATTTCTATTGTTGTCTACGGCGGCGAAGAAAACTGAATTAAAATTAAAATCCGTAATACATTCTTTTGATGAATGGTGTTATACAATCCGAATTAAACGGAATATATCAAATAGAATGTAACGCATGCAATAAGAAACTTATAGGAGTGACAAAAAATTAATAGAAACAAGATTCAAGGAACAGCATTAGATAAAATTCACATACCTAGCTACAAATCAAACGCAGCTACACACATTCACAACATAAAACACCAAAAACCAGATATCAACCAATTACAACTAATTAAACATATTAAAGGTCACAAATAATTGGAAATCTGGGAAGAAGACTACATTCAACAAACAAATAATTACAAACAATTAATGCCAGAAGAAATCCAAGTACAAACATTGAAACAACACTTAATAAAAGCCATACAAATAGACAAATTATCAAACCACAGTGACCGATACACAGGACACAGTCCGAAAACACCACCAATCAGATAACAGTAGAGCGACCAATAGAAGCTCAACACGCACGCGTCACGCATAATCTCAGGCATAGACCACACAGGAACGATCATAGTCAGTAGCGTGCTGATGATGAACCAGGACGGTTGGAAACTGCAGTCCACGTAAACCAATAAAAAGTCACAAAAAGTACAGCAAACAAATAAAGTGTGTGTGTGTGTGTATATATATATATATATATATATATATATATATATATATATATATATATATATATATATATATATATATATATATATATATATACATATATAAGTTACCTTAAAAACCCTTTATCCTTGTTCGTAAAACGTCTGTTGGTGCAATACTAATTACTGTTATATAGTGCTTGTCTTTTGATATTAATAATAGCAGCCTTAATCACGAAATTGATATTATTATTTTAGGGGTTTTATTTTAAAGCTTTGAAGGCAAATGTCTAAAAAGCTAATCGGTAGATTTTTAAATTGCGGCTGGTAATGTAACATGAAACATAACTGCTAAAATTTATAATTATATACTTAAAGTGACAAGGTAATCCATGCGTTTTAAAGAAAAATTATATATTCGTTCAAACGTATAAAACTTGGGCAATATTGTTTCTGGCAATTAATGAAGTTAGTGAAATAAAACAAAACGTTAATCTGGTTCCAGCCGGAATAGAACACACACCGGCCTTCAAGCTTAGTTGCCAGTCCAATACTTCTTCTTCAACTTCAATAAACTTTATTTATATCACTTATAATATTTACAATGTAATGTACAATAATTAGAGTGTATTACAATGCACCAGCGAGTTATTAAATCGCTCTTACAAAGTATATTTAAAAATATAAGTACAAGGTCTTGTTTACAATTGTGTTTTTTGTTTGTTTGTTTGTTTATGTACAAACGTCTACAGATGAGATAAACTTATAGATAGGATTTAACAAAATGGCAGAAAAAATACGATTAACAAAAACCTGCTTTATAAATCTAGTTTTAATATTTTGACAATGTATTAAATTCTATTGGTTTACTAAATAAATATTATACAGACACACGTATCCATATATCTATATTATATTATTATATATATATATATATATATATATATATATATATATATATATATATATATATATATATATATATATATATATATATATATATATATATATATAGAGTATTTACAATTGTTATAAAATTACCTAAATCTTAACTACACTTAACATTATCAATGGGAGGCCTATGTCTAATTTTTAACCAGTTCATTTCTGTAGTGTATTTAACATTATTATTTAACGGTGGTATGTTGTTTGGTAGAATTTCATATTTTCGTAAGGGAGTCTATGTTTCTTTATGAAAGGTAAGTTGTTTACCCTATAAGTAGATAGTGGGTAAAGGAATTCATTATGGGAGAGTTGTGTACTATAAAATTTATTTGATGTTTCATTTATTTGATTGCCAATATAATTAATATTTGACAATTCATGCAGGTCTTTGATTTTTTTTTTCATATATATTTTTGTTGAGGGCTAGTCGCAAACACTTATTTTGAAATCTCTGTAACTTGTCTAGTACGGTCGCCACTCGGCCACTAGAGCTGCTTATTGACACGGTATTATTCACATACTCAAACCTCAGTGGCGTCTCCTGACCAAAATGTTCGGGTGTGCGGTAACGAGTTGCTGTTAGTGGTGGTTTTAAAAATTATTAACACTAAATGTAAATATATATATATATATATATATATATATATATATATATATATATATATATATATATATATATATATATATATATTCGACCTATATGGGAATGATACGTAGATAAATAAATTAATTTCCCACTGCAACACTAACAAATTAAAAAGTCACTTAAATCTTTAAAACACGAAAAGAACATGGAATTATTATCAAGCTCTTCTCTTCACACAAATTTGTGTTAGCGTTAGCACTGTCCGGAACGGGGTGAAAACTGTAAACATTAAAAGTAGTTCAATGTTAATATGGTACTAAATAATAAAATGTGTAAAAATCCTGGATGCAGCAAGTGCGTTATGGTAGTGAATTTTCATAGAAATGATCTGGCACAAAATATTTTATTATAACTTTTTTATCTTGCAACATAGAAATCTAAATTTTGGTGTATAGTTTAATTTTTATATCGTAAACCTACCTACCAAATTTGGTTATCTTATCTTTTTTATTTTTTGAGATACAAATTTTTTTCGAATAAAAACTCAAAATTTTCCCGTAAAAACTCGTCCGATTTTCCTGACTAACAAAACTATTCAATAAATTTATAGAAGGAAGGTACATGCCAAATTTTATCAAAATCGGCCGATTATATTTTGAGTTATCGGTGTGATACCTATATATATATATATATATATATATATATATATATATATATATATATATATATATATATATATATATATATATATATATAGTTTATAGTTATATAAATAGTACAAAGCATCTTACAAATAAGTCTAAACTTGTGACTGCAAATGATGCAATTTTGACTAAATTTTAATCTAAATGTCAACTGTTCTAAAGTTCTGTCATCTGATTTCTAATCTCCAAAATTACCTCACCTCATTATGTACCATTACAATTTCTAGAAATATGGATGGTACTTGAAATCAGTTTCTTCATTTTAATCAAAAATTTCTATATTTTAAAACTTGACTCAAATTAAATTCTTATATATAAAAATTGAAACTGACCCCGGATATGGGTTCTAGGGGTCCTAGTTCGCGCTCATTTGCAAACAATTTTTCAAAATTAAAAAGTCGAGATCTCCCCATTAGTGAATTTTTTCTACGAAAATTTACTAAAATGTATTATAGTCTTTAATTCTAGAATACTGTGGTCCAGGCAAGCGCAGTTGTAATGTTTGTAAATAATGCTATGACAACTTTAGTTAAACCGGCGTTCCATTCATTTGTCTTGAGCGGTATTTTTACCGCTCACTGCAGTGTTAAAACGAATGGTATTTCCTTACTATTTTAAACACATGGGTGGGGGACTGTATTGTATACCAATACAGCTCTGTCGAGTGAAGTTGTTCGGAAATAACAACGCACACCTAACCCGACCCGAATTCATTCCCAGTTGCTACTGACCTACTCATATTTTCTGAATGAAGACGTGGTACCTACTTCATTCCAAGTCACTATTAACCGACTATTTATGAAATCAAATAAGTAAATTAAATCGATTGTCATAACATATGTAGTGTATTAAGACTAAGGGAAAAAGAAATAAAACATATTTAACTGTGCACATTTTAATTATATTTTAGGGTGTGCGGCGCACACCTAGCTCACTAGGAGAAATCGCCACTGTCAAACCTTGACTTTTCCATGCTACATTTTTATTTGCAGAAAATGAATATCAAATAAAACCTTTCTCTGATGCTTTGCTAGAAGTTTTAATTATAGGGTTATAATACATAAAGAAAAATTTTGTATCCCTTTTTTAAAATAATATTATTGGCTGCGGCATCTCAGGCCATTAGCACATTCATTTCCCATCATTCACTATTTTTACTAATTTTCCAGACAAAGTCAACTTCTTGTTGGCTCGCCCAGGAATCGAACCCGGGAACTCTCGCTTAACAGGCTGGCACCTAGCAACCTGCGCCACAAGGGCGTCTGTATCCCTTTTTAAGTACATTGATAGAACCTCGGTGGTTCAGGGGTGAGAACGTGTGCCTCTGAACCGAAGGGTATTGGGTTCGATCCCAGGGTACTCCTTTCACTTTTTCAGTACAAACTGTAAAATTAACATCAACCGAGGTTCTGGCATTGTATTTGAGCAAGTTGAATGTCTGGACGTTCCGCCCTTCGGAGAGGGCGTAAAGCCGTCGGTTCCGTGTCCACGCGATGTTGGGCACGTTAAAGATCTCTACCCTTCTTACAGAAAGGCAAGGGTTCGGCAAAATTTCCAGGATAGTGAGGTGAAACTGCTCCCTGGCGTCGGTGATTGGCCATAGTCGCGGAAATGGGCCGACGTTGAAGAAACAAAACAAAAAGTACATTGCGCGCACGGAGCAGTGTGAGATTCGCATAGTTAAAGTTCATATAAAGCAGAAAGATAAAAGGTTATAGGCATTTAAAATAAAAATTGGTGTTTTCCTCAAAACGTGAAAGTCGCGTTTCTAAACGTAAACTCGCAACATTTAGACAAAGAACCTAAAACAAATACGGACAATGTAAAGAAAATGTCGCAAAAAGAGTGTTCTGTAAACCCTTAAGTTTCAGCTTCAACCGCCATTGTCCTTTATTTTACTAAAATATTTACAGAAAATTCATTTCAAATAGACCCTTCCCCTGATGCTTTGGCTGTAGGTTTAGTTAAGTTTATGGTTTAACAATCTATAATTTTTTAGCAAATTTTCGTAGAAAAAAATCGTTAAGGAGGAGACCCCGACTTTTGTATCTTAAAAATATCTCTTCAAATGAGCGCACACTAGGCCCCCTAGATTGTATACTCGGGTTTACTTTCAGTTTCTATCTGTTTATATATATATATATATATATATATATATATATATATATATATATATATATATATATATATATATATATATATATATATATATATATATATATATATATATATATATATATATATATATATATATATAGAGAGAGAGAGAGAGAGAGAGGATGACACATTTCTACGGTAAAGCTCAGTATAATTGTTATTATACAAGATACGAAAAAAATTGTATACGTTACTGATAGAGTGTCTTAAGCCGCATCTTATAAATATATTTTGACAATCACAGGATGGTCCATAAGTCGCTGGTGATCCCTACAATTGTTTTTTAACACCCTTATATTATTGCATTTTTGCATTTTTTATCGAAATATTATACATGTTTGTAAGAAAAAAAAAATTGAGACGCAGTAAGTGCGTTCGGGTAGCGATTTTCATTAAGTCCTTCAAATATAAATAACTCAATTTGCTATTAGCCTAAGGCTTGCTGGCTAGGAAACAAGTTTTCTCGAAAACATTTTAGGTTTTTTTCGGAAAATTTTTGTGCATTTTCAAACAATAAGTAGTTTGAATAATATATGGTACATTTTTTCTACTATCTAGGCTATATGCGTAACCAGACCACTTCCATAACGCCCTTGCTGCGTCCAGACTTTTTTGTTAAGGCAACATATTGATATATAAAAATTCGAATCTGTTTATATTTTTTTTGCTATCTCACAACGACATTAGAATGTAGCTACAAATTATGAACAAACACGACCTCAGCACTTCTTTATCGCTAAAATTATTCACAATGTCTTATCGCTGCACTAAAATGATAAATTTACAAAAAGCCCGCACGTTCGCGGGTCTAACAATATCTCTTCAGCTAGAAACAGGAATTTTGCATGGTTTCATTCTTGCAGCACAAATGCAAAATGCAGGTAAACAAGATAAATAACAACGCAACCCCCATATATAATATAGTAATGGAACTCGCATAGATTGAAACCACGGTATAACTGTGTTAGTTCTCGGGTTCCCCGCTTTGTGGTCAGGGCACCACTGTACTGGAATAATTCACTCGACGGCTACTATAAAATATATTCCCATTTATCTGGAACGGCGGCGTTCAGCTTTCGAACCAACAAAAACAGAAAGTCCTATCTTCACCACCTGATTCTAGCAAAACGGTTTATATACATTGCCACTCGCCGAGAGTACCGAGTCATGATCTGAAATAAAATAAATAGGTTTTATAAGATGACTGCAAACTGAAATTCAATTTTCTGTGTCTAGATGCAATCGATAATGTTGTTATAGGTATGCCTTCATATTTGACTTTTACGTAACATTCTCATTTTTTTTCAGAAGGTAGGTTGTAAATTCAATGCGACTTTATAAGTGTGGGTTTTACCCCGACCCCCCTTTCAAAGCAGTTCGCAACTTTAGTCACTTTAAGGAAAACCTGCTATGGATCTAGTTAAAAGTCTGGACGCGGCAAGTGCGTATGGTGGTGAATTTTCATAAAAATGTTTTTAATAGCAAATATATGTGTTTTTTTAAGAAAGCAGGCATCAAATTTGGCTACCAGTATAACCTATATAGTAAAAACAATGTGCCATGTCTCATCAATATAACTTTATTCTTTGAAAATATACAAAAATTTCCGAATGCAAACTTAAAATCTTCCCAAAAAAACTAGGTTCTTGGTCAACCTTATAGGATAATAGCAAATTGTGCTATTCAAATTTGAAGCATTTAATGAAAATTCGCTACCATAACGCACTTGATGCGTCCCGAATTTCTTTTCTTACAAACATGCATTTTATTTCGATGGAAAATGCAAAAATCCAATATGGCGTGTTCGATTAAAAAAAGACAATTGGTATCACCAACGACTTATGGGCCAGCCTGTGATCGTAGAATTTCAGATGTAACTCAAGACACCCTATAATTAATGTATACAATTTTTTTTTCGTATCTTGTAACGGATATATTGAACTTTTTACGAAAATTCGACAAAAATGATATACCATTAAACGATAAACTCTATAGCTAAGGCTACTGCCAAAGCATCAGAGAAAGGGTATATTTAAAATGAATTTTCTGGAAATAATAAAGACTTCGGGCTTTGTAAAACATTCTTCTTGAAACATTTTCTTTCCATAGCTCCTATTAGTTTCAGGTTCTTTGCCTAAATGTTGCCAGTTTTGACGTTTTAAATCGCGACTTTGACGTTTTGAGGAAAACCCCAATTAATTTTTCTTTAAATGCCCATAACTCTTTTATCTTTTAACTTAAACACTAAATTTTGGTAGGTAATTTACTTATAATGATATAAACCCGCGTACCAAGTTGTGTTGCCCTTATTTTGTTATTTCCGGAGATATGTTTTTTTTTTTAGAAATTTATTATTGGTCCCGTAACTTTCTTGAGGGCTGTTTGCAAGAAATATTTCTTGTGGCTTGTGCATCCAGTAAGATATCTCAGCATGTTTCTGATTTTTTTTTAAATCTGCAAAATTTAATTTTTATTTACAAAACGAATGTGCCTGCCAAATTACAAGAGTGGCAGATATCTTTCCTTATTAGTCTCTTGGATGACCCGTTTTAGTCAACTTAATCGAACCAGTTTCTGCAAACAAAATAACAAAAATGGTTTTCTAAAACAAATTTATCGTTGCCTATGAAGCTCATTGTGTTATTTTTTGAATGTAGTACCCACGCTGCTTTTATATAGGTTTTAGTATGTATCAAAACTGAAGATTCTATTTTAATGGGAAATTGAATTATCACCATTTGGAATATTTTGCTGCACCTAAACACTTTTCAACACTTATTTACTATTGCTGTATCCATACTTTTTGAAAATGCAATAAATAAATATAAACAATACAAAATTTTGATACTAAAATTTTAATTTTCACTGAACATCTATTTATATAACTTAAACTACTGCATGATATTATGAAGTCTCATTTTCCTAAAATTTTTCATATACGACATGAAGAGTAAATAAAACCTAAAAGTCAACAATAAGTACTTTATTCTAAGTTTCTAAGGTATTAGCGGAGTCGATTTAGAGGTTCTCTTCTTCTTTGTTTATGACGTCTATAAACAAAGAAGAAGAATTGAATTAGATTCCTGCTGTCAGTTGGCAAAATAACAAATGACAAATAGCTTACGTGTGTTGTCCGATTTAACTAGGAGAGGGATATGGCTTTTAAATACCTTGAAAAATGGGAAGCTTAATATTTATGCATAATGAAACGTAGTTCTAGACTGCCTTTAAACAAATTGAATCACTTTCGTTTTAATTTTTATCTTTACTATATATTTTTCTAATATATTCAGATTCAGATGGAATTTTTGGCAAATGGCAACTCTGCTGATTGTTTATTGTGACATATTTTTGTAGCCTGTTTGTTTGAAGTTTGATTTGGAGCATTTGTTTGCTATTGAAAATTGGACCAGGTTTTTCCGGAAAATGTTGTTTTCTTTTAAAAAAATTTATATCTCCGGAAATAACAAAGTAAGGGCAACCAAATTTGGTGAGCGCGTATATACCGTTATAGGTAAGTTACGTATCAAAATTAGCTCTGTAGGTTGAAAGATAAAAACGTTATAGGCATTTAAAAACAGATAAATTGGGTTTTTCCTCAAAACGTCAAAGTCGCGATTTAAAACGTCAAAATTGGCAACATTTAGGCAAAGAACCTAAAACTAATACAAGCTATGGAAATAAAATGTCTCAATAATAATGTTTTACAAACCCTGAAGTCTTAGCTTCAACCATCACTGTCCTTCATCTTACTAAAATATTTTCAGAAAATTCATTTCAAATAGATTCTATCTCTGACGCTTTGGCAGTAGTCTTAGCTATAGAGTTTATCGTGTAATGGTATATAATTTTTGTCGAATTTTCGTAAAAAATAAATAAAGCTTAATATATCCGTAATTATACAAGATACGGAAAAAATGTATGCATTAATTATAGGGTGTCTTGAGCTACATTAAAAAAAAATATTTCTACAATCACAGGTTGGCCCATAAGTCGTTGGTGATACAAACTGTCCTTTTTTTTTTGTCGAACATGCCTAATGTTATTGAATTTTTGCAATTTACATCGAAATATAATGCATGTTTGTAAGAAAAGAAATTCGGGACGCAGCAAGTACTTTATGGTAGCGAATTTTCATTAAATGCTTCAAATTAAAATAGCTCAATTTGCTATTAACCTATTAGGTTAACCAAGAAACCAGTTGTTTCGGGAATACTTTAAGTTTCTTTCGGAAATTTTTGTAGATTTTCAAACAATAAAGTTATTTTGATGAAACATGGCACATTTTTCCTACCTCGGTTTCTACTATATATGTTATACTGGTAACCAAATTTGATGCCTGCTTTCTTAAAAGAAACACACATATTTGCTATTAAAAACATTTTTATGAAAACACACTACCATAACGCACTTGCTGCGCCCCGAACTATTTGTCCATTCTGGAGCTGGAAAAACATTTGGTCAACTTTAAATTTCCAGTGGCAAAGTTTCGGGAGTGTAAGGGATAAAGCTAAATTTGTTAGTGAAACGGGTGTAAGAAGGATAGTTATATTGAAGTAGGTTTTACTTGAGTACACTTATTAGAACGTTTTTTTTAATTTCAACAACACACCACGAGGGCTTACAGCCTAAATACTATCGTACCGTGGGTATTGACAAGGAGGAAAGAGGCAGCTTGTTAATTCTGGACTTGAAGGTTTGGAGGTTCGGAGGAGAAGGAAAAACATGTGCCGGCAAGGAATTCCACAACTTGGAAGTCCTCGGGACATAAGAGCGGCCATAACAAGATGTTCTATGTCTGGTGACCTGGACAGTAAAAGGGTTCATTTGCTCTGTTCCCCTGGTAGATCTGTTGGGGGCAGCAGGAGGGGGAACTATGGAGGAAAGCTCATCTGAGCAGTGCCCGTGCAGATATCTATAAAAGAGAGAGAGGTCACCAACGGCACGTCGGTGGGCAAGGGATGGCAGCCTTTGGGTGAGGGTAGGGTCACCGATGAGACGTATAGCTCTCTTTTGAATGGAGTCCAGGATAGCGAGTGTAGAAGCGGCAGCGGCACCCGAGATGTGGGAGCAGTATTCGAGGTTTGGCCTTATTTGTGAAGTATATAAAGCATAGAGATTAGCTGATGAAAAGTATTTGCGAGCCCAGAAGAGGAAACCTAATTTATTAGCAGCCGCTTCTGCAATTAATGTAACATGTTGTGCCAATTGAGATTTCGATCCACAGAGATGCCAACAAGTGAAAAGGACGCATTACTTTGAATAACTTGGTTGTTCATTGTGATGGGTCTAGGGATGGTGTATCTCTTGTGAGAAAGAAAGCAAGACTTAGTTTTGGTGGGGTTGAATTGTACAAGATTTCTATTTCCCCAGTCTAATATTTTTTGGAGATCCACGGAGACAGAACCCTCCATGAGTCTGCGATCCTCATCTAATTGGGCTAAAGAGACAAGCTTAGAATATTGTATATTTGAATGGAGGGTGATGTCGTCCGCGTAGCTGTGAACTGAGTTGTATGTGCTAGAGAGGAGGTCATTGATGTGGAGAAGAAACAAAGTAGGGGCTAAAGCTGAACCTTGAGGAACTCCTGCATTAATTGGATACAGTTTAGAGGAATGGCCATCCACGACAACAGAAATGCTCCGGTTGGAGAGGAAATTTGCTGTCCACATACAGAGTTTTGGTGGTAGGCCATAGGCCGGAAGTTTATTAAGCAGCGCTGCGTGCCAGACCTGGTCAAATGCTAACGTAACAATTAACGTAACCGCAAGTCCCAATATATCTCACAATCACGAAGTTAATCAAGTTTTAGAGCACAATTTCATAACACCATAAGATCCGTTTTAATTCCAAATACCATTGTAATATATGCATTATTCAAGTTTTAAACTTCAAGAGTTCATTATTATCTAAAACATGTCCATTCAGTGTGTGCAAGTCGTTCGAGAAATAAAAATTTCTCAGTTATTTTTCATCCACTTATCGACAGAAGCGTCGAATTCTTAAAACTTTTAAAACCTCAAGTCAGGTATTTCTTGAACTTTTTAAAAGTTCATACATATGAAACACTAGACTTCATAAACTTTAGTTCTACTTACATTATTTCTGCGGGTCTATATGCATTACAAACTCTTCAGAAACTTAAGGAGGAGATCCTCTGTGAGATTTACTTTCAACATTTGCCCGTAGACATACGGTAAAATCAGAAATGGAAATTATGGTGAATTTTATTGATCAAGAACTTGTTTACTTGAATTACACTTTCAATCTTTCACCCAGACCTCCTACTCAGATTTTTGTTATTAGACGTAGTCGGGAGTTGTCACCAGAAGAGCCTGCAAATTAAAGGACACCCTGGATGAAAAAAGCAATTATTTTTTGGTAAATTATACTACGGAAATAAAAAAAATTACTGAAAATTGTATCTGTTTTTAAAAACACTTACAGGAGAGGGTTAGCAAGAAAGGCGTTTGAAGAGTTAAGATGGGAATGAGATTCTGTCAGCAACCACTAGCGGCATTACGATACGAATATTAAAATGTTTGAGTGTTAATGGACAACATTTTGAGCAGTAGTAATAACACTTCGACGATTTATAAGATTGTGTAAGGTAATAATATCACTGTTGTTATCCTTAGAACTTTTTTTTTTTATTTTTTAAAAATATTTTAAATACATAATTTTCCAACACAGTAACAATATTTCTTTATTATAATTTTTAGCCTGAACATGAAATATTTTTGTTTCTACTGTATTTTTTTTTTGTTACGTACATCGCCCCGCTAACAATTACCATTTCAAATCAATTTTCAAAGAAAACTGTATGAGATAGGTATAGGGTAATGTACACTTAAAATATAGGAAATTTAACGCTGCATCAGATGCTGGAGACATATGGGTACCGTTCCATTAAAAAAAATCAAGTTATCTATGATAGAAAATTTTCAAATTCAAATGTATGCTATAAATAACAGTTATCTTAAAATTGTATTGTGTCTATAACAGTAGGTAGGAATTTTTCGCTCTATGGGATAGTGGAAAGCGCATGTTTCCGTCTTGCATACATTTAAAGATATCAGAATTTCGCTAAAGCGCTCCAATCGTAATTGTTTCTACAAAATGGCGAATAAATCCGAAACGGTACAAACTAGCCCGAATATTTTCTAACAAAAGTGGCCCTTAAATTGAACGTGTAATTCAAAACGCTAATAATATACAGGCTGTTCCATTTAAAAAAACAAAGTTTGTGTCGACTTCCGGTATAATTGGAAGTGCAGGCTAATTGAAAATATTTTAGTTAGAAAGATCAGTATCAAAAACCTGCGCATATCAATTTTCAGAATTTAAATAGATGTAGTTCTCCAGAGACGTCTAATAGGCCACTCACCTTGAAGCACCCTGTATATATATATATATATATATATATATATATATATATATATATATATATATATATATATATATATATATATATATATATATATACACTTTATTTGTTTGCTGTACGTTTGTGATTTCTTATTGGTTTGCGCGGACTGCAGTTTCGAACCGTCCCGGTTCATCATCAGCACGTTACTGACTGTTATCGCTCCTGTCTTGTCTATGTCTATGATTGTACGTGGCGCATGCGCCGTGAGCTTCTGCTGGTCGATTTCCTGTTTTCTGATTGGTTGTGCCTTCGGGCTGTGTCGTGTGTATCGGTCTCCTGTCTTGATCACTGTGGTTTGATAATTTGTTTATTTGTATGGCCTTTATTAAGTTTTGCTTAAATGTTTGTAGTTGGATTTGTTCTGGCATTAATTGTTTCCTATTGTTTGTTTGTTGAATGTAGTATTGTTCCCAGATTTCCTTTTTTTGTGGTCTTTAATATGTTTCATTAGTTGTAATTGGGTGATGTCTGGTTTTTGGTGTTTTGTGTTGTGAATGTGTGTAGCTACGTTTGATTTGTAGCTAGGTATGTGGACTTTATTTAATGCTGTTATATGTTCCTTGAATCTTGTTTCTATTGATTTTTTTTGTCGTTCCTATATATTTTTTATTGCATGTGTTATATTCTATTTGATATATTCCGTTTAATTCATGTGAGTTGTTTTCTTGTATTTTATTTATTTTGTTTATTATTTTCTTATTGGTTTTGTAGCTCATTTTTAAGTCATATTGTTTGATTGTTTGTGTTATTTTTTGATGTGGTGATTATAAGTGAATGTTGTGTATTTTGTGTTTGTTTCTAGTGTTTTGTTTTCGGTTTTGTTGATTTGTTTGTTTTTGATTTGTTTTACTAGCTTTTCTATTGTTTTATTGTTGTATCCATTTCTTTCTGCTATTTGTATTATGATGTTGTACTCCTTTTCTCGTTCGTCGTTATGAAGTGGTACATTTAGCATTCTGTTTATTAAGTATCTGTATGCGGCCATTTTGTGTGTATGTGGGTGTAGTGAGTGTTTAGGTATATTGATGTCTGTTTGTGTGGGGTTTCTGTATATTTTGTATTCAATCTGGTTTTATTTTCTGTTTAGTGTTAAGTCTAGGAAGTTTATGGTGTAGTTTGATTCTTTTTCTATTGTAAATTTTATGTTTTTGTTAATTTGGTTTATTTTTTCGAGGATATTGTCTATTTTGGTTTTTGATTGTCGTATATTATTAATATATCATCCACGTATCTTATCCATTTGTTGTTTGGGTCTGTCTCTTTTATGATGGTGTTGATTTTATCTTCTAACTGTTGTATGTATATTTCTGTCATGATGCTTGATAGTGGAGATCCCATTGGTAGTCCGTCTTCTTGGATGTAGTATTCGCCGTTGAACGCAAAGTAATTTTGTTTTAATATGATGTTTAATATTTTGCTGATTTGTTGTTTTTTGTTGTTATTTTCGAACTACAAATATAATCGAAGAAATCACAAACGTAAAGTAAACAAATAAAGTGTATATTTAAAAGTGATTACAGTGTAGTGCAATATTCCTAAAGATATATATATATATATATATATATATATATATATATATATATATATATATATATATATATATATATATATATATATATATATATATAGGCTGTTTCAAAAAACATGCACCATCGCTCGTAGGGCAATTCCTTACTAAAAAATAAGAAAAAAAGTTCCTGTGCACATGGGCCCGGAAACGCATAGTTTCCAATATACAGGGAGTTGAATTTTAATTTTTTTTTAAATTTTTTATAAATAATTTCAAAACCACTGGAATGATTTTAATGAAACTTGGAACTTGAAAGTGTATTATGAAAGTGCATATTTTCAAGTGAGAATCTGCTTACAACTGCGTCAGTGGCGTGCGTACGGGGCAACTGTAAAGATTCATTTGGGGAAAAATATGTGCGCCACTGTCTTTTTCCAATTTTGATACATCAGTTATGAAGCTTATTACATAAGCCACAAAAGCTACCTCTTGGTATTTTTTCGTTCAGGGTATCCCCTAGGAGATATGATTAATTTTATAAAAAGGGGCAAAGTACCGATTAGTCGGCGTAATAATAATAATAATAATAATAATAATAATAATAATATATGTTTACTGCAACCATAAGAATATGAAAAACAAAACATACAGTAAACATTACAGCAATAAACGTGCAAATAACTAACCTACGTAAAACTTATTGGTGATAAACATTGAAATGAATATTACAAACATTGATAAAAAAATGATAAATAAAAAATAAAAATAAAAAATGAAAAAAGTAATCGTAAAGACACCATGATTTTTCCAAACTCTTGTTTTTTGTACATTACTCAATTGACTTTATTAACAAAGCTAAAGAAAATGTTGAAAGTGACCACCATTAGCGTCGTTACAATTATTTAACCTTCTGCGCAAAGATCTTCTTACTCTTCTGCAAATATTTTGATCTTCTCTAATGCTGTCAAATGCATATTCTATTCTTCCCAACAATTCTTCTCGTGTATTTACTGGTGTTTTATACACTATTTCTTTTAAATGACCCCACAAATAAAAATCGAGAGGATTCAGGTCCGGAGATCGAGGTGGCCATGACACCGGACCTCCACGACCAATCCATCGGGGACCGTATGTGTTGGCTAAATATGTTCTTACAACTGCTGCAAAATGTGCGGGCGCGCCATCATGCTGGAACCACATTGTACCATTTCTCATAAAAAGCGGTAGTAACAACGGCAAATCATTTTGTAAAAAGTTTAAATATGATTCATAGTCAAGACGATTCGGTAGAACAACAGGACCAATTATGTGATTTTCAATAATAGCAGCCCAAATATTGATGGAAAATTGATACTGCGAATTTGCAACTCTTAGAGAGTGTGGGTTTTCATCGGCCCATGTATGTAAATTGTGAAAATTTACGATACCTTTTCGCGTAAATGACGCCTCATCAGTAAATAGTACACGTTTAGAAAAATGTTGGTCGTGCCTAAGTTTGTTTAAGAACCACTGACAAAACATTACCCTTGGTTGAAAGTCTCTAGGTAGAAGTTCCTGGACACGTGTAAAATGATAGGGATATAAACTTTGATCCTTCAGAGTTCTGTGAACTGATGATGCCGAAATATTACCCAGTTCGGTGGCAATAATTCTCGTACTTGTACTAGGATCACGTTCAACTCTATTTAATATTGCCTCTTCAACTCGTACAGTTCGGCGGTATCTTCTGCGTCCAGAGTCAGCTTTTAAAGGTTTTAAAGAACCAGTTTCTCTCAAATGTCTTACAATACGTGGGAAAATATTTTTGTCAGGAATTCTTCTTTGCGGATAAGTTTCCTGATAAACTCGCACAGCTTGTCTAGCATTTTGATTTGTTTGTCCATAAATTAACAACATATCAGTCAAATCCGCTGAAGTGTACTTAATGAAAACCATCTTGAGAGGAGGAAATAATATTAATGAGCAGCTCAGTATCAACAAATAACTAAAAACGAAAATACTGCACCCTATCAAAATTTAAAGAATAGCACGAAAACTCTTTTGACGCCTACAAAGCACTTCAAAATTGTAGAATTTAGAGAACTGTCAAAAATTATAGTTTCATGGCACTTTACGATTACTGTTTTCATTACTCCAACGAATCGGTACTTTGCCCCTTTTTATAAAATTAATCATATCTCCTAAGGGATACCCTGAACGAAAAAATACCAAGGGGTAGCTTTTGTGGCTTATGTAATAAGCTTCATAACTGATGTATCAAAATTGGAAAAAGACAGTGGCGCACATATTTTTTCCCCAAATGAATTTTTACAGTTACCCCGTACGCACGCCACTGACGCAGTTGTAAGTAGATTTTCACTTAAAAATATGCACTTTAATAATACACTTTTAAGTTCCAAGTTTCATTAAAATGAATCCAGTGGTTTTGAAATTATTTATAAAAAAATTAAAAAAAATAATTAAAATTCAACTCCCTGTATATTAGAAACTATGCGTTTCCGGGCCCATGTGCACAGGAACTTTTTTCTTATTTTTTAGTAAGGAATTGCCCCACGAGCGATGGTGCATGTTTTTTGAAACAGCCTGTATATATATATATATATATATATATATATATATATATATATATATATATATATATATATATATATATATATATATATATATATATATATATATATATATATATGTACAAATTTAAACGGACCATAAATATGTCATTTGAAAAAACAGTACGAAAGTTAGAGAGCCTTGATCTCCCAAACCTCTATTTTTTTTAATGAAAATACGCCAGCACGGAAGACAAAACCCATGTGTAGATAATGACGTTACCTACTGGAACTTTGCGATAACAACTATCGTATGAGAAAACGAAGAGGAATGAGTTTTCCTTTTTGCAGCAACTTATTAACACGAATCTCCTTCTTTATATTCAACCCAGCATATTCCACTGATGATAATTTGATTACGTATAGACACTATAACGTTATACTTGGAGAGATAAATTTCCTATTCATGGTGTAAAGGTGGCCTCGCCACAGCGATGGACAAATTGAATTTTCTCTGTTGCGTTATCCGCGTTCGGTATTTGAAAAATTACACAGCCCTTGGGCGACCTTTCGGTCGGAAAGAGACTTGATGGGGTTGCACGAGGAAAGACGGCCTTTATTTTATTTAGTTTAGGCACACCAAACCAGGATATAGAAATGTTCCCGAAATACAAATATTTGAAGTGAATGTATCATCTTCGTAATTTGTAAATTCTTATCTTATGCATATAATACCCTCGGATATTTTCCTTCAGCCCTCTCTCCAGAGAAAAGTTCCGAATAAATTTAGCCTAGGGTTTTCTTGGATGCTTAAACATTTATGTTTGAAGGACAGGGAAATATTGCAACAGTTAAATGGTAGCGAATCTAAATAAAGTCAGGACTTTGATGTAAAGGAGAAATAAATGTTATAAATCAAAAAGGAGCATCATTCGCTACTGCCATAAAAAATTTATAGATAAACTAATTAGTCTATTTCCCCACTTTTCAATACTGTTACTTGACCGATATATACAGGGTAAGATATATATTTGGAATAATGGGACAAACGCGAAAAATAGAAACGTTTTGAAGAAAAGTTGCTGGATTCTTGTTTTGACATTTTGCGTATCTTTGAAATGTTGTGACAGCTTAACTAGTCATCTTGATAAAACTATGTTCTTTTTTTTTGAAATCGACGAATCAATCTGTAGATAGGTTAGGGATGCGCACGATGTATTGATATTTTTAAAACATCCATATTTTTGGATCCTATACGAGTTACGGGCCAGCCTGTGATCGTCAAAATAATTTTATAAGCTGCAGCTCACGCCATCCTATAATTAATTTATATAATATTTGCCTTATCTTGTATAATAACGGATATATTGAGCTTTACCGGAAAAATCGGCCACCCTGTATATATGTTAACATGTAGATCGCGCTGATTCGAAGGAGTATTTTCAAAATACAAAAGTCTAGGTCTCCCCTGAATGACAATTTTTTTCTAAGAAAATTTGCTTAAAATGATAGGCTATTAAACCACAAAGTCTATAACTGAAACTACTGCCAAAGCATCAAAGAAAGGGTTTATCTAAAATTAAATTTGTGCAAACATTTTAGTAAGCTTAAGGACAATGGTGGTTGAATCTGTCACTTAAGGCTTTGTAAAACTCACATATTAGAACATTTTTTCTACAAAACCCGTTGTTGTTTCAGGTTGTTCGTTTAAAAATTGGAAATTTTGACGTTTTAACTCGCTACAAAGTAGCGTTTTTTGCTATTTATTGACCTTTTTGTGTCAAGAAAACTTGATATTTGTCTATAATATACAATATATTTTGTTATCCACACAAAATATTTTGGTTTATAGCGTTTTTCGATTCATCAGTGGCACCCAAAATGTTTACCTTTAAATCCTTATAACTTCTTTTACTTTTAACCTAAAGATCTCACTAAGTGAAGATTGGAACCTGTGATGAGCACTAATAAGTACACTTGGAGAACCCAAATCACCACAACACATTTTAAAAGACCTGACGATCGTTTCACTAAGTTAGCGTCATCAGAGGATGAAACATTCTAAATACTTAAAAACTAACATCAACTTATATACCGGATCTCAGGTAAAGAGATCGAACCGAGATGACAAACTAGTCGTAGGCAAATTCCACAGTGTATTGTATTTTTATCGCCTGACCAGGCCTTTGCGCTATCCCTACTGCTTTATCTAAAAGTGTCCATCTGTAATAGTCTTGAGAAAGTTCAACGACAGCTAAATTAACAACGGTTCCTTTGGCGGCAATAACTGTATACTTGTGTTATCGGTTAAAACGTGTCGAAAACGTGGGAATTTTATTTAGCAAAGTAATCGATCAAGTGACTCGTAATTGGCGCTGGTGCACTGTTCATACATTCTTTGTTGCAACTATATTTCGCAATATATACGCTCTCAAACCCATTCAGCTGACTTGGTTTTCTAACATTTTTTATTAATTTCAGATTGTCCTTATCAACGTGATGATTATTATCCCAAAAATGTCGGGCGACGGCAGACTTATCTACAGTACCGTAACGTAATTGGGATATGTGTTCTTTGAATCTGATTCCAATCGATCTTTTTGTTTGTCCGACGTATTTAAGATTACAATCTTTACAACTTATTTCATAAATTCCCGACGTTTTGTCCGCGCTATCCTTGTCTTTTGGATTACCTAGCAAGTTTTTTAAAGTATTTGTTGTTGAAAATGCTACCTGTAAGTCGACTTTTTTAAAAATGCTGTCTAAACCCCTCGTGATTTTAGGTTCAAATGGTAAGCAAACAAAGTTTTTTTCCGATTTTTCTCTTCTGAACGTCGTTGATTCCGTCAACATTTTCTTTCTTTTCTGTTTGTTGATTAATACGTCGGTGAAACGGTCGTCAGGTCTTTTAAAATGTGTTGTGGTGATTTGGGTTCTCCAAGTGTACTTGAAGGCCAAATTTGGTTGCCATAGCTTGTTATTTTTGGATTTACAAAAATTTTCCGAAAAAAACCCAAATGAGGGGTTCTGGAACCATCTCCGCCACCACTAGATCTGCACCTGCATGTGACGTCAGGATGACGAAACAAGATGGCGGGTTTAATAGAGAGAGAAAGGGGGTCTGACCTGAGATGACGTTCCTTTTGCAAATGGCTTGGATAAGTTCGTTGTCAGAAACATCGGCTCAGTTTTTCCCGGAATATATATATTTTTTAAATCCACTTACATAACGCACTTGCTGCGTCCAGACTTTTAAAGTAATTCATTGATTGTTGTTGCCATTAGTTGGTGAAACTTGTCCATACTACATACAGATCCGAAGACTACTTGTCTGGCTTCACTGTTGGTTTTCATTTTTGTAGGTGAAGGATGTAGCCAGCGCGTAAGCTAACTGGAGCAAGTGGCCCTTACTAATTCTGGATGTTCTAGGATGTTCTTCAACGTTTCTGTGACTATAGTTTCGCTGCTTGACAGCATTCTCAGACAGATAAAAATTGAATAAGTACGAAATCATGACAACTACAAATAAAGAGCTGTTGCTATGTTATGATATGATGTTTTGATCAAAAAATTTTATCAAATGGAAAATAAAATGAAACACAGATGACAGATGATGCTTGCAAAATGTCTATGTGATGTATGTCAATATTTAACATAAAAATGGAACTAGGCTATAATAACTATGATAACAGTTACAACAATAAAATAACTAAACAATAACAGTATAAAAGCAGTCTCTATACAACGAAAATATCGACATACATCAACTCAATATCTTATTACAACGTTTTTGAAAGAATAGTTAAATTTATTTTCTTTGACTTATTTAATTAGAAAGAAGAATATCCAAGAAAGGGGAATTCATTAAAAAAGAAATTTCAATAATTAAGCAAACAGCATTTAATAATTGCTACTCTGTTAAAATAATAGATACAATGATAGAGAGAAAAGAATACAAATTAGCGATTAATTTAATTTATCCAAATATTAAAGACAAAGAAGAGAACATATAGTTTTCGATAACTTATTTTGGAACCATTTCAGAAAACATTTCGAAAATTTTAAATACCTGTACAAATACAAATGTAGCTTTTAAAGCTTACAACATGACACGTGATTTGCTATTTAATGCGAAAGAAAAATCTTGTTTCCTGACAAAAGCTGAAGTTTATAAATTAGCTTGTACACATTGTAACGCAATCTACATAGGTCAAACTTCTAGAAATTTTAACGCCCGATACAAAGAACATATTTCTGCATTTAGAAATAACCACGCTAACAAATCTATATTTGCAAAACATATTATTAATACCGAACATAGACCTACAGTAAATAACCGCATACAACCACAACATTTTTATAATGACAAACGTAAACTATACTTTTGTGAAGCTTTAGAAGTCAAAAAGCACAAACACGACAATAACTACCTTGTTTTAAACGAGCAAATTGATTTAATGAATTCCCCTTTCTTGGATATTCTTCTTTCTAATTAAATAGATCAAATAAAATAAATTTAACTATTCTTTCAAAAAAGTTGTAATAAGATAATGAGGTGATGTATTTCGATATCTTCGTTGTATAGAGACTGCTTTTATACTGTTATTGTTTAGTTATTTTATTGTTGTAACTGTTATCATAGTTATTATAGGCTAGTTCTATTTTTATGTAAAATATTGACATACATCACGTAGACATTTTGAAAGCATCATCTGTCATCTGTGTTTCATTTTATTTTCAATTTGATAAATTTTTTTGGTCAAAACATCATATCATAACATAGCAACAGGTCTTTATTTGTAGTTGTCATGATTTCGTACTAATTCAATTTTTATCTGTCTGAGAGTGCTGTAAATCAGCAAAACTATAGTCACAGAAACGTTGAAGAACATCCAGAATTCGTAAGGGCCACTTGCCCCAGTTAGCTTACGCGCTGGCTACGTCCTTCACATACATAAACGAAAACCAACAGTGAAGCTAGAGAAGTAGTCTCCGAGTCTATATGTAGTATTTTAAAGTAATAACCACTATTTATGAAGACTATTTTTTACAATTAAATTAATTATTTTTCAATTGATGGTGAATTAGTGACAAGAGCGTTGGTTCTCCTTTCTTTTAGAATGTCTTTATGCGAGTCCAATTCGAGAAAAATTTCCAATGTTGAAAAGCTCTTATACGTTTCCTGTTTTCGTTTCAAGTTTCTTAAATCCTTGCATATGTTTTTCTTTCTCTGAGGGAGAATTAAAGTTTTACATATGAGTAAGATAAATAACGTTTCTCCTTCTTAGAAAATTGTGGAAAACATCCGCTCTCATAAACGGATGTTTACTCCAATAGTGTGGTAAAAAAGTTAACCTAAATGGCCCAGAAAGGCAGTAAGTGATATAGCAACTTGATGGTTAATCTTTCTGCCTGCGCAGATAAATGAAAGAAGTTCTTTAATTTTTGGCTCCTAATAAATTTATACCAGACCTTTCTATATTCGCTGGATTTTATATAAAAGACAAACAGAAATGATTATTGTGAAAGATTTTTACAAATCGCTATATGTCTTAATATTTTAAGGATGGTGGATTGTGGATGGAGATTATACATATAGACATAGACACATAGACACATTTATTTGACCACTTTTTACACTTAAAAATTCAATAATTGTGGCAAGTCGAAATACACTAACAAAAAATCAAAGTTTTAAAAGTACAAAGCAAAATACACACACATATAAATTAGTTAAAATTAACTATACAATAAGTGAACCTTGTAAAATACAAATTACTACATGTGCGAGCTACAAAGACTATAGCACTATGGAGGCATCCATGTACTCACGGACTGAATAATAAGCGTTTTGCTTAAAGTAATACTTTATAGCATTTTTAAATTTCCCATAATCTAAGCACTTTATGTGAACTGGTAGCTTATTATATAAGGCGATATGCAAAGAATTATTTACAGATTTTTGGAGTCTAAATCTCTGCGGTCGTATCAAACCAGCCGATCTTGTACTATAGTTATGGTATGCAGAATTTAGCTTATAATCAAATTTATCCCTGTGTATATTTAATAACTGACTAAAGATGTATATCGTGGGAAGAGTCATGATTCCCAGACTAATAAAGTACGGCTTACAGTGTTCACGGCAGCCAACTCCAGCAATCAACCTAACCACTTTTTTTTGTAGCCTGAAGATTTCTATAGAATTTGATGAATTTCCCCACAAATGAGTGCCATACGATAGGTGGCCGTGAAACAGGGAGAAATAGGCGGACAGAAGTGAACTTCTGTCAACCGAATTCCTCAATCTCCTGATCACAAAAATTGGGACTGACAACTTACTCTTCAACTGAGAAACATGAGCATCCCACTTAAGGGCTCCATCTATAGTAATGCCAAGAAGATTAGCATTATTTTTCGCCGACACCTCCGGAGTTGTGGAAAATATTACCGTAACAGTTTTTTCTGTGTTTAATTTTAAGTTGTTATGTGTAAACCACAGTTCTGCCAACTTCCCAGTAGAGATCATTTCAACGTTCAGCTTTTCTGGGTCGCAGCTTTGGCAAATAAGCGACGTGTCATCAGCGTAACAGACGCAACGACTCCGTGACATAAAAGCGAATAAATCGTTTATGTAGACTATGAAAAGTAGCGGCCCCAAGACAGAACCCTGCGGCACCCCACTTCCCACAGCCCCAAGATTCGATATTTCCTCGTTAAAAAACACGCGCTGCTTTCTCATATGTAAGTATGAACTTATTAACTTTAACGGCGGGCCCCTAACACCATATCTGAACAATTTCTCAATCAGCAGGTCATGGGAGACACAGTCAAATGCCTTGCTTAGGTCACAAAGAGTAAGGCCAACATGATTACCCACCTCAAGACCCGCAACTATATCCCCAACAACCTTGCTGACTGCCTGCACAGTGGAGCGCCGCCTTCTGAAACCGAACTGACAGTCACTCAACAATTCCCCACTTTCAAAATACTGGCTGAGTCGTTTGTGAATTATTACCTCAAATATCTTTCCAAACAGCGGTACAATAGAAACAGGGCGGTAATTATCCAAGCAATTTGCATCCCCTTTTTTTAGCAAAGACATTACCCTGGAAATTTTAAAACAATCCGGAAATGTCCCCTGAGATACACAAAGGTTAAATGTATGTGTCAACGGTGTCAATACAGTGTGTTAATAAATTATGTAACAGTGCTTACAGCGACATCGTGTAATAAATACTAATTTTAAAATCATAGCAATGAGCTTTTTGGATTTATATTAGAGTAAAAATCTCAGGCAAAAGTACCTACTCACGTCTACTTCGCTTTTTTAGTGAATTTTCTTTAAAAAATTAAATAACCCTATCATACAGACAGGTGAATTTCCTGAAGTATTTAAAGTAACTATCGTTAAATCATTGCACAAATCAGGGGAAACAGCTCTGATGTCAAACTACACACCCATATCGTTGATTACATGTTTTGCAAAAATATTGGAAAAAATAATCGCCGCGAGAATATCGGAGTTTTTAGATAAACACAATGTACTTAGCAATCGACAGTTTGGTTTTAGATCGGGAAAAAGCACGCAGGATGCCATCATTGCATTAACAAATAAAATTCAGAACAGCCTTGACATATCAAAACCATCACTAGTAATGTTTTTAGATTTAGCTAAAGCCTTCGACACGGTTAACCATCAGGTTTTAGTAGACAAAATAGATACGTGTGGAATAAGGGGTAGAGCAAATAATTTAATAAAGAGCTATCTGACCAATCGAAAACAAATAGTACAGATTGATAATGTGAAAAGTTCTTCTTTAACAATAGAATGTGAAGTACCCCAAGGATCAGTCCTTGGTCCCCAATTCTTCATAACATATGTAAATGATCTATTTTTACAAGCGGATGGTGTTAAAGTTGTACCCTACGTAGATGATACTGCCGTATACGTTAAAGGAAATAGTTGGAAAGAGGTAAAGCATGCTGCTGAGCGGTCAATTCGGCAAATTTGTCATTGGTTTGACATAAATAGACTTAAACTAAACGACAATAAATCAAAATTTATCTGCTTCACGTGCGCTAAGCGGACACAACCTGATCTTCCTCAAATAAAAATCCATCGAAATAGCTGCAGTGAAGATGACTGTGCGGGCTGTCAGTCAGTTCAAAAACTTAATCATATAACATACTTAGGGGTAATAATTGACAACCACTTAAAATAGAATTTGTACATAAATAGATTAGCAAAATGACTGCGCAAATTTTTGTATCTATTTAGAGTTTAACGGAATATACTAAATAAACAACTTCTCAAAAATGCTTACTATGCATTGTTTCAGTCACTTATTAAATACGCTATCCTAGCATGGGGTGGTACGTATAATAAAAATGTCGGAAAAATCTAACCATACAAAAAATGTTAATAAAAATAATTCGCAACAAACCAATGAGATATCCCTCAAAAACTCTTTTTGAAGAGTACAAAGTTATGAGTGTTGAGCAGTTATATATAGTGGAAATGCTGAACTATTTCTTTAAAAATCGAAATACTTTACATGTATTTCAGCATGGATATGACTCGCGTTCAAAATACAACCCATTGTGTATTATACCCAGGGCAAATAAAACAATAACACAAAAATATTTTACTTATTATCTACCGAAAGTCTTTAATATCTTACCAACATTTATAAAAACAGAAAACATGAGTTACCATCGGTACATCAGGCAGGTGAAAACATGAATACTGAGATCCAATGTAGAGATGGGTCTCCTCATATAGTTATATTTGCATGTGTGTATGTATATAATAAGCAGTTATTGAGTGTAAGAAGGCCACACCTCTTCTGGTTATTTGCGAGTTACCTGTTCTTATGCTTCCTATACCTATAAGTGTGTGACAGGCTTTATTGTTATGGTTTGAGAGGTAATGCGCTTGGCTGGATTGACTCTTACCTGACGAACAGAGAACAGTATACTGAGATAAAGTTCAAGACATCAGAACGACTAACTAGGGTATGTTCTGAGCGTGTTGTTGTTCCTACTGGTGTGCCACAAGGCTCAGTACTGGGGCCTATTCTTTTTACCCTTTACATCAATGAGCTTGATAAAGTATCCCCTGATGCGCATTTTACTCTGTATGCGGATGATACGTCTCTAATCGTTTCTGAAAAGACAGAGGATGCTTTGAATAATAAATGTAATCACATTTTTAATAACTTAAGGAGTTGGTTCTCTCGGTGTCTAATATATTTTAATTCCTCGAAGACACAGATGGTGAGATTTCATCCGCGTCAGAGGGAAGTTGATATACTTAGTGTGTGTGTTGACAATACTTACCTAACGTGTGTCAATAACTACAAGTTCCTTGGAGTACACGTTGATAAACATCTCAACTGGAAGTTGCACTGTACGACATTGGTTTCAAGGCTTGCATCTCTTAATTTTTTATTTATAAATATAAGAAATGTTTTGACTGAAAAGCAACTAATATCTTTATACTACAGTTATATTGATTCTAGACTGAGGTACGGTATATGTCTGTGGGGTAATTCTACCTTGCTGCATGATGTCTTTATCGCTCAAAAAAGAATAATACGCTCTATTTTCAACATAGGAAAGATGACGTCATGCCGGGTCTACTTTTCTGATCATAAAATTTTAACTGTGGTATGTTTATATATTTTAGAGTTGTGTATATATGTTTTTAAAAATAGTGATAAATTTAGACTAAACAGTGATGTTCATACCTTTAGTACCAGACAGGCTTGTAACTTTTATGTTCCGTATGCTAGAACTAAGATGATAAAAGACCCTTCAAACTGTATTGGATTAAAAATATTTAATAATCTTCCTAATAATTTAAAAAATATCCAAAATATTAAGGTGTTTAAAAGTCAAGTTTCTTCTTTTCTATCAGACCAGTGTTTTTATACGTTTTTTTTTCAATTTTTATTCAATTTATTCAATTCAATCCACCATTACACGTGATCATACACAGAACTTAACATCCTAAACACTTCCAAATATCAGACATTTATTAATACAACTAAAATATATTTTCTTGGATACCTAAGTCAACATGACTTGTTTGTATCCTTTACAGCTAACTCCACACAATCGCCAGTACATTAATTTAAACCACTTAATATCCAAAATTTTTAGTTTTTCTTTTCCCTCTTTTTTTTTGTGCCCCTATCTAACCAGATGTGCTTCGATCCTCAAAAGATGAGAGATGCAACTTTAAGCCAAAACAATGTCTTAGTGTTAACCTCAGTAGGGGAATCAACAGCATATCCTACACTCAATATAGTTCATTTTGTCAACCCTTAGTCTCGCTTTTTCATATCTTTCTTCTGCATATATGATATCCATACAACCAACACCTCTATACCACCCACAACCAAAATGTTCATACACATCATAGTTAGGGTTGCCACCTTTTGTTTTTGCAATTAAAGTACATTGGTTATTAAAGGTAAGAAAAAAAAGTACATAGTATCAAAATAAAGTATAATTTATTTTTCTTTATCAATATATTTAAACACATATTTTTTATTGCTTTTCGCAAGTTTTATCAAATTATTATCATTGCTAAACGATTGCACAGCATCTTTACATCCTATATTCAAGTTAAAGTAAATAAGTAATTCATTTTTTATCAGATTCAGAGACGCTTTGTTTCTTTCGTCTCGCCATTTGCTATTCATCACAGAAAAAACTCACTCTGTAAATGCTGACGTGGCGGGAATAGACATTAAAAATGAAATTACTTTATACAAGTTTGAAAAATTATCATCAGTCTTATTAAATACATTCTGCCATTTTTGAGCAGTAGATAATTCCGAAAAACCCTTAGAATTATATATCTGATCATAAATTTTGTTTAATAAAGCAATTTCTCCATAAAGATCATCCATATCTATATTAAGTTTTTGCAGATTTAAATTGTCGATTATGTTAACAATAATATCAAATTCAACATTTCTCTTTAAATTTATATTGTCAAGTATAAATAACCAGTTTGTGTCATTAAAATCAAACCACTTATTTAGGTATTCTAAGGCTTTGTCAATGAATAATAACAAATTCGTGTGAGTTTTTCTAGTCAGTTCCGGTGAAGACAACAGTTTAATTTTTTTGCTTGTTTCATAGCCAAATAAGAGATCCTGTTTCCTTTGTGCTAATCCATCTTTAAGATTAACCATAATCCCATAAATATCTAAAATTGTTATGCAATTGCCTTCCAGACATTTTACAGCTTTGTTAAATAAATTTAACATGTGGCTACAAAAATGAAAATAAATTTCAATCATATCATTTTCAGTGTTGTTGAGCATCAGTAAATTTTGTAAAACCATTGGACAGTTGTCTAAACTTACAAAATAACTTCTAATAGGTGACCAATTTATTAATAATGTATCAATGCATGGCAAAAGGGAGAGCCATCTTGTTCCCACATGGCGTTTTACTTCATGAAAGTCTCCATCTACTGATGCTACAAATCTTTTCAGCTCATCTCTTCTTACAGCAGAATGTGAAAAATCAGCATAAATTTTCAAAATTACATTTTCTATATCATATGATAAAAAGCTCATGGCATGTCTCACGCAATTATGCACTATGTGTGCATGTCAATTTCCTTTAATCAAATCTGGTACCAAATTTTTCATATTTGTAAATAAAGAATGGTTGACACCAAAATTAGCATTTGTATTGTCAGCACTTAGTCCAGATACATTATTAAAAGATAATTTGTATTGCTCCAATGACTTTTGAATTGCTTCAAACATACCATCAGCAGATTCGTTGCTATTTTCATAAAAATCCAATAACTTGTTTTGAATGCCATTTTTGGCCGTAAAATATTGTATGACTAATGGAAACAGCTTTATATTTTTTTTATTAGAAGCATCTGTTTGTAAACAGTAAAATAAATTATGTTTATTAAGATCATCTATTACATTTTGTAGAGAATATGGGCCCAACACCTCTGTAACTAGTGCTTCCATTTTTGTTCTAGCTAGATGAATTCCTGTAGCTGTACTTGAATTGACATAAATAATTTTATTCCATTTTATAGTACAATCCATGCTATTGTAGGACAAATTATGTTTTACAGTGTGATATGTTAGGGCTAACTCAGCCGCAACAACATTTTCTTTATCACTGCAGAATGAACTGTTAGACGATGTAGAAGCAGAAGAAGAGTCAAGAAATTTCTCAATGAATCCAGATGTTCTCCTTATTTCTATTTTTGATTTGTGTTGTTTTGTTTGCAAGTGTTGTTTAACCTGAAAATAATAAGAATAATGCCTTCACCTTACCCATCAATCACCACCAGTCACCATAAAATAATCATAATTTTATGGTTGTTATGAAAAAATTGAATATTTATTTTAAATCAAATCAAATCATTTTTTAGCATAATATGGATAATATACAAAACTATCTATATGTTGGAAAAAAATACATAGTATCATCAGGTAAGCCCTTCTCCGGCATGCAAATTTTAATGAATTTAAGTGGAGATTAGAAATTAATAGATGGTAAAATTATGAAGATTCTTTAAAAATTTCTAAGTTTGTTTCAGGCATTTTTTCATGGTATTTATTTTGTAACATTAAAAAATGTTGGAATCTTTCGACTCTCATTATACAACAAACACACACACACACACACACAGAGACGAAAAAAATTTCTACTCACTTGTCCAATTCCAGCTGAAGCAATTGTAAATGTAATTCCACACAATTTGCATTTTCCATTATATTCGTTTTGTGGATCTTTATTTAACCAATCACCATGTTCGATTTCCCATTGATTTTTATGTTTCTGTAATCGTTTATTTTTCTGTTTTATCATATCATTTTTTTTGACGCATTTTTTCGGTGTAACATATTCACTATCTATTTGATCCGTTTCATTATCAAAATTACGTTTTTTAGGTGTACATGGACTACTTTGCTTACTGAAGTTGTCCTTGTCCATGATTTACTATAACATAAATCTATAAAAACCGACAAATCGTATTCTTACTGCATTCAATTCAAGATCTGTAAGTTCTATAAATCTTGCACTCAATTCGCTTTACACAAAACAAACGTGAAGTTTTGACAATGACAATGACAAATGACAATGTAGACATTTGTGGTTAGGTTGCGTTTAAAACATATCAAAAACGAACCTTTGAGTGGCGCTAGCGACCTATCGATTCGCCAGTAATCGATAACGTTCCGTTTTACGCAAAAATACTTACGATCAAACTTTTTCGAATCCCACAGATAACAAATCATGCGAAATAAAGTATTTTCGCGTACTTTATCTTTCTCGTAAAGTATAAAGTACAATTACCCGAAATAACGTACAATACTTTATTATAAAGTACGGGTGGCAACCCTAATCATAGTACTCACCCACCCATTTCTCCACCCATGCATATTATATTTACACACACACATATGCACACAGACACGCACTCACGACAGCACACTCCCACACAGCACACACTTACTTTCCCTGCACCTTGTCCAGGCAACACATCCACTCCACTTTCTCCATACCACTCAACTATCATACTGCTCTCTACTTTAACATTGCTTTCAGTTCGACCTGTTTCAAAATAACAAAGCTAAAAATTTCTTTTTTAAATTTAGATTTAGACAAAACCCTCAAATTTGCTGGTAATTGATTATATAACTTTGGACCCCAAAATAAAACCGATCTTTTATAAACGCTCCTATTTACCGGTGGAATAGTCAAGTTTTCACCTATTCTACAACTTGTGCCAGTAGATAGGGAGTCACCTGGGACCATCCCCTCCACTTTTTACTGCGCATGCGCGTGACGTCATGCGCATGCGCTGACCTGCGCAGACCTGTGACAGTTGACAGCTGACCTGTCAGATTTGACAGGTGTCAAATGTCACTGACCTGTCAGCTGTCAGCTGTCAGCTGTCAGCTAACCTGACAGCTGTCAACGTCAGCTGTCACCTGACCTGACATGTGTCAACGTCAAATGTCACCTGACCTGTCAGATGACGTCACAAGCATTCCAAGATGGCTGACCTGTCATAGACAGTCGCAAGCCGGGTTCTCTCTATGGAACTAACCTGAGATGACGTCACAAGCATTCCAAGATGGCTGACCTGTAAGAGACATCTGCAACTCCGGGGTTCTCTCTCTATGGAACTAACCTGAGATGACGTCACAAGCGTTCCAAGATGTCTGACCTGTGTGTCCATAGATATCTACAAGTCAGGTTAGCTCTCCATGTGTGTTTGTCTGATTGTTTATTAAGGTTATGTATTTGTTTATTAAGGTTATGTTCGCTCACGTGTCATCTGTTTGTTTATTAAGGTTATGTTTGTATTTGTTTATTAAGGTTATGTCATGTGTGTTGATTACCATGCATCTGTTTGTTTATTAAGGTTATGTATTTTGTTTATTAAGGTTATGTTCGTAAACACAGCTGTTTGGTTTGTTTATTGTGTTGTTGTTGTTAAGGTGTATTGAAGTTTGTTAGGGTATTTCGTTTTTGGCGGGAAATTTGAATTTGTTTGAAAATTTCTGTCTGTTGTGTCCAGAGATATGACTCATCGAGCTAGAGAATATTCTATTTGTAAAGTTGTAGAGTGTAGAGAATATTCTCTAGCTCGATGGGAGACATCTGTTGGACACAGTCATTCGGTTTAGTCACACACATACATATATGAGGAAGATATATTGAGCGGGTAATTTGAAATTTTGAATTTAATTTGAAATATGATTTTTGAAAGAAAAGCATTCGCCAGAAATTAGATTTGAACCCCCAACCACACAACTTACTCAGAGAGATACCTGTCGCTAAACCAACTATTCCACAGACACACACGTTAAAAGTTTGTTCGCAGTTGTATATATAAAACAAAAACCTGTTGCATATGCTAATTTAAAACGAGTTTATGAGGCTGATGTGTGTGGGCAGGGGGTGGTATCTCTATTACATTCCAATTGAATAATAGGAACTGTAATTTAAAAAACAATTGTTTATTTATAGTAAAAAGAAATTTAAAACACGTACCAATTTACCTATCTAATATCATTTAATAACAAAAAACGTTTGAAGTAAACTATATCAATAAGAAAAACGTATTTACATCTAGATATGTTAATGAGTTTATTTTAATAGCGCAATAAAACTCGGGGACTTGGTTTTATTGTCGGCGTGTTTGTTTATGTTAGTGTGTTTGTATTTTGAATGAATGAATCTAAATTTATATAGGGAGTGATCAAAAACACACAAGTAACAAAACTCGATTTAAAACAACTAAATTAAACTTTGATATACGAGGATTGTTTGATAAGTATTGTTTGTATGTAAACATAAATAATATAATAGTATACTTACATACAGCAAGAGACGTCATACTTGTTTCACGGCTTAGTACACACTGACGTATGTTGAGGTCTTGAATGGGGCCCCGTTATAGAAATAACACAGTTGTTTAATGACATCCACTTGAACCAAACAAAACATATAGACGCTGTTGTTGATTGTTAACACACACACACACACGTCATGACAGCTCGAAGTCTTTACTTAGACTGACAGAGCTGTGTAATAAAAGACAGACAATTGATTGCCCAACAAGTATCTTAGATAATCTTGTTTGAGCTTGTACAGCTGTTTAACACACACGTCATGACAGCTCGAAGTCTTTGCTTAGACTGACAGACAGAAAGGGGTTAATAAAAATGCAACAAAATAAAAATAAAACAACTGTTTTACATACAATAAAAATTTATTAGGATTAATTAAGTTGTACATATTGATACATAAATGACATACAATTATTACATAATGGCTCTAACGATGCCCGTTAGAGGTTTATATTCCATTACACTGTCATGAATAACCAGACAATAAACACGAGTATTTTTTGGGAAGTTGGCGTGACTCATAAACTCCACCTTAATGTCCACCGTTGAAGACTTGATTGACTCGTTCTGGTGCTGACAGTCAATCACAAATAGAGCTCTGTCTTTAAACTCGTCATAATTCAAGATAGGCTCCGACATGTTTTTATAACAGAAGCTTTTTTGAAAATCTGTATACATGTTATAGGCTTCTGCATATTTCGATTTCTCAAAATCCATATTCATAGATTCATAAGGGTAGCATTCTGAATTTAGAAACACTCGAAGGTCCATCATACCAATGTTATCGAAATAGTCTGACCTCTTCTTCACGTTATCCTTACGATCTGTTTGAAATGCTATAATCACATATCGAGGTCTTTCCAAGTTGGTTGCAGTTTTAACAGCCCACACATCTCTGTTGATATCTCTGAGTGCTGGTAACTCGTATATGTCCCATTTGCGGTAGGCGAGAAATATAGAGGTGTCTTTGGCTATTTTATCCATCAGTTCCAATTTCATTTTATCATTGGGAAAGACATGTTTTACCTTTAAAAACATATTGGTTACGGTAATTTTTGCTCGTGCCGTACCTGTGCTGTAATAGCCATTGGAATCGTTTCGACTTCTTGTAAAGCGGAAAGTATGTTTGCCACAGAGAACTCCTTTGAAATGATGAAAGAAACTGAAGAGGAACCAGACAGGTATGAGCATGTGAAACTTGTTATCATTTAAGGTGATGTGCTCCGACGACACATTCAGACCGGCGTTGCTAAGAGATTGGGCTTCATTCTTACTGAACGATAGCAGACTTTTGATGATGGTTGTGGTGTATGGGTCTCGCACTCGTTCCACTTCCTTGTTATTTAACTCATAGGTCATTGATTCAAACAGAGCTGCTCCTCCATTATTTGACAGATAACAAGCACCAGTGGCATTTTGGATTGCTACAGGTTCCAGAGCACCTTCGATTATTAGAGCTGACTCGGCCAGACATACGAACGCATCTTGTTGGTTGATGGCTATTTCAATTTCATCGCTGTTACCAAACGATTTAGTTGGTGAATAGTAAGAGCGCAGCTCTTCTCGATCGATGCCATCATCAAACACGGGTTCTTTGAATATTTCTAGTTTTGACGACATGATAACCCAGGCTTTGCAGGAACTCAATATTATCGGGACGAAGCGTACCCTTTGACGTGTCTGACTCAACTGAATTTGATGTGGTAGATGCACTTGCTTTTATATCCTTGAAGACCAACATACTAAGCAACTTTTATAAGTTTCAAGCGAACAGACACCTCTTCACCTTGAAAGTTGACAGGAACTGAATCTTGGTCGACGATGTCGATGCTTATATTGGAAATCTCTTGCTTGTTCACCGGCAAGTAAATTAAATTTTTAGGTTCTATGTCGATTGCGTAGCCAGGATCAACCATCGGAGCAAACTCATACAGCGTATGTGAGGGTTGTCCGTTATAATAGGAACCAGACACGATATTGGTTTCGATGCGAATCTGTCTAACATCCACTATATCAACAGGTAAATCAGATTCATAAAAGGTGTCCGGCTGAAGAACTTGTTTTGAAAAGCCCAACATTCGCCCAATCGAACCATCAAATTCAAAACTGACATTTGTATAACACTTTAGTCTGCATTTGATGGTGTTCGGATTAGGTCGCAGAATCAGAACCTGTTGCTTTTGTTCGTGTGTTGCTGTAGCACCAACAAGTTCATTTTGAAGTAACTCTTCCAAGTGTGTTATTTCATAAGCACCGGTGGGTATCGTGATGGTTCGCCAACCGGTTCCTTCTTTTACATGAAATTTGTTTTTACCTTCATAGATGTTGGGTATGTTGTTGTAGGTGTGAAAGCCTATCAAGGCAACAGCATAATTACCATCCAAAACAATTGGTGGATGGTAGTCTGACGACAGATGGGAGCTGCGGTCTTTCAACACAAAGGTGTGCGCCATGACTGATACACACAGGCTACTGTTTCAGTCTTTTATTGCATTGGTTTTTGCAGATACAACCCATAACCGTAGCGCTGTTTCTTGAGATACATGCCTTTGCCCAGTCTCTTGCATTTTGGCTTAAATTTCAAGCCACTCCCTCTCCTACCCATCGCGATGGCTTCCATTGTTTTGTTGTGTCGTTCTTCCTCCTCTAGTTTCTGTTTCGCAGACTTGGCATCGTTCACGGCTTTGGCAATACCTGCAGCACCGCCACCCAGAGCTCCTAGTGCTGACAGCCCACCAAATATAAGAGGCAACAACGGAAGGAAGCCTCCACTTTTAGGTATTGGAATAACTCGAGGTTTCTGCACATTCTTACGTCCACCAATGTTTCTAACGATTGTATGAGCTATATCAAACACGGCGTTCGCTGTTGGAATAAGGTTTCTATCTTTTATAACTTCCTCAATCAGACTTAGTATGTTTTTAAAGGGGACCTTCTTCTTTGGCTTCGAGTTGATTACATAAAACCCCTCATCAAGTTTTCTGTTAACTTTCATGGTGTTTGTAACGCTAGCAACGTTTCAGCAAAACCTGTATCTGTCTTTGTTAATAACAACCCTCACTCTGTGACACCAACATGCATACTGACTGGGTGTCTCACTTGCATTCATATATATATACACACCCAAAAAATATAGTTTAGTTTAAGTTAAGATGCGTACCAGCAAACACGCTTCTGCCTTACCCATTACAAATATAGACGATATTGTTACGGACACAGCTCAACAACAACTGAGGCATGGTCCTCTCTTTCCAAACACCGTTCGCTGTATCATATGTGGTCCGAGTGGTTGTGGTAAAACTAATGTCATGCTGAGTTTATTGTTTGAAGCAAACGGTTTAAAATTTGATAACGTGTATGTGTATTCAAAGTCTCTGTATCAACCGAAATACAAGATGTTAAAGGAGGTGATGAATGCAACAAAAGGTGTTGGTTACTATCCTTATAGAGAAAACGATGAAATATTAGATCCGGCAGATGCCAAGGACAACTCTGTGTTTATATTTGATGATGTAGCTTGTGACAAACAAGATAAAATAAGAGCATACTTCAGTATGGGCAGACATAAGAATATTGATTCATTCTATCTCTGTCAAACATATACACGAATACCCAAGCATCTGGTACGTGACAACACCAATGTTATTGTGTTATTCAAGCAAGATGAAACCAATTTAAAACATGTGTACGACGATCATGTAACCACCGATATGGACTTTAAACAATTTAAAACTATCTGCCACCAATGCTGGAAAGATAATAAGTATAGTGTGTTGGTGATTGTGAAGGAAAACGATGTACACAAAGGTCGATATAGAAAAGGATTCGATAGATATATATTATTCTAACAATGGTAGACAGGACAGACAGCTGTCTAACACAGCTGTCATACAGGTGTCTAACACAGGTGTCTAACACAGCTGTCTAACACAGCTGTCTAACACAGCTGTCTAACACAGCTGTCTAACACAGCTGTCTAAGACAGCTGTCTAAGACAGCTGTCTAACACAGCTGTCTAACACAGCTGTCTAAGACAGCTGTCTAACACAGCTGTCTAAGACAGCTGTCTAAGACAGCTGTCTAACACAGCTGTCTAAGACAGCTGTCTAACACAGCTGTCTAACACAGCTGTCTAACACAGCTGTCTAACACAGCTGTCTAAGACAGCTGTCTAAGACAGCTGTCTAAGACAGCTGTCTAACACAGCTGTCTAAGACAGCTGTCTAACACAGCTGTCTAACACAGCTGTGTTAGACAGCTGTCTAACACAGCTGTCTAACACAGCTGTCTAAGACAGCTGTCTAAGACAGCTGTCTAAGACAGCTGTCTAAGACAGCTGTCTAAGACAGCTGTCTAACACAGCTGTCTAAGACAGCTGTCTAACACAGCTGTCTAACACAGCTGTCCAACACAGCTGTCTAACACAGCTGTCTAAGACAGCTGTCTAAGACAGCTGTCTAACACAGCTGTCTAAGACAGCTGTCTAACACAGCTGTCTAACACAGCTGTCTAACACAGCTGTCTAACACAGCTGTCTAAGACAGCTGTCTAAGACAGCTGTCTAACACAGCTGTCTAACACAGCTGTCTAACAAGACAGCCGGACATCGTGATAAATAAGAAGGCATGTACCGTGACGGAGTCAGTATATGTTAAACCACCACACAACCTGTATCGCTCAAACAAATGATTAGACCGACTGGTAACACCAAAAACAGTTGTAGCACAATGGAAGTGTTGGGTAAGGAAGAGCGAAAAGTTAAGAAAAGGATTTTACAACTTGCTGACAATATTCGAAAAAAACATTTAATGCTTAAACTTAACAGAGCTGAGAATGATGATGCTCTGCAACGTTTATATAAACCACTTGTTGAGCCCCTAAGTGAAATATCTAAAAACACAGCAGCACTGCAGCAGCAACAGCCATCGCAACCACCAAAGGTTGAACAAATCAAAGACGAAGTCGATATACCAGAAACGAAACCCCAAGTACAGTTCCTTAAAGACCATGAAGTTTTTGAAGCTGAACCAAGGGAAGAGGCTGAGGCGACAAGTTCCGATGAGGACATCCCAACATTTGAAGAGCTTGAGGCAGACCTACAAACTGTCACAACCAACCCTGCATATCAAGAATTTTTGGAGCAATATCCTGACCGAGTTCGATATTATGTAGACAAGTATTTTACTGAACCACCGAGGCTTGCTACTATTGATCAAACGTATGGTGCTCGCTACGCTAAAGATACTGGTAGCTGGAGTCTTGGCAACAAACACTTGGACTTTACTGATGCTGAGATTCAACTGGGCCAAAGGAGATACCCGCAAACACAAGGTTTGCTAGAATTGATATTTATGAAAACACCTAGAGGGTATACCTATGATGATCTTCAACACTATAGAGATATTCTAGAAGCAACTAGTGTTCATAAAATGAACTATGATCCTAACGCACGAACCAAGGGTTGTTCCTCTGAAAAGTATCTGACTCTAATAAAACCAGTGATAAATCCACGAGGTCGTAGATCCTCAACACCTCAAGGTTTTGGTTACACCTACGAGGAAGACGATGACGACAGCAACGACAGACATCTTAACAAAAAACAAAAGACTGAACTTAAAACTCAGAGTGATAAGAGCAGCGATAGCAACGGCATGAGCCCTAACAACAACATCAGCACCAACAACTATATGATACAAAATAACAAACAAATAGCCTATGTGTATTGGAATGACATAAACGAGTTGGTTGACAGACTTAGACTTTTAGTGGCTTCCCAAGTTGCAGGTAATAATGCTCATAACAACGAAATTCAGTCAATCTTGGAAGAACTAAAAGAAGCTAGTGTTATCACCTAGTAAACCCACAGCCATGAAGAGACACCGACGACAACAACAACAACAGCACCAACGCAACACTGAACCATCTAATGTTAATAATTCTATAAATGTATTCCAACAAAGAGTTTACATACTTGTACTTAGAATCAAATAAAAGTCTTTGTTAAAATTACTGTGTTTTTATTTTGTAATACAATTAAAAAGTATGTCTTAAAGCAATAATATCCTGAACAAACTTATCTTGTGGTACATCTGCTATGTCTGTATTCTAGACAAGCTCAAACACGAATAATGGGGGTGATTCAACAGATATAACACAAGGTCATCAACTGACACGTTGTTTACCTTTAAGAGGGCCTCTCTCTTGCGTATATTAAACAGATACACAGACAAGCTCAAACAGGATCAAGGTTAACAACTGTAAAACGTTGTTTATCCTTTTGTAAGGCCTCTCTCTCTCTCTCTTACATCAGTTTGTTTCCTCAATACAAGAGACAGAGACACTTGTTCAGTATGTGTTAAGTCGTGAAACAAGGATGACGTCTCTTGCTGTATGTAAGTACACTCTTATTATTATGTCTGTTTGCATTCAAATAACAAATACAAACATAACCTTACTAAACAATCAGATGATTGGTAATCAACATGTATACGAACACCTAACCTCATATGTAAACAACAATTGGCTTTGTTTTATATATACAACAGCGAACAAACTTTTAACGTGTGTGTCTGTGGAGCTATTGGTTTAGGGACAGTGTATATCTGAGAAAGCTGTCTATGGCCGATTCGAGGTTCGTGGGTTCAAATCTAAGTTCAGGCGAATGCTTTTCTTTCAAATACACATGCATCTGTCAGTCTAAGCAAAGACATCGAACTGTCATGACGTGTTTGTTAAACAACGTGTACAAGCTTTAACAATGGCAATCAGTTGTCTGTCTGTATCCTCAACACAGAAGACACCTGTTCAGTAGTGTGTGTATTAAGCTGTGAAAGAAGGCTGACGTCTCTTGTTGTATGTAAGTACAATCTTGTATTATCTCTGTTTGCATTCAAATAACAAATACAAACATAACCTTAACAAACAATCATATGACTGGTAATCAACACGTGTGTGAACATAACCTTAATAAACAAATACAGACAGCTGTGTGTGTGTGTGTACGAACGTAACCTTAATCAACAAATACAAACATAACCTTAATAAACAATCAACATGGCTTGGTAATCAGTCTGTATACGAACACCTAACCTTAATAAACACATACATACATAACCTTAATAAACACATACATACATAACCTCAATAAACAATCAGATGGTGGGTACTAAGCATGTCATACAACACTTAACCTAAATAAACAATCAGACAGATGGTATTCTTCAAATACACACATGGAGACCTGACTTGTAGATATCTATGGACACACAGGTCAGACGGAACATCTTACGTCATCACAAGACAGTTAATACCTAACCTGACTTGTGGCTATCTATGGACACAGGTCAGACATCTTGGAACGCTTGTGACGTCATCTCAGGTTAGTTCCATAGAGAGAACCCCGGAGTTGCAGATGTCTATGACAGGTCAGCCATCTTGGAATGCTTGTGACGTCATCTCAGGTTAGTTCCATAGAGAGAACCCGGGTTGCAACTGTCTATTACAGGTCAGCCATCTTGGAATGCTTGTGACGTCATCTGACAGGTCAGGTGACATTTGACGTTGACACATGTCAGGTCAGGTGACAGCTGACGTTGACAGCTGTCAGGTTAGCTGACAGCTGACAGCTGTCAGGTCAGTGACATGGCTGTCTATGACAGGTCAGCCATCTTGGAATGCTTGTGACGTCATCTGACAGGTCAGGTGACATTTGACGTTGACACATGTCAGGTCAGGTGACAGCTGACGTTGACAGCTGTCAGGTCAGTGACATTTGACACCTGTCAAATCTGACAGGTCAGCTGTCAACTGTCACAGGTCTGCGCAGGTCAGCGCATGCGCATGACGTCACGCGCATGCGCAGTAAAAAGTGGAGGGGATGGTCCCAGGTGACTCCCTATCTACTTGTGCCATATGTGTGGTCCACCACATTTATTGCCCGAAAATGATGATGCATATGTTTTAGTACATTTAATATAAACATTCCTCTTATATCGAGTAGTTTAATATAGTCGTTACTATAAAGAAAGTTCGTACTAGACCTAGAATCCCTATGAAGAATGACTCTCAATATACTATTTTGAGTAACTTGAAGCGCAGCTAATGCATTTTCATAGCACGCACCCCAGAAAATAATACCATACCCCACAAAAGACTCCACGAGAGACTTGTAAACCAGTATTAGGTTTTCTGTTGTTAAAATATTTCGCAGGGTATAGAATTTGTATATAATCTTTTTCACCTTTGCAATCGTATACGCTGCATGTTCTTGCCATTTAAAATTATTGTCTACCAGCAGTCCAAGATATTTGACACTGTGAGACTCAGTCAGTTTACAGCAATCATCATGTATACTAATTGATAGACTGGAGGATGGTCTTCCGGCTGCTGTCGGTGAGAAAGCCACATATGATGCGTTAAATGAATATTTTAATGTAGTGAAAAATTAATTCTTGTAAAAGGCTGACAAATCCAATGTAGCTTGTATGCTGTCAAAATGGATAATAAAGGTATTATTATTATTATTATTATAAGTAATAAACTAATCGAAAAATCGAAAATAACATACCTGTTGGTCTTCAGACGTAGCGGTTGCGACATGTGTCTGCAACAAAGCGTATAGTAAACAGTTTTGTATACGATTTTGTCGCATATGAATAGTATGGATCGCATCTTTGTTTTCGTTTGTCAGCACAGCAATTCTTTTGTTTTTTTTGTATCTAAAATGTCACGCACAAGTTCGATAAGTAACTTCTGTGACAAGCTAAACCTAATATGTAAATATTTTATACATTACTCTTATAGTACGACCATTTTGAAATAATATTGTACTTAATAATATTAATAAATTTCTATTCTATTCTATACCGATAAAAATAATGGGTAGATTTTGATTGGTTAGTACCTTCCTTTTGTAAATGGCTTGGATAAGTTCGTGAGCCAAGAAAATCGGCCCGGGTGTTCTCGGAAAACTTTGTGGTCTCTTTCAGAAAATTTTTATATCCCCGGAAATAACAAAGTTATGGTAACGGAATCCGGTACTCGGGTTTATGTCATAAAAAGTAGACTGCGTGCCAAAATCTAGGTGTGTAAGTTGAAAGATGAAAAAGTTATAGGCATTAAAAAAAGGGATTTCCTCTTCAAACCTCAAAGTCGCGATTTGAAACGTCAAAATTGGCAACATTTAGGCAAAGAACGTGTAACTGAACCCGTACATAGCTTTTTAGCGAATCTTCATAAAGAAAATTTCGGTTGTAGAGAGGTAGCGACTTTGAAAACATTTGTTGCAAATCAGCACGAATTAGCGCCACTAGAACCCATATCCATGGTCATCTTCCGAGTTTATATGTCTCGCAATATCTTTTATATCAAAGAGGGTGTGAGCAGCGAACTATTTATCAGTGGCGGGGCACTGGTTAGGTAAATTTTGCTGTTTATGGCGACTGATTAATATACTCAGTAAGTGGTGGACGTGCCGCCACCTAGTTGCGGAACCAAGTACTATGCTGTCACGCCAGCTCCAAATAACACAAAGTGTTAAAAAATAGAGATTGTATACAACTAACTAACAATTTAGAAAATTGTCAGCCCTGGCCCATTTCTACCCCAATATAGGGACAAAGTATGTAAGACTCGATGCATTTTCGCAACAATTAGAACCGTAGACCGGTTTCGCTCTCATTAGAGCTCTTCATAACACTTTGTGTTATTTGGAGCTGGCGTGACAGCATAGTACTTGGTTCCGCAACTAGGTGGCGGCACGTCCACCACTTACTGAGTATTTTGCGACTGGCTATACGATAGCCGTATTATTTTTGGTGCATTTTTGCTACAATTAGTATGCCGTACTGAAGAGCTCTAATGAGAGCGAAACAGGTCTACGGTTCTAATTGTTGCGAAAATGCATCAAGTCTTACATACTTTGTCCCTATATTGGGGTAGAAATGGGCCAGGGCTGACAATTTTCTAAATTTTTAGTTAACTGTACCCAGTGTCTATTTTTTAACACCTTGTGTTATGTGGAGCTGGCGTGACAGCATAATACTTGGTTCCGCAACTAGGTGGCGGCACGTCCACCACTTACTGAGTATTTTGAGACTGGCTATACGATAGCCGTATTATTTTTGGTGCATTTTTGCTACAATTAGTATGCCGTACTGAAGAGCTCTAATGACAGCGAAACCGGTCTACGGTTCTAATTGTTGCGAAAATGCATCGAATCTTACAGACTGATTAATAGTTCGCTGTTCACAACCTTTCTTGGATGTTAAAGATATGCCAAAACTCGGTAGGTACAGTTGTAACGGGGTTCTAAAAAGGACTTCCGGCAATCAAAGTATAGACGCAGACAGTTTGCTGTGATTCCACCCTCTCTAGGTTATCGGTCTTTTACCGATCGCGTAGTATAAATTTAATGTGTGGTAGTTAAGTACTTTAGAAATTTTCATCCTCCCATGACGCTAATTTTGTTAGTAAGACGATTATCAGGTCTTTAAAAGATGTGTTCTGGGTGCTTTGGGTCCTCCAAATGCATTTATCAGTGCTCATCACAGGTTACAATCTTCACTTAGTTGATGAAAAAAAAATTAAATGCTTTGGTTTATAAAAAGCAACTATTTAAAATTACCCAGTCGCCTTTCACAGATTCTTCATTTGCTTATACATTCAAAGATTTAAATTAGTGTACTTACACTTACAAATTGCTAATATCCCGAAGTACATGTCAGATCAACGCCTACTTAGATGTTAAAGAAACAATAAATCCACATTTTGCTTTTTTCAAAATAACTCGAAAACGAAAAGAGGCAGGGCAAAATACAAGTCATATTTGGAACGATCATGAAATTCTACAAAACATTGCTAATTGAATCGTCTCCCTATCTCTAATAATAACGGAGATAGCAATACATTCCCATCCAGTTTGGGACACACTGTATATATATATATATATATATATATATATATATATATATATATATATATATATATATATATATATATATATATATATATATATATATATATAGATCTCCCCATTAGCTAATTTTCTCGAGAAAATTCACTAAAAATCACAAAATCAGGTGCTCATTATTTTAGAAAGTGAAGGAAAACCACATTAGTCTGAAAGAAACTCGTCCCATATGAAAACAAAGGACAAAATACAAGTCATATTTGGAACGATCATGAAATTTTACAAAACATTGCTAATTTAACCATCTCCCTATCACTAATAATAACGGATATAGCAATACATTCCCATCCAGTTTGGGACACACTGTATATATATATATATATATATATATATATATATATATATATATATATATATATATATATATATATATATATATATATATATGTGTGTATCACACCGATAACTCAAAAAATAATGGGCCGATTTTGATTAAATTTGGTGAATAAATTTCTTTTGCAAATGGCTTGGATAAGTTCGTTAGCCAGGGAAATCTGCCTAGGTTTTCCCGGAAAATTTTGTGTATTATTTCAATTATATCTTCAAAATTAACAAAGTAAGGGCAACAACCAAATTTGGGGCGCGAGTTTATATCCTTATAGTAAGTTACCTACCAAAATTTAGCTATGTAGGTCAAAATACAAAAAAGTTATAGGTATTTAAAGAAACATAAATTGGGCTTTTCTTCAAAACGTCAAAGTTGCGATTTAAAACGTCAAAATCGACAACATTTAGGCAAATAACTTGAATCTAATACAGGCTATGGAAATCAAATGTCTCAAGAAGTATGTTTTACAAACCCTGAAGTCTTAGTTTCAACCGTCATTATCCTTCATTTTACTAAAATGTTTCCAGAAAATTCATTTCAAATAGACCTTTTCTCGATGCTTGGCAGTAGTGTTGGCTATAGAGTTTATCGTTTAATGGTATATAATTTTTGTCGAATTTTCGTAAAAAATCAATAAAGCTCAATATATCTGTTATTATAAAAGATATGAAAAAAAATGGTATATATTAATTATAGGGTGTCTTGAGCTACATCTTAAAAAATATTTCTACAATCACAGGCTGGCCCATAAGTCGTTGGTGATACAAATTTTCTTTTTTTTAATCAAACACGCCTTATGTTATTGCATTTTTGCATTTTCCATCGAAATATAATGCATGTTTATAAGAAAAGATATTCTGGATGCAGCAAGTGCGTTATGGTAGCGAATTTTGATCAAATGCTTCATATTTGAATAGCCCAATTTGCTATTAATCTATAAGGTTGACCAACAAACGAGTTTTTCCGGGAACACTTAAAGTTTACTTTTGGAAATTTTTGTTCATTTTCACACAATAAAGTTATTTTTATGAAACATGGCACATTGTTTTTACTATATAGGTTATACTGGTAACCAAAATTGTTGCCTGCTATCTTAAAAAGAAAACACACATATTTGCAATAAAAACATTTTTATGAAAATTCACTACCACAACGCAGAGTTTTTTAAAGTAAATAATGCCATTTTTTCAAAAAACTTGTTGCCAGGTACCAATTTTTTTCTTCATCATTTAATTAATAACCAGGTCTAAAGAAAAACTGTAAAAAATATGGTTATCATTTAAAAAACTTATGATGACGTCATCATTCTGAAATAGGTGACGTCAAAATGTAATTTTGTTGGCAATTGAAAAGATAAAATAGTCCGGGCGCTTTAAATAACTCATTTATGAATTATGTTACAAACTTTATCACTAAACCGTATATAAAGAACGTACCTAACAGTAATATTTATTATAATTAATCTGGGATAGATGTACAGAGTACAATAGCGATACATCCCTTTATATGAACAAATAACTAAAACAAACAATGGCTCAGTATCTGGGTGGTAAAACTGTAACGAAATCAGATTGTCTAGTTTAATCACATACTAAACAACATGAAAGGTATCGGCTCAAACAAAACATTAGACCGTTTTATTGTCCAGACCTTTGTCCAACTATACCTCGTAGAGGTATATGATTAAGTACAATTATTATTCCTTTCCGAACTGAGTGTCTCAGAGTCGAGTTTGTCTAAAGGTGATTTCCGAATTGTAATTAAGCAATTACTTAGACCGAGCGAGTCTGTGAAGACAGGAAATATTCCTGTCGTGGGCAGCTGACTGGCATCTCTTTGTACAGACAGGGTTGGGCTCCTATACAATGAGACTCTAATGGTGAATACAGATTGGGAATAACTACATAGAAAACTACTTTATTATAGGTCGCAAATTAAGAAAATAATTACTTAACTACAATTTTTCAGGCGCTAAATGGCAAGAGATTACATACGTATACATAGTTTGTTACAAAACCATTAAAAATTATGTAAAGATTGAATTTTTTGTTATTTATCTCCCTTTTTAGTGAATTTTCTTAGAAAAATCACTAATGGGGAGATTCTCACTTTTGAATTTTGCAAATTTCTTCAAATAAGCGCGAACTAGGCGCCCTAGCACACATATAGCAAGTTCCAAAGCTGGTCAGCTCTTTAATAGTTGGCTGGTGTGGGATACTTGCAATATGGCAGGTGGTAGTGGAATTTTCCTTTACGTGATAGTAAAGGATTTTTTCACGCCCGAGGAGGTACCACTCCTTGCATCAAGGGGCCGGTGAAGTCCCAACGGACGTTTCCGGTTCTGGTGTATGAGTCGGTTTCCCTTATAAACAAAAATGATGATGGCTCCTCCTTGTACAAAAGATTCCGGAGGCAAAATACCCCTCCATTCGGATCTCCGAGAGAGGGGTGTACAAGGGGCGCCAGCATCGAGATTTACAATATCCTTCTCGAATATATGTGGCATAAATTCTAACCTGAACTCCATCCACCATTTCCTCCAGGCTAATAGGCCCCAACTCCTCTTCCTGACCGAAACTCAAATCAGTGCCAAAACAGCCACTAATCACCTTAATTTCCCGGGGTATAAGCTCCTTACTTCTTTTAGATTGCATGGAGGCGTGTGCGCGTACGTCCGTAGCAATCTACCCTGCACCAGACTCCCCAATTTAGAAGCTGGAAGAAAAGACATACTATGGATAAAACTCTCTCTCTCAGGGCGGCAACTAAATTCATCTGTTGCATTTACCGGTCACCTTCTGACAACAACTTTGTCCAGCTCTTTGACTACCTTTCTGAAAAAACCGACCATCTGATTCCTAAATATCATTCCTCCGAGGTCACTATTCTTGGTGACTTCAATGTCCATAATAAGGAATGGCTAGGATCTTCAAAAACTGATCCACAAGGAAGAGCAACGGAGGCCTTTGCAGTCAGAAATTCTTTAGCCAATATGGTACAGCAACCTACTTACTTTCCTCGCATCCCAACACACAGCTCAAATCCCTTGGATCTCTTTCTTACTACAAATTCTGACTGCTATAAGATATCAGTCACCGCCCCCCTGGGTCGCTCAGACCACGGCATGGTCACTGCTTCCTGCGCAATGCAACCCGAGGTCACACAGTCATCACACCCGCGTATCGTTTGGCACTACAACCCCGCGAACTGGGACGAAATGCGAGATTACTTTTCCTCCTTTCCATGGGCGTCTGTCTGCTTCTCTCATCCTGACCCCTCTGATATCTCACAAAACGTCACCGAAATTATCCAAGCTGGCATGGAATTATTTATTCCACGTACACAGAAAACCTCTGCAGCCACTCAAAAGCCCTGGTTCTCTAAATCCTGTGACAAGGGACTTGAAAAGGTCAAAGCGCACAAAAAGCTTCTACACAATCCCAGTCAAGAAAACAGTCAAGCATTTAACGACGCAAGAAACCGCTATGTCCGCATTCTTTCTGAGGCAAAAAACTCGTTTAATAACCACATCAAAAACAAAGTCCTCTTAAGCTCCAACGGCGGCAAACCCTTCTGGACTCTTGCTAAATCTATTGGGAATAATTTCTGCAAAAGCACGTTCCCACCTCTTGTCTCAGGGGATGAAATTGTTTCTACCGCCCTGGGCAAGGCTGAACTTTTTGCTTCTTTGTTCGCCGGCAATTCTACTCTCAACTCACCTCCAAATGTTCAACCACCAACAGTCCCCAATGTCGCGCATAAAATGACGGATATCATTTTCAAAACTAAAAAGGTACGAAATATGCTCTCTTCTTTTAATACCAGAAAACCCTCTGGCCTTGACGAGATCCCAGCAATTGTTCTCAAAAAATGCGCACCAGAACTTGCTCCTGTCCTGACTCGTCTGTTTCAGACATCTTACAATATAGGCATATTCCCTAATAACTGGAAAACTGCTCGAGTACAACCCGTCCCCAAGAAAGGATCGAAAGCGCTTCCTAGCAACTACAGGCCTATTTATCTCCTTTCAGTCATCTCTAAAGTGATGGAAAAGTATATAAACACCGAATTACTAAAATTTCTTGAAAAACACAGTCTAATCCACGACAGGCAGTATGGATTCCGTCAGCGCAGATCAATTGCCGACCTCCTTTCCTTTGTCACCCATTCTTGGAACAAGTCTATGGAACTACACGGTGAATCTCAGATTGTGGCTCTAGACATATCCAAAGCATTCGACCAGGTCTGGCACGCAGCGCTACTTAATAAACTACCGGCCTATGGCCTACCACCAAAACTCTGTACGTGGACAGCAAATTTCCTCTCCAACCGGAGCATTTCTGTTGTCGTGGATGGCCATTGCTCTAAACTCTATCCAATTAATGCAGGAGTTCCTCAAGGTTCAGCTTTAGCCCCTACTTTGTTTCTTCTCCACATCAATGACCTCCTCTCTAGCACATCCAACCCAGTTCACAGTTACGCGGACGACAGCACCCTCTACTCCAATATACAATACACTAAGCCTGCCTCTTTAGCCCAACTAGATGAGGATCGCAGACTCATGGAGGGTTCTATCTCCGCGGATCTTCAAAAAATATTAGACTGGGGAAGTAGAAATCTTGTACAATTCAACCCCACCAAATCACAGTCTTGCTTTCTTTCTCATAAGAGATACACCAGCGATAGACCCATCACAATAAACAACCAAGTTATTCAAAGTAATGAGTCCTTTTCTCTTGTTGGCATCTCTGTGGATCGAAATCTCAATTGGCACCGACATGTCACATCAATTGCAGAAGCGGCTGCTAAGAAATTAGGTTTCCTCTTCCGGGCTCGCAAATATTTTTCACCAGCTAATCTCTATACTTTATATACTTCACAGATAAGACCAAACCTCGAATACTGCTCCCACATCTGGGGTGCTGCTGCCGCTTCTACACCCTCTATCCTGGACTCCATTCAAAAGAGAGCTATAGGTTTCATCGGTGACCCTACCCTTACCCAAAGGCTGCCATCCCTTGCCCACCGACGTGCCGTTGGTGACCTCTCTCTCTCTCTCTCTTTTATAGATATCTGCATGGGCACTGCTCAGAGGAGCTTTCTTCCATAGTTCCTCCACCTGCTGCCCCCAACAGATCTACCAGGGGAACAGAGCGAATGCACCCTTTTACTGTCCAGGTCACCAGACATAGAACATCTTGTTATTCCCGCTCTTTTGCCCCGAGGACTTCCAAGTTGTGGAACTCCTTGCCGGCACATGTTTTTCCTTCTCCCCCGAACCTCCAAACCTTCAAGTCCAGAATTAACAAGTTGCTTCTTTCCTCCTTGTCGACACCCACGGTACGATAGTATTTGGGCTGTAAGCCCTCGTGGTGTGTTGTTGAAAAATATATATATATATATATATATATATATATATATATATATATATATATATATATATCCGGAGTCAGTTTCAATCTCTATAGGCTTGGATAAGTTCGTTAGTCAGGAAAATCGGCCTAGTTTCTCCCAGAACATTTTGTGCTTCCTTTCGGAAGATTTCTATATCTCCAGAAATAACAAAGTTAGGCCAACCAAAGATGGTAGCGGACTGTACATCATAAACCCGGCATCACCCAGCTGGGGTCCACCATATTCTTCGTGCTATAAATTATGTTGTAACTTTCGGTTCGCATCACGTATATTTTTCTGGTTGCCTATAGCATTCTAAAACATGTTAATGAGGAATATTCCTAGACGCTTTTAGTCTTAAGTTGGACACCAGTCGAGTAACAAGGCGCCAAGGTCCCTGAAGGTCCGAGAGACCCCACCTGGGTTGTAAAGTTATAAAGTTTGTACGTTTGCAATTAGGTGTTTTACGTTGTTTGACGTTATAAAACTACGAAGTTACATAGAAAGGTGAGTGGTTACCCGGACATACATTAAAGTATACTGTTTACTACAACGTAATTTAATTTACAGCATGTCATATTACGAAAAAGAACAAGCCAAACTGATGGCACTTTGGGAAGAATGCAAAGATGACAAGGAAGAATTTCCAGACTCTGAAGATAATAATGAAGTAGATCATTAAAGTGCCCACAGCTGTCACTCTGATAGTGAAATTGGAGAAAATGTGCCGAAAATGCTGAAGAAGTACCTGCAAATAAAATAATAATGTAAATGAGTATAGAGGTGAATATTATGTGAGTAAGAACTCTATTACAAAATGGAGCAAGCAGTATAATAATATTAGAGTAGGAACTACGGCAGAAAATATAACTTCAAAATTACCAGGATGCAAACCTTATGATAGGAATCCGAAAACTCCGCTGAGTTGCTGGCTTCTGTTTTTTGGCTAACAATTTTTGACAGCGTACAGATTGCATAAACGTTATGATTGACAAAAAAGCTGTAGGTTATAAAGATAAAGAATATTGTAGCAGTACCAACGTAACTGAAATAAAGGCTTTATTTGGTATCTTGTACCTTCCTGGTGTATACAGAAACAGCCAGCGCCATCTCAAAGGACTATGGTGAACAAATGGAACGGGCATTGATATATTTCGTACAGTAATGGCTTTCAATAGATTCACATTTTTGCTTCAATGTTTACGTTTTGACAACCTAGACAACAGACAAGAACAAGAAAAGGTTGTTTTAAACTGTCAACAAGCATATACACCAGGACAATATTTCACGATAGATAAAAAATTAGAGGCCTTTCGAGGTCGCTGTTCTTTCCGCCAGTATATACCCAACATGCCTGATAAATATGGGATAAAAATACAAGCTATGGTGGACTCTCGCACATTTTATGTGCTTAATATGGAAGTTTATGCAGGAACTCACCCGGATGGGGTTTATCAATCAAGCAACAAACCTGTTGATATTGTTTAAAGATTAGTAGCACCAATTTGTGGTAGTAATCGAAATGTCAATCGATAACTGATACACTTCCTATGAACTTGTGAATATTTTATGTGAAAAGCATAGTTTAACGCCGGTAGGAACTCTTAGGAAAAACAAACGAGAGACACCGTTAGCGCTACTAGAACTAAGGACTAGATCATCTAAGAATTCAATGTTTGCATTCCAGAAACATAAGACAATGGTATCGTACGTACCAAAGAAGAGCAGAAATGTTATTTTGCTCTCTTCTCTTTTTATGATGACGAGATAGATGAATCTCATGCCGGCTGTGTATGGAGAGTAACGAAACGGCAGAGCACATGCTATGTTCCTGTGCGGCTGCGGAAAGGACAAGAGACCTACTCTTTGGCAAGACAAACCTGCACCAGAAGATCTGAGTCAACTTTCGCCCACAAAAATTTTCGACCTCTGTAGGAGGCTGCAGTTTTGTGCGAAATATAAGACAATTAGGCGTGAGTCACAATAGAACTTAAGGCCGCAGTGCAGGGATCGTTATGGCCCCACCGAAAGTTTGCCAAACACACAACGCACCATATCGCGGGATGACGTGTCGAACGCCTTGCATCCGAGCCACGGATATATTTTGGAGATATTGCTGTACTGCTTGTGTAACGCAACGGTCAATGAGTATATTGTTACAAAGCACTTCAATAGACGTAGGTGCGGTGTCGCCACATCTCCAGAACTTCCCCAACATCTGGGAATTTTTGCACAATCTGGCAACACCGCCTCCCCACCCCCTAGGGGTGACCTCCCTCAGGCGAAGTCTCAACCCTCTAGGACCAGAAATAACGAAGTTACCAACTTGTACCCCGTCGGAACGGATAACTGAGGTCTGCACATTCCGAACACGCTGTATACACACCCTGTATGCGCAGAGAACCCTTACACCCTGTATACGCAGAAAGATCTTATATTACGAGAAACACCTCTTGTGTAACATAGGAGTGATGACCACATTTGGATCATCCTGTATATACATCCCCCCTGTATATACACACGGGACCGATCTGTATTCACAGAACCTTCTAGTAAAAGAAGGTCCTGGAACATTCTGGAATGGAACGCTCCAGAAACATGGTAGAAAGTACGGCGAGTATATAAACGCGAAAGCAAGCCAGACAGTTCAGTTCTGTTAGAGAATGTTGAAGGGACTCGAAGGAGCAGTAACTAGTGTGAAGTGTTATAGAGTAGCGACTGTAGTTTCAGTGTATTAGTGACTTTTGTACAAATTAGTTATTGTAAGGCCAGATAAACTAAGTGTTTTGTGAGAGAGATATTCTAGAACTTTTATTGTATCCATATTTAGAGAGTAAATAAAGTTGTTTTGTTAAAATTAAAAGTCTCGCTTATCCAGAACCCGGAGAAAACGCAACAATATTCTCCTTACCTTTTAGTGAATTTTCTTAAAAAAAATTCACTAATGAGGAGATCCCGACTTTTGAATTTTGAAAAAATTTCTTCAAATGACCGCGAACTAGGCCCCCTAGAACACATATCCGGGGTCAGTTTCAATTTTTATATGTTTATATATATATATATATATATATTTATATATATATATATATTTATATATATATATATATATATATATATATATATATATATATATATATATATATATATATATTTATATATATATATATATATATATATATATATATATATATATATATATATATATATATATATATGTATCACACCGATAACTCAAAAAATAATAGGCCGATTTTTACTAAATTTGGTGGAAAAATTCCTTTTGCAAATGGCTTGGATAAGTTCGTTAGCCAGGAAAATCTGACCAGGTTTTCCCGGAAAATTTTGTGTTTTCTTTCGAAAAAAAATTATATCTCCGGAATTAACAAAGTAAGGGCAACCAAATTTGGTACGCTAGTTAATATCCAAAATTTAGCTATGTAGGTCAAAAGACAAAAAAGTTATAGGCATTTAAAGAAAAATAAATTGGGGTTTTCCTCAAAACGTCAAAGTTGCGATTTAAAACGTCAAAATCGGCAACATTTAGGCAAAGAACTTGAATCTAATACGGGATATGGAAATCAAATGTCTCAAGAAGGATGTTTTACAAACTCTGAAGTCTTAGTTTCAACCGTCATTGTCCTTCATTTTACTAAAATGTTTCCAGAAAATTCATTTCAAATAGACCCTTTCTCTGATGCTTGGCAGTAGCCCTAGCTATAGAGTTTATCATTTAATGGTATATAAGTTTTGTCGAATTTTCGTCAAAAATCAATAAAGCTCAATATATCCGTTATTATACAAGATATGAAGAAAATTTGTATATATTAATTATAGGGTGTCTTGAGCTACATCTTAAAAAAATATTTCTACAATCACAGGATGGCCCATAAGTCGTTGGTGATACAAATTTTCTTCTTTTTTTTTTTTAATCAAACACGCCTTATGTTATTGCATTTTTAAATTTTTCAGCGATGCATGTTTGTAAGAAAAGTAATTCGGGACGCAGCAAGTGCGTTATGGTAGCGAATTTTCATTAAATGCTTCAAATTTGAATAGCTCAATTTGCTATTAACCTATAAGGTTGACCAAGAAACGAGTTTTTCCGGGAACATTTTAAGTTTGCTTTTGGAAATTTTTGTACATTTTCACACAATAAAGTTATTTTTATGAAACATGGCACATTGTTTTTACTATATAGGTTATACTGGTAACCAAAATTGATGCCTGCTTTCTTAAAAAGGAAACACACATATTTGCGATTAAAAACATTTTTATGAAAATTCACTACCATAACGCACTTGCTGCGTCCAGAGTTTTTAATAAATATTGATTGAAGCCGCGTTGCTCACTGTATTGCCCAAATAGTGGTGCCACTGCCCGCAATAAGAGTAAACAGAATTCTAGTAAATATTTTAATTATGATTATTACAATTGACATTGGGAAAGGCAGTTGAGTAAAAAAGCCTGGACGCAGCAAGTGCGTTATGGTAGTGAATTTTCATAGAAATGATCTGGCACCAAATTATTTATTATAACTGGATATTTGGTTCAAAGTAAATTTGCTTATTCTATTCTGACTAATATAATATTTAAAATATGTGACAAGCATTAAAAAGATAAACCCTATTATAACATATTTTCTAACATATCATACATTTTGCCAACAAATAACTTTTATCACTGTTACATGCTTTGTGGTAGTACATCGTGTGTCTACGGTATTATCTCTTCTGCAGTTGAATCTTATTGCTTCAGTAAAGCACAGCAACAATCTTGTAGGCGTGAGAAATCGCCTGAGCACGTGGGATTTAATGCAGCTCTATTTTTGTAACTGGCTCTTTCCTTTACCTCACAGGCCATTGTCTATATCTTTATAATCGCATGCATGTGAATAATTGATGTAATTGAACAATAGTGGGTGGGTGAAGTTGCAGATTCCATTGACCGTGTTCATCCAGTTATTAATTATGGTTTATGTGAGAGTGCATATAGCAAGGATGCGAAGTGATTCATCATCTGCATAAAGGTTAAGACATGGTTATTGTTACAACTTTACCAAAAAAAAAACAAGTCTGGACACAGCAAGTGTGGTATAGCAGCAAAAATCTTTTAAATTCAAAAAATTCTCGAAAAGTAAAATAATCTTATCTGTAAAAACAATAAATTTGGTTTGATGAAATTACTTACACATGTTGCCTTGATAAAGTGTTTGTTACATACCAAAGTAAGATTATATTAATTGTGGGAAAATGGGTTTATTACAATTTAAAAGACGTTCATGAGAATGAGCTACTATAAGGCACTTGGTGCATCCGAGCTATTACTACCAGTTTTTACTTTTTTAGTGAGTTTTCTTAAAAAAAAAACAATTCACTAATGAGGAGATCAGCCTAATCCCCAAATTGAGGCCCCGTAATCCAGCTACAACAACCCAACCCACCTTTGTCCACCACTCTAAGGAGTAGGCAGATTGAGGCCTTAGAGTGTCCTTACATATTTCCTTTACCCACCTTGTCCACCGCTCTAAGGAGTAGGCAGATTGAAGCCTTAGAGTTCATGTCCTTGCATATTTCCTTTACCTTTTGAAAATGGCTCCAAAACAGGAGCCGAAATGTCGAGTTTTCATAAATTCTGGGCGCGGTTCAACCCGAGAATCAAGAATGTCTCATATATGTATATGTGTACAGACATACATAGGATGTCCTGCGAACTTAGACTGTTAGCCGTATATCAGGAACTAATCTGATTTGAAATCTGAAAATTTCTAGAAGTATGTTTTCTATAGTTATCTGTTCAAAGAAAATAGGTAAAGTTTTATACCGTTTCCGGTTATACCGGAAGTGAAAATCAACATCCTTATTTCAAAAAGATCATACTATATATTATTACATTTTCAGATTCCCTATCAAGTTTTAATATGACTTTATGTACCATGGTTGATATTTATATCTAACAGTTTTCAAAATGTGGCGATCTGAAGACAAAAATTGACATCTGAAGAGGTTAAATAAAACTGTTTTATGTTAACGGAGTATTATCGCTTTAGCTGGAATTTTCTTACATCTTAAGGCTGAAATATTTCTTGATATCATGCAGTTGACAGTACGTTAGAAATTTATACAGGTGCTCCTAAAACATAAATATTTTGTATAAACTTCAAACAACCGTAACTTAACTTTTTGAAATAAAACACCCTGTATATTATAGCATATTTTAATTCTGAGTTTCATTTTTACGGAAATATATTGTATGGTTTTATATTATTTTTGCGTCTTAAACAATATATTTCATTATATTTTGAATTTGAATCACTTTTTCAGATCTGACCCCGTGTTTTTGATTTTGTAAAATAAATCGACGGGGAATAATGCATTTACTCTGGAAAAAAATACTTTTGCTTCAATAGTTTTAGTAATGGTAAGTTAAAAAATATCCCGAAAAGTACATAATAGCAAAATAAGACAACCTTTTCTACTTTTATGTGTCCAGAATTGTCAAGATTGCCATGGAACGCCTCCTTTAACTTGTCAGTTTTGATTCTAACAAGGAAAGAATAACTTATTTCATGAACAGTTGACACTAAAAACAATTCCCCACTATTTTAGAAAATAAATTCGTCTTAGTCAAATGTGAATTCAGAACGTTGATGCAATACCTCAAATTCACATTATTATTTATCTAATTTGAATTTACTCCCAAAAAAATAGTGGATTATTTTATAGTGAAATTAAAAAAATCGATACTTCGCTGGTTTACATTTATTATTTTTGGTTTCAGTAACGACATTGTTTTATATTATTGCCAACTATGTGACAGTTATGACAAGCTAACTCTTGGTTTTCCAATTAAGGATTATGTTTTTCAATTTTGCCAGAGATGGTTCCTAAGTCCTCTAGACGTACTTGTTTAACTATCTTCGTTGTAGCTTTAGGTCAACACGCCCTCTCAGAATTTCTGTGATATTCACCATAAATTAGAATTAAATTTAGCTGGTAGTTATTACTATATCTTCCAAATGACAAATCCATAACGATTTCCACTTAACTGGGAGGAGCAAAGAACAGTACTGTCACTGAGACAGTTAGAATCTGTCAAATCTGACCACTGGTATTTATTTCATAACAACCTTTCTGAAGACAAAACGGTAGTTCTGGACACCTAATACTAAAAATAGTTGATTTAGTATTCATTATACAATTTTCCGCATATTTTGTGGAATTTTTCACAAAATAACAAAACGATAGTCGCATTCTACAAAGCTTGTGCATTTTCTCAACCAGAATTTCTTTTATGGTATCAAATCTAACAGAGAATCAAAAAAAGCGACTCAAATTCAAAATATAATGAAATATTTTGGTAAAGAGTTAAAAATAGCATAAAATAATATAATATAGCCATTTAGGTTCTCTAACAATTAATTAATATTTTATTTTCTCTAGTTATTTTAGTCGTAATTGACAGCTTTGTCGTATGTTAACGTTACGACTACAATAACCAATGCATTCTTGATTTTGTAACAATTTAATTAGATAATATGTGTAAACAATGATGCCGTCACGGAACTGTCATGGCTGTAGACATTTCGTTAAGGCCTATTGTATAATATAATAACTATTGATTTCGTTGGTTATAGATTTCTTGCATTTCACAAGCCTATTAGAAATATTTTAATTCAATAGAGCCATTGTTACAATTCCCAGATAACTTGTCTACGTATTTTCGATAATACCTTTCTCTTTAGAATAAAGTAAATAAATAAAACTGTGATTCAGAATTATTAAGAAACCTTAACCAATACTATTATTATTTTAATTATTATTATTACTATTGCTTTGCTTTATTCTTTAAAATTATATAAAATGCTCAGTGCATAGAATTCAGAGAAATTGTACAGATATGCTTGCGCACAGTTTAGATTACAACTATTTCAAAAAATATTTAGAGATTTACCGTTATCAATGCTATTATTATTATTATCTTCAGACATGTTCCATGAGGCCATCAGTTTAAAAAGATGTAGCAAAAATAGAAGATAATCATGTAAAATCTTTTAAGGTAAGTTGAGTTCTTCTTGTTGTTAATATAGAATTTTTTCCAACGGCCTATTTGGTTCAATATTTTAAAAACGCTGGACGCACCAGGTGCGTTATGGTATGGAATTTCATAGAAGTGACCTAGGTGTTTTTTTTAACAAAAATTATATGTGCGCCAAGGAAAATAATATTTGTATGTAAAATATAATAGATTTTACTTGACATAAAAATATTGTGGTCTTTTGCACTCCTGTGGCCTTCGTGGCAATTTTTTTAAATAAATGTTCATATCTTTCTTATAACGTAGAGATCTATATTTTGCTATATATTTTAACTTTTATAATGTAAACCTGTGTACTTATTCTGGTTTCCATAACTTTGTTATTTTCGGAGATAAAGAAAATACCCCAGGAAAATGCACTAAAAATATGCAGAATATTTTCCTAAAATTTTGTTCGTTATGTTTGCTGTTGATCACAATTCTAATAAATCAATATATATATATATATATATATATATATATATATATATATATATATATATATATATATATATATATATATATATATATATATATATATATATATATATATATATATATATATATATATATATATATACATATATTTATTAGTATACATTCACATGCTAAAATTTAGCGCTTTTGGACGCAAACTTTATCCCGGTATTACAAAAGAAATGGTCCAAGGCTAACAATTTACAATTTGGTTGTACATTGTACCCAGCTCTATCTGTACAATTTTGTGTAAAATAGAGAGCTGTCGTGACAACATACTACCTGTTCCTGCACCGAGATGGCATCTTTCACAATGTTTTCCAGTCTGGCATCTTGCAACGTAACTTCCACTGTTTAGATTTTTATGTACGATTTATTTAAATAGCATAGCAGTACAGATAACGTCATCTGTCTTATCCAACATTGCAGATATTGCATTACAGAATCTGAAGTGATGCCGAGTGTGAATTTTAGTTTTAATCACTTACACAATTTGAAAGATATTGCGTTTAAAAAAATATTTTGAAATTTTTTAATAAGAAAAATTGGGCGCTAAGATTTGCTGAACGAACTCATCCAAACCATTAGCAAAATAAGGGTAATTCCCAAATTTGGTCCAAATCAGTGAAGTATTTTTTGAGTTATCGGTTGTATACATACATACATACATACATACATATATATATATATATATATATATATATATATATATATATATATATATATATATATATATATATATATATATGTATGTATGTATAAACATTATAACTGACCGTGGAAATTGGTTCCAGAGGTCTTAATTTGCGCTCATCTGAAGAAATTTTCCGAAAGTCTCACCATCAATACCTCTCTATTGATGAATTTTCTTAGTAAAAATTCACTAAAAATGAAAAACAGTTGAACTAAATCCGTAGGTAATCAAGAACACGACACACTTTGAACAACCTATTGCAATATTAGTTTGACAGTTACCTAATCTGTTTCGCTTAAAACAATCATATAGCCTGCTACCCAATACTGGCATCCTTTTCGAATGAAAATATTTTCTAAAAAGATGTGTTGTGGTGATTTGGGTTTTCTAAGTGTACTTTTCAGTGCTAATCGCAGGTTCCAACCTTTACAAAGCATATATAATTTTTGTAAAAAAAAGCGTAATCATTTATATGAAAATTCGCTACTATAGCGTACTTGCTGCATCCGCCCTTTTACTCATCAAGCGGTTTATGAATTACGAGACCGTTCTCAGCGCCTTGAAACACAGTGTAGTAATAATCCAGTGCGCGCCAAATGTATGGACCGGGACTTATAAAATCTAAAGTAAGCGGCCAAAAAATTGAAATTTGATATGCGCATATAGGACATATTGTCGCATGTTTTAACGTGATTTCCAAGTATTTACCCCTTTTATTACAGAATATACAGGGTGTAGGTCTTTTTTTAATAGTAACAGGGTCAGTAATTGTTAATTTCTGAAAGTACAATCTTTTCTGCTTCTAACGATGTATCACAAGATGGGGGTTGGATAAGAAAAAATTACAGAAAAAAAAATGTGAAGTAAGACACGAATATGAACTGCTCGACTCGTCTTAATAAATTCCAACCTTATCAGCTTGTACTTTTTTGTCCATTGTCCCGTTTTTTTCTTTTATACCAGAAAAGAAATGAAATGTAAAGTAACACAAAAATACGAACTGATCGACTGGTCTTAATAAATTACAAGCTTATCAGCTTGCACAATGTTCCGTTTTTTGTCTTACTGAGGATGGTTTATAAATTATATTTTTTAACCTTAATAAGATAATAAAAATTTTAATTTACTGTCACAGTCAAGTTGACACCGATTGCTTCCGCCTTTATTCGACAAGTAATATTTGAGTAAAGTAACACACGAATACGAAATGGTCGAATGGTCTTAATAAATTCCAAGCTTATCTGCTTGTACATTGTCCCGTTTTTTGTCTTACTGAGGATGGTTTATAAATTATAAATTGTTTCACCTTAATAAGATAATAATAATTTTAAGTTACTGTCACAGTCAAGCTGACAGCGTGTGCTTGCGCCTTTATTGGTCAAATAATATTTGAGTGTTTCTGAAGTAATTTTTCAATTTATCGTATAAGATATGGATCAATTAAGTGAAAAGCAGAGAATACAAATTTTAATTGTACGAGGATATGGAGAGAGACTACAGCCTCACGAGGAGGTTTGTCGGATATTTAATGAATTGTATCCCGAAAGACTCCCTATTAGTAGGAGAATTTTGGGCAAAACTATCCAGAGATTTGAAGAGACGGGCATTGTTAAAAACAATTAGGTAGACCAAAATCTGCAACTACTAAGGAGAAACAGCTAGATACACTATTGGCCATTGCCGAAGCTTTCCATGTCTCAACTAGGCAAGTTGCCCGAGATCTTGGGATCTCGCAAACGTCGGTTCGTAGGGTGTTGAAAAAAGAAAAAACCCATTCCTTTAAAATTCAGCTGGTGCAGGAATTATCTGATGATCATTTTGATAGAAGGTCAGAATTTTGAGGTGTCATGATGGATAGGTGTGTACATGATTGCCAGTTTGTTTATAAAATTTGTTTCTCCGATGAGGCAACGTTCTGTTTAAATGGAACTGTCAATCACCAAAACTGTAGTAAAGTCATACTCAACACCCTCAAAAGGTTAATGTTGGGTGTGGCATTATTGAGCGACATATTGTTGGGCCTTTCTTTGTAGATGGCAATTTAAATGGCTACAAATATTTAGCACTTCTAAATAACTCCATATTACCATTTCTTGCAAGATTATATCCAGGAAACAATGGAAACATTTACGAAAGAATTTGGTTCTAACAAGACGGTGCACCACCACATTATGTGAGAAATATGCTTGAATTATTAAATGATATCTTTCCCGAACGATGGATTGGTAGAAGAGAAGATTGCAGTAGCGTGCTAGATCGCCAGATCTAACTCCGTTAGATTTTTTCTTGTGGGGATACCCCAAGACCAAGGTTTACAAAAGTAAGCCAAATGATCTCGATGATTTGAAAAATCGAATTTCCGAGGAAATACATGATATTAATACCAACAAACAAATTTTTTTAATTCATTGCATTCTTTTATTGACAGATTAGGCCATTGTGTTGCAGCAGAAGGCCAACATTTCGAACATTTGGTATAACAATTATCTGATGCGATTTTTTCAAATTAACTAGAGATGATTTAGTTTTTTTACATTTATGTATGTTTCGATGAATATAAAAAATTGGAAACTTAGTTTTTTGTTTTTATACCACAACAATTAATGTTTGTAGAAAACAACAAAAAATTTAAAGTTAAAATATTAGGGGAAAATACGGATAATTTATTGTCCATTTCGTATTCGTGTCTTACTTCACATTTGATTTTCTTATGCAACCTCCATCTTGTGATACACTCTTAGAAGCAGAAAATATTGTAATTTCAGACATTGGCAAGTACTGGCCATGTTACCATTAAAAAAGACCTACACCCTGTATATTCTGTAATAAAAGGGGTAAATACTTGGAAATCACGTCATAATATGCGAAAATACATCCAATATGCGCATATCAAATTTCAATTTTTTTGCGGGTTACTTTAGATGATTTTATAAGTCCCGGTCCATACATTTGGCGCGCACTGTATAACGATAAGTATAGTAACAATATAATTATAACGAGATAGTAATAAACCAGTTAACAAACTATTACCTACAATACGTGCATAAAGTTGGAGGACTTGAATTTTCTGTACGCAAAGAATTTGAAAATTATGTAATATATTATAAAAGATGCAAAAGTTAAAATACCTAAAGGGGAAGATAAAAAATGTGGGTCAAATCTTTCGCACAAGTAGCATAATCGTGACGGCTACTAAGCAAAAAATATATAATTTTGACATAAAGTCTCATCATCAACATAACGGAGAACATACAAAGACCAACAACAAGAACATAATACTAATAGCAACTCAATTTTCTTTACATACATAATAAGAAAGCTAATTTTCTGTAGTCATCTTCAGATTCTCAACATGGCCTTAGGGCTATTTCGTGCCCCTTCATGCCGAGAAGGTAAAAACTCCCGGACCTTCACCATGTTTATGGCTGGCAGTTCAAGTTGAATGTTAGTTTCTCGGTGGGGACACCGAGAAGGTGAGTATGTTAATGTGCAGAGATTTGCATATGAACACAGCCATCAACAAATCTCCATGTGAAGCTGCGAAATGCTGCTGAGGTGTTGCCAACTCCAAGAAGATACTTCTACAGATACAGTGTCTGCATTCGTCGCCTGTCATTTCGCATTATATTATGAAACTTTAACGGTCGGGATAAGGGCATTTATTACATGAATGTATTACCAGATGAATCATAGTTGCCATATAGAGGGTGGTCGGAAAGTACTCACATATTATCTGTATATTTAAAGGTGATTTTGTAAAACGGATTAAGAGCTTAAAGTCTAATGCGTAACAAACACACAGTAGTCATCTGTCATGCGTAGATTGATACATTCTCCACACTTAAATCATAGTTCAACGATAATCAAACAATAAAAATAACACGCGTAAAACATGCTACCTGAACTACTGATTGAAAAAATTCGGCCACTGAAACAGATTAAATTATTTGTCAACAATTATGACGTTAAAATGACAAACGACATGAACTTAAGAAGTTGTGAAGTGTTTACCTTTTGTTTGTTTAATTGAAGAATTCAATAAAATGTTCAAAATGCACCTTATTTCCAGCTTGGTGAGGGCCCCCCATTAAATCTATAGACTAAAAATAAAGTATACGGTGAAAAGATCAAGGTTTAAGGAAGACAATAAAGAAATTTTTAACCTTCGATTAGTAGCGCTCCTTGGCGTCGCACTAGGACCGTTGGCAGACCTAAAGCTCACAATAATATTTTTGCCGGTGTGTTCTAGCGAATTGTTCCAGCTTGGTCAGGGCCCCCAATTAAATCTATAGACTAAAAATAAAGTATACGGTGAAAAGATCAAGGTTTAAGGAAGACAATAAAGAAATTTTTAACCTTCGATTAGTAGCGCCCCTTGGCGCCGCACTAGGTCCGTCGGCAGACCTAAAGCTCACAATAATATTTTTGCCGGTGTGTTCTAGCGAATTGTGATGTAACTTTATAATATATATATATATATATATATATATATATATATATATATATATATATATATATATATATCATTACATTCTTTTCATTAATCAAATACTCAACGAAAGGTTTCTGATCCAGACAGTAAATTTATTATTAAAACCCTACGCGTTTGGGCTACCTAGTAGCCATCCTCCGGAGAAAATCTGTCATGTACTATCTTCAGTTTCATGCCAGTCTCTTCCTTTGTAGCGTAGGCCGAGCTCAGTTCCCTCTTGACCACCGATCTGCTGAATCTTTGAACTATATTCTCAAAAACACCTGGCACAGATCTGCTATACAGGTTCTTGACAAATTTCGGTCATAAATATCTCCTTACACATGTTGACAGGAACTATATTCTGAGTGACAATAAGACTGAACACCTCGACAACCTTCTGTAAGACTTAAGGAGGTTGGCCAGACTCTCCGAAATGATTTCCTTCCTAAACGTCACATGGTCTGGGATAGACATGATTAAATACTCAATGAAAGGCTTCCGATCCAGACAGTAAATTTATTGTTAAAACCCTACGCGTTTCGGCTACCTAGTAGCCATCCTCAGGGCAAAACTGTTAGTGTGTCATGTACTATCTTCAGTTTCATGTCAGTCTCCTCCTTTCTAGCGTAAGCCGATCTCAGTTTTCTCCTGATCACCGATCTGCTAAATCTTTGAACTACATTCTCAACAACACCTGGCAATGATCTGCTATATAGGTTCTTGACAAATTTCAGGCATAGATCGCTTCTTACACATGTTGACAGGAACCATCTTATGAGTAACAGCTAGAAAGGAGGAGACTGACATGAAACTGAATATAGTACATGACACAATAACAGATTTGCCCGTGAGGATGGCTACTAGGTAGCCGAAACGCGTAGCGTTTTAATAATAAATTTACTGTCTGGATCAGAAGCCTTTCATTGAGTATTTCATTACGTCTATCCCAGACCATATGACGTTTAGGAATGAATTTGTTTTCAGGAATATGGGATGTAGTTAATTCTATTAACCCTTATATTAGTTAATTTTTATTAAGAAAATTAACTAATAAAGGGGTCACGATGGTAAGACTCTCGGATTCTTTTTTTAAATGAGCGCAAATTACGGCCGCTAGAATTAAAATCGAAGGTCCGTTTGAATTTATATATATATATATATATATATATATATATATATATATATATATATATATATATATATATATATATATATATGTATACTTTTAAGGGCAATTACGACCAAAAAACGAGGGCTATATTTTAAAGAAAGTCACTCTGTACTAAAACTCGATATATTTCGCTCGGGGTCCCGAGCATCTTCAGGATTACTAAAAATGAAGATCCTGAAGATGCTCGGGACCCCGAGCGAAATATATCGAGTTTTAGTACAGAGTGACTTTCTTTAAAATATAGCCCTCGTTTTTTGGTCGTAATTGCCCTTAAAAGTATACAAATTTTAGCACGCTAACGTGTAACGATTGTTACTCCTCCCTTCAATTATATGTATATATAAATATATATATATATATATATATATATATATATATATATATATATATATATATATATATAATACATAACTCAATGATATATGCCTGTAGAGGACCTCGAAATATGCCGATTTTTATATAATTTTTCTCTGACGCCCACGGTTGGTGAGATATTGACCTCGGAAGATTCTTTAAGAAACAGCTGTATTGCAGCAATTCCCCAACGTTACACAACCAAATTTGGTAAATGGTTTTCTTTTATCAACGTTGTGGGATGAGGTCAAAACTAATTAAATAGGCCAACACTTAATTATCTTCCTATAAAATCTTTAATAGCGTTTGTAAAATTTCATATATGTAAAGTTTAATAAAGTTTTAAGGGACATAATTTTGTTTTGAACTCAACACAAAAAACCTCAATTTTCTCAAAAACGGGTGCTTTGTCAAAAAATTGAGAAGAGAAAAAGGAACAAAATTTAATTTGCTATCAGTTTGATGGATTAACTAACTAACTTTTAGTTAGATTAGGGTGTAAAAAAACCATGTCATTTAAAGGGCCACCTACCCGCAATTCCCCCGTTTTTGAGTTAATATCGAATTAATTTTTTTGTCAAAATACAATGTTGATACAAGAAAACCGTCAACCAAATTTGGTTGTTCTATATTAGGGCATTGCTGCAATACAGCTGTTTAATTATTTGATGATTAAAGAATGTTCCGAGGTCAATATCTCACCAACCATGGGCGTCAGAGAAAAATTTGATATAAAAAATATCGGCATGTATTGAGGTCCTCTACACGCATACATTCTGTGTTAACTGCGTTGAGAATCACCTTGTATATATATATATATATATATATATATATATATATATATATATATATATATATATATATATATATATATATATATATATATATATAAACATATAAAAATTCAAACGGAACTTGGACATTGGTTCTAGGGGCCCTAATTCCTGCTAATTTGAATAAAGTTTCCGAAAGTCTCACTATCGTTAATTCTCTATTAACGAACTCTCTTAATTTCTTAATTTAGTAACACAAACCAATTAAATCCTATTCTGTGCAAAATTTCATTGTTTCTTTGAGACCACTTATAACTACACAGTATCTCAAGAGGGGGATATGCATATTCTCGCAGTTGCCATTCTGTCATGTAATATATTATGGACACACCTTGGTGTACCAGAAAAATACAACATAAATTAAATACTGTCACATCAATTCATAAACAAGATAAATTATACGTGGATGAAGAAGAATGGTGAAATAAATTTTCATGCACCAAACAGTTGGAAATAAATATTCCTCAAGTCACAATATTTAATTTCATCGGAGATGTTCTTCGTCCGACTGGATACGCAAATGGCAGCGTGGTAATTAGAAATGTCATAAAGGGGGTTCTTTTTTTTTTGTCAACATAAATCATGAAGTAATTTATGACTCTCGTGCTTGGAAAAGATAATTTTCAAATTACACACGCAACGGTCAAAATTATTTTTAATTTACATCTACTTACAACTTATGTATTGAATATGTTTCTAGAACCATAATTTGTGCAGTGTTATTTAGACAGATATTTTTAGATTCAGGATATGTCCAGTCTAGTTATGATTAGAGTCTAAAGATGAGGTCGCCTTGTCGTCCCAACTACAAAGTAAGCGCCAAATTTTCGCGGCCTGGTTACGTGGGCAGTGCGTCCAACGAAATATTATTTATCTTCAGGCTTATTGGACTCCGATGCACCGCGTGTGTTGAAGACGTGGACAGGTAGGATTCCAGGATACGAACCGCTCCGTGAACCCCGGAATCTGTAAAAATTCAGTACCAGCAGTAACAGCCCACAACACAGTTCAATAATGCAAGGTGTTAATAAAGCTGAACACTCCAGGTTCCAACAGCCCGCGAGAAATAGCTAAAGGATGTATAGAAAAGCAATATATAAAAAAAAAAAAGGTTGACCAGGATCTCCTGAAGAGATTTATTAAACTGTATACTTAAATAGATGACTTCTCGATGTGCGGGACTAAGTAGGTAAGCTAAAAAAAAAGAAAGGCAACAGTCGGTGTACTAGCATGAGAACAGAGACGGGACTGACTCGGGAATCACAACACTCTCCGTATGGTATTAGGGGTGGCCTACCATATACCCGCGGTGAGCCAGGGGGCCTCGCTTCCTTGGTCGGTTGAAACTATATTGTGGGTATATATAAAAAATGACTGGACTTGCCACGTTTAACCACCATCTCCACTTCGCCTGACTCTATACATCTGCCACAAACGGCATAAATATGTGATACACACTATGATGGATATGTGGGCCAGTACGAAGACTCAGCAGGTCAAGAATTTCCAATCTGGGGACACCACCTCAAAGCTCACACGGATGCAGGCCGACTTCACGGGATCTGGAAGATATAAAAAACGTCCACAAGAGTCTCTTCGCCTCGCTGCTCTCACTGAAAGGAACCAGAAAACAACTGCCGATCGCAGCCAAAGACAGCCAACACAAACTAGTTACAAATCGAAAGCCTAACTATTGTGTTATAGCTACATGAATTACTACAGAGTTCTTGAACAGATATAAACTACAACAAGTTAACCATAAATCAAGCGAATATCACAATGATAAGCATTACTATATCATACAAAATGGAGAATTTCTCTCACACAAAAAAAAACAGTTTACAAAGAAAAATAAACCGGCGTAAAAAAGCCAAACTCGATAAAATTACAAACATCGAGTAATACTGGCAACCTAAACAAAATGCTGACCTCCTGAAGGAAGGAACGACCTAAGCTGGGTCTCTTCTCTATCACAAGTCTACGACATGCAACAAGCTATTTAAAAATCTACTTTAAATTATAGCAAAAAGCAATCTACTAATTAAACAGTAAAATTAAGAAACATAATGTGAAATGTATATTATAAAGATACCTATCTTTATAATATACAACGGTGGTGACGCTGGCGGTGACAACCTTGTCACCGCCAGTGAAGCTAGCTAATGGCAAGGTAAAATACAAAAATGGCGTTAATCAAAAAGAAAGTACAGCTTACTTGCATGCCGCAGGCACTCGTGACTCGGGAAAAAACTCTCTCCCATAAAAACTCAATTTCACCCCATATTCACCATCTTATCTCTGGCACATGCTCAATGAACGACAGCACCACCTGCTCCAACCGAACCCGTTGATCGTACTATCTGTCCATATAAACGGAAGTTACATATAGGAGGTCAGAAGAAAATGAACATAAATTAAATCAAGACGAAGCAGATCGTTTCAAAGTATCTACACCTTTATCAAAAGCATATATTCAGAGTAGAGTTTTTCGCCGTATACACTATGACCATCTATTAATATAAGTTGAAAATCCCCTTCTCCAGGTCGGTACGGACTGAATCCAAGGATGGTACATTGGGTACATTGGATACACCAATTTGCAGTTAAACCCATGGTGACGTATGCATCTATAGTATGGTAGCCAAAAAGAGAACAAGCTACACAAAGCAAATTGCAGAGGTTAATGTGACTTGGAATAACGGGAGCTACGACAGTATTCCCTACAGCTGCAACAGAGGCAATCCTGAATCATATTCGACTATAGATATGCGTGAAAAGGGGAGCAGCACTAAGTGCCTCAAGACTATTTGAAGCAGAAACATTTTAACATAGGGGCTTGGTTGGCAACCTAGAAATTAATCCATTGTAATCACTCGCCAAACCAACAAATCAACTGCCAGCTAAACTGACCTTTTTGGTCCCATTTGTTAAGGTTATAAGTGACCGCTAAGCATAGGACAGACACAGTGAAAGGCTGACAAATAAGTTTTCCGTATGGTATAAAGACGGGTCTAACCAAATGGAGGAAGCAGGACTAGGAATTAGAGGACCTAACGTTAGGCTCGCTAAGTCCCTAGGAAAAACTTCCACCATCTTTCCAGCAGAAATGCATGCTATATATCTTTGTGTACATAAGTGCATACAAGAATTTTTGAAGCAACTGGCTGCGAACAACAAACTAACTCTGATGTGGATACCAGGGCATTAAGGCATTCGAGGAAATTGAGGAAGCAGAAAGCTTTGAAAAAGTGGCAGAAAAAACATCATTCTATCGTCCAGAGCTCTAACGTGAATTAAACCATGAAGTCATGTGATAAATTAACTTAATACTACCAAATGCTGTCATACTGGAAGAAAACGCTAGGCTTAAGGCAGGCAAGACGCTTCATCACAATGCTAACAGAGAAGTCTGAACTCTTTCTTGAATTGAACACAAATGACTTGAGAATAATCACATGACTCATTGATTATTGTTGCCCTTACTTGGTGAAACTTGCCCATACTACATACAGACTTGGAGACTTCTTCTCAGTGAAGCCAGAGAAGTAGTCTCCAAGTCTGTATGTAGTAATCACATGACTTTTCAGAGAAAATTCCCAGTAAGGTATCACCTTATGAAGACGGGTAAGGCGGACAATAAAAACTCTGCAGAGAAACAGCAGAATATTTACTATGCAACTGCCTGGCTGAGTCCAGCAAAGGGCTGAAATACCCTGGAGGTTGTTGATCAAGGCATCGATAATTGAGTGGTTCTTTCTGAATCCCATCTGATGCTTAGTGATTAGTGATCTTGATTCCAGAGTTTAAGTTGGGTGTAAGCTGATCACTTTTGGATTATTTTCCCAGGCAACATGTGACACTGAATAGTAGCTGTCTGGGTGTGCCAGATTTTTCCCCTCTTTAAAAAGGCTATAGGAATTACATTCATCTACATTATTTGATATATAGCCTAGCGCCATATGTTGTTGAAATAGTTCAGTACTTGTAGTTTATCTGCAAATGTCTGTATAATATGGCTGATAAAGCAGTATAATATGCTGCCTGGTCCCAGGGCTGATTTTTAACGCACGTATTTTAACGTTACGAGAGCCTTCAACAATACCTCATTCGCATCGGTACTGGCAGCTGTCAGGGAGGGGCAAATAGAGGAGACCTGCTGCAGATGCGGGGTTTGCCACACTCGCGGCAGGGACTCAGCGAGGTGGAGGTGGGGTGGGGGGTGTGGGTCGCGCGGCGGAGTATACGCAGAGGAGAGTTCTGTCTCCCCTGCTCTGGTATAGTTAACATACGCGACACTGGTGTGGTGACCTAAGGTGACACAATCCAGTGCCAAACAAAAACTAGGCAAGACCCAAATGATGGCTTGTCTCGGCATCACATGGGCCATGACTTCAACTCCAACAGCCGCCATGGAGGTGTTGCTGGATCTGGCCCCCTACACTTAGTTTATCATGGGGGAGGCCAGGCTAGGACTATACAGACTAGCCTGCAATAACAGACTGAAGACCAACCCAGGCTGCAGGAGCCACTGCAAAATTCATGAGATCGTGAAGGAGCCCATGCTTGAAATGAGGTCAAACTTCGCGAGCACGCAAATCTGCAGGGATAAAAAGTTTACAGTAGTAGTCCCCGACCGCGAGGCATAGTGTGGGAAGACGCCGGGCCTACCACGGAACGCGCTGGTCTGGTTCACGGATGGATCCGCCGGGGAACGTGGAACGGGGGCAGGCGTTTAATCGGAAGGACCGAGGGTAAGTCACAATATTTCCCTCGGAGCAGATGCAACGGTCTTTCAAGCAGAAATGTACGTCATCTTGCACTGCGTGCGAGAGCAGAATGACATCTAAGACTTTAATTTGTTCAAACCAAGAAAGTCTGGAGGCAGCATATTAGTTTATTACAGGAGGGGCTACATCAACAAGCGGATCATCATAGTCACAGACAGCCGGACAGCCCTTAAGGTCCTAAGTAGCACACGGCTAAATCCCAGACTGGTAAGTGAATGCCGAGACGAACGACCTGGCTGGGCAGAATGAGGTCACCGTCATTTGGGAGCTGGGTCACTTGGAGGTCAAAGGCAATGAAGAAACTGACAGTCTCGCGAAGAGAGATCAGCAGAACCATTTATGCGATCAGAAACGGTCCTGGGCGTATCGAAAGACACGGCCAGGGGAACCATCAAGTCTTGCGTCAGCGAACAGCATAAAGGATACTCGGCAGACTGTTCAGGGCTCAAACACGGGAAGTCATTAATTGGGCAACCCAGTCAAAAGAGAGCTGTGGAGCTGCTAAATCTTAGCAGAGGACAGCTCAGAAACATAACAGGATACTTGACGGGACACATGGCTGTCAAGAAACACCTGCATACGAGTAAAATTGGGCGCTTCGAGGGGGACCTGCGGTGACGGGGAGGAATTAGCCCAGCACATCTTGTGGGAGTGTAAAGCTCTGGACCGCAAAAGACAACTGATGTACGGACAGCCTAGACCGGAGACATATCAATATAAAACTTCACCCTACCAATTGCTGTGCAGGCTAGTCACAGTGATTTTGGAATGGGTGGGGTAGAAAATACGAAGGGCATGCACAAGAAGCTAAAGGTTGCGGTGCTATCGTGGCGGCAAAGACGCGGACGAGCCCTAAGGAAAAAAAAATGCTAATTATAGTTCGCCACTGATAGTCATCATAATTTTGAAATACGTTGTTGTCCCATAAAATTATGTTACGGCACCAACTTTTAGCCAAGTAGTAAAAGCCGTGTTTAATTTATTTCGTACTTCAGGGCACTAGGTCCCGAACTGAGCCACTTTAAATTTAATTTTATCTCATTTCTGAACGTCACACAGTTTAAGATAGACATAACTAAACATTAAATGAAAGAGAGAAATTTTGGAGAGAGGTCTTTCATTTAATGTTTAGTTTACTTAAATCGACTTATTTTCGTCTCAGGAGTACTCATAAGTGGAGGGTTATTGTAAAATCCTTTTGGTGGCACCTGTATATCTTATCATATCATACATATTGTGCCAATTAATTACAAAGTCTATTACATAAAGTAGTTTAGGCTTGTGTTTGTATTTGTGGGCCCAGGATGTAGGTTTACAGGCAGCTGCTAGTTTTGCACTTTCCATTCTTTAATAAATTTTAAATTTTTCACACAATAAGGCAGGTACTAGATAAACAATGTTTTGTCTTGAAACTAGATGCTATACGGCTTGTTATTGTGTATTAATTTGGAATTCGTGAATATCAAATTTTGATAGAAGTTCACTACCTAATCGACTTGCTGCGACTGGAATCGGAAAATCGTATAGAAAAATCGGAAATTTAATTAAACGGTTAAAAACAAGGTATTTTTTAACACATGGTATTCGACTGGTTCTAATATAGTTCTAATATTACTAAAAGTCTTTATAATGGATATTAACCCACCCAGCATTAAATTTTATGGTACTCTTCTAACCTACGTAATGCTTTGTCCAAAAAAAGTTTATAATCAGACCGTCGATTTTTAATTAAGCGTATAAATTCAAGATCGTTCCAATTTTTGGTAAGTCATTTTCATCGTGAACAACGCAATATAAAAATTTATAATGCGTTATAATGAACCGGGAAGAAATTTCCCAGTCATTTAGGATGTATTGAACCAAAAGATGCAATTCATTTTGTCGTTTATACGGATATAATGGATGCATTATACGAGTTGATCTACTCTTTTTAGCTTTTTCATGTTGCCGACTAGATGCCGATCCTTAGCAGATGGCCGAGCTTATAGGTCATGAGCAAGTGGTTGTTCCGTGCGTTTATTATAAATTGATGGATGACATTTTTGTCTGTAGACGACTCTTCTCCGATAACTTATATTTTATCCTATGTAGTTCCATAATAAATTTGCAGTTATTATATTTTTCGAGTTACTTCAATTGTTTTTCAACTTTTTACATTTTATAACATATCAAAAATTATGATACGGCGTTTTTACCAATGGATATCGGAGTCCCATGAAAATGACGCATTTAGGGAAGCTTTCAAGTATATTATTCGCCAAAACAATCGAGATCTCATATACAGGCGCTCTCAAATTACTTACCCAGTCTTTCTAAGAAAAATGGCGAATTTTGATGAAACAGATTGTTTACAAATATTCATGTAGACATTTTTTTCTATTTCTGTTAAAAACCTTTCTGTGCATAATTGTATCTTGGCTGGTGTAGCTTTTGTGTAAGTTACGTAGGCCAGGAAATACTTTTTTTTTTGAGAAAATTTTAAATTTATCTTCGGAAAATTGTTGTACTTTTTCAAAAAAGTCAGTTTGATGAAATACGGTACATTGTTTCTATTATAAAGGTTACATTATCTACTAAATTTCATGTCTTTCTCTAAAAAAACATATTTAACATTAAAAATAGTTCTATAAAAATTCGATACCATAACGTACTTGCTACTTTCAGACTTTAGTGAATTTTACTAAAATATTTTCAGAAAATTCATTTCTAATAGACCTTTTCTCTGATGCTTTGGCACTGGTTTGAGTTAGATTTTATGGTTTAATAGTCTATAATTTTTACCGAATTATCGTATAAAAAAGCTCAATATACAGTGTGTCCCAAACTGGATGGGAATGTATTGCTATCTACGTTATTATTAGAAAAAGGGAGACAGTTAAATTAGCAATGTTTTGTAGAATTTCATGCTTGCTCCAAATGTAACTTGTATTTTGCTCCGCTTCTTTTCGTTTTCGAGTTATTTTGAAAAAAACAAAATTTGCCGATTTCTTTTTTCTTCAATATCTAAGTAGGCGTGAATCTGGCATGTCTAAGACTTGCACATTATCAGGACAGTTTTTACAGAGTAATCTTTTTGTGCTATTCCCAACTCTGGAATGTCATTTGTTTTTGAGCTACAGGTATCAACGTTTGCTTTTATTATGGCAGCCATATTCGATATTTTGCTCACGTGATAGGCTGTAAAAAAAGCTTTCCAATAATGTACAACATGATTGAGAAATCTTGTAATTGCACTGACAATTTTGAGAAAAACCGTTTTGAGGATAATAGGCTATGAAATCCAATACCAGAAAACAAATGACAAAAAAAGTGTTCAAAAAGCAGTAGGCCATGGAGTCTAACAATAGGCTTCTACTTTTAACATAATTTTCCGTAATGATTCACGATAAAAACATATTGTGATTTAATTTACAATACTTAATTAGGTAATAATGCTAGGTAATATTATGTGAAACAGTTTAATAATGAAACCCGGCAATAACAAATAGAAACTTAAACTCCACAAAACAACACCATTAGAAACGGAACTCAACAAATAATAAAATAGAAACTTAAAAATACACTAAATAGAAAATTGTTCAATATGGCCACCGATTTGTTCAATGCACTTTATACACCTTTTTGAAACACGCCTGCAAACTCTGATGAGGGTGTTTTGGTTAATATGATTTATAGCTTCCGTGATTTGTATTTCATTGATATTTTGTGGTGATCAAATTTATACACCTCATTATTCAGAGTACCCCAAAAACAAAAATCCATGAGTGTTATATCAGGACTTCGAGCACACCAATGAACCGGCCCATTGTTACAAATGACACGATTATAAAAATTTTTGTACAAAAATTCTTTGACGATCCTAGCATTGTGAGCTGGACAACCGTCTTGTTGGTACCAAATCTCGTCTAAATTATCATGAAGTTTTCTAATTGTTGGTAATATATCTGTTTAAGGGAAGCGGAGGTTAATTATAGGAATAAAATCTTCGGACGAAGAACATATGTATGACATAGATAACGGTATATTGGTAACTATATTAAAACACAAAACTTAATAAATAATAATAATAACGATATAACAAATTGAATTAAGAGAACTTACGTAGGTACAGACATTTTGACTATTAATGTTAACAGTGTTTTGTTGTGTATCAATGAACAATATTCGCGGACGAGCCCTGAGGGAACAAAAAAAAAGAACAATATTTATAGTAATTCTATCTAGTTTTTAACCTTCCTAACTGCTGATTCCATCAGTTTTCGGTACCTTGTACGTTTGCTAATTTGCGTTTGTTTATTTGCTGACATAACAAATGCAATAGCATCAATGCCAATGTTATTCAACAACATTGACCTTTAATCATTAAAATGTTTATTCCTTAGTTTAGATTGATTTCTTAATACTAATTTTACTTGTGATTTTATTGATCTTAATATTTATGTTTTTTATACGTTTTCTACTGCCCTTCTGTAATTGCCGTGGTTCTCTGAACAATATCATTTCTTAATAGATTAAGATACCTTTCCTCAGTTAAATTATTTTCAAAAAAGAACGGACCAGCAATGGAGTTACCTGAATTTTTTTTAATTAACTGTCTAATCTACAAATAAAAATAACAATTTTTTACCTAATAAGCCGCACCAAACATTAATACCAAATGTGTCTTGCAATAGTCCTTTTTTCTTTAGATAGGGATTTTCATTTGCCCAATAATGCCTATTATGACGAACATACACACCACAATTTGTAAATCTGGATTCATCAGTTCATATTATTTTAAAATGATTATTTTCATCTTGCTGACACTGTCCTTGATACCATCTGCAGAATTGAAGTCGCTTAGGGTAATCGTCAACATTTAAGCCTTGTATGATTGTAGGTTTGTATGGATGATAAAGAGTTTGTTTTAATACACCGTGTACCGTACTTTTTAGAACGTCAATTTGTTCACCATAAAACCGAACAGATTGCGGAGGGTTTTCGTTTGAAACCTGTAAGACGGCATTATTTCTTTCTTCATTTCTAGGCATTGGTAGTTTCTTTCCGTGGAAGCTAGCGTCGTTCAATAGATTGGTCACTATCCTACGAAATATTTTGGTGTTTAGTTGTCGTCTTTCTGGGTTGTTGTCTTGATATGAATTTGCAGCTGCCTCAGTATTTCGGTTAGAATGAATATAACATTCCAACATGTCAAAATACCCTTCATTACCGAACATATTGTTGAATAATATTTAAAATAAACAGGAAACAAACTATTTAGTACAAAATTTTAAGCAACGTGTTAAATACACCTCAAATTGTTCAGATAATTAAGAATGACAGTATTCTTAATTGTCGAGATAGTGTTATGTCCATAGCGACTTTGCTTCTGTTGTTTTTTAGTTGACTTACTTTTAAAAATCAAACAAATTTCGAAGGCGTCTTTGTAAATCATTAATCTGGTTTTTATTGAGTTCTGTTAGTAAATTTAGTTATTAACTAGGTTTACCTATTTAATTAAATTATAACAATTTTTTAGGATAATGTTGTAATGTAAAATATCATTTGTAATAATGGGCAGATTCATTGGTGTGCTCAAAGTTCCTATTTTTTTTATCGTGAATCATTACGGAAAGTTATGCTAAAAGTAAAAGTATATTGTCAGACTCCATGGCCACTGCTTTTTGAACACTTTTTTTGTCATTTGTTTTCTGGTATTGGATATCATAGCCTACCATCTTCAAAACGGGTTTTCTTAAAATTGTCAGTGCAATTACAAGATTTTTCAAGCATGTAAATTATTAGAGAGCTCTTTTCACAGGCTATCACATGAGCAAAAAATCCAATATGCCTGCCATAATAAAAAGAAACGTGACATATGTAGCTCAAAAACAAATGACAATCCAAAGTTGAGAATAGCACAAAAATATTACTCTGTAAAAAGTGTCCTGATAATGTGCAAGTCTTAGACATGTCAGATCAACGCCTACTTAGATATTGAAAAAAAAAGAAATCGACAAATTTTTTTTTCAAAATAAGTCAAAAACGAAAGAGGCAGGGCAAAATACAAGTTATATTTGGAATGAGCATGAAATTCTACAGAACATTGCTAATTTAACCGTCTTCCTATCTCTAATGATAAAGGAGATAGCAATACATTCCCAGCCAGTTTAGGACACACTGTATTTCGGTTAATATACAAAATACAAGAACAAATTGTATATGTTAATTATAGGCTGTCTTTAGCTGTATCTTATAAAATTAATTTTACAATCACATCGTGGTCCATAAATCGTTGATGATACAAATTGTCTTGTTTTTTTGAGTCCAACACCTCTTATGCATTTTTCATCGAAATATAATACATGGTTGTGAGAAAACAAATTCGGGAAGTGGCAAGTGCGTTTTCGAATCGATTGTTTATTAAAGGCTTTAAATTTCAATAACTCAATTTTTTCGGGAACATTTCAAGTTTGGTTTGGGAAACTTGCTGTACATTTTCAAACAATAAAATTATTTTAATGAAATATGGTACAGTTTTTACTGTAATGTAGGTTCTACTAGTAATAAAATTTGATACCTGCTTCAGTCACATTTGCTATTAAAAACATTTTAATGAAAATTTACTTCCATAGCACACGTGCTGCGTTCAGACTTTCATTGAATGTATACTGCAGTTTCGCTATCTTCATTTATATTTATTTTGCTGCTTCCCTTTTAGTGAATTTTCGTAGAAAAAATTCACTAATGGAGAGATCCCGACTTTTGAATTTTGAAAAAATTTTGCAAATGAGCGCGAACTAGGACCCCTAGAACCCATATCCGGGGTTAGTTTCAATTTTTATATGTTTATATATAGATATATATATATATATATATATATATATATATATATATATATATATATATATATATATATATATATATATATATATATATATATATATATATATATATATGTATCACACTGATAACTCAAAAAATAATTAGCCGATTTCGATAAAATTTGGCATGTACCTTTCTTTTGTAAATGGCTTGGATAAGTTAGTTAGTCAGGAAAATCGGACGAGGTTTTCCGGAAAAATTTTGAGTTTTCATTCGAAAAAAATTCTTATCTCAAAAAGTAATAAGCCGATGTTAATAAAATTTGGCATGTACCTTCCTTTTGTAAATGGCTTTGACAAGTTTGTTAGTCAGGAAAATCTGACAAGGTTTTCCGGGAAAATTTTAAATTTTCATTAGAAACAAATTTTTATCTCAAAGAATAATGGGCAGATTTTGACAAAATTTGGCATGTACCTTTCTTTTGTAAATGGCTTTGATTAGTTCGTTAATCAAAAAAATCGGACGAGGTTTTCCGGAAAAATTTTGAGTTTCCATTTGAAAAAAAAATTTATCTTAAAAAATAAAAAATAAATGATAACCAAATTTGGTAGTTAGGTTTACGATATGAAAAGTAAACTACACACCCAAATTTAGATTTCTATGTTACAAGAAAAAAAAGTTATAATAAAATATTTTGTGCCAGATCATTTCTATGAAAATTCACTACCATAACGCACTTGCTGCGTCCAGGCTTTTATATGTTCTCTGTGTTTAAAAACAATGCAGTTATTACCAAAGAATTTACCATTACCATGTAATTCGATACTGTGATAAAGGAAGAACCAGATATCAAAGGGAGAAATATAACTTAACTCTAATTTGATTTCTGGTTTTATAAAATTTATGCCGGAGAACAACATCTCGGATTTTACTTTGTATCACAGTAAATTATAAAATGAAATACGCCCTGAGACAGCTTGCATTACTTATAAACCACAATCCTGATCAAGTGAATTTTCCAACTGAGAAGCATTAGGGCTTTATCCATCTAATCAGATAAGACCCGTATTGCAAAACTCTGATGCAACCTAACTCCACCGACGAACTTTTCCTTCAATGAATATTGTCCTAAGTGAGAGAAGAGTCGGTTTTATTTCACGTTGAATGAGATCAAGCGAAACTCGATTCAAATCTGGAAAATAGGAGATTAAGTATTCATTGTGTTCAGATCTCCTTCCTATCGATTCCGACGGTCATAAAAAAAAACCTATTTGTTCCTTGAATTTATTGCAACTTTGTATCTATTTCTCAACAATGGATTCCATTATAGCCGTTGAAATATTACCACGTATTTGTTTCTCATGCTCTCCCGCCTAAAAATGTCAGCCGCTTTACCCAGATTTTTCTACAGCCCTCTTGACATAATGTGTGACTATTTGTTCGGTCAGAAATATTATTCTAATCATCGAATTAAATATGTTTTTGAGTTAGGACTTAAGTACTAATGGAACATTAAGGTACATGGATTCATTTTTTTAGTGAATTTTCATAAAGAAAAGAGAGGTATCGATGGTAAGACTTTTGGAACTTTTTTTTTCAACTGAGCGCGAAACAGGGCGTCTAGAACCCCTATCCGGGGTCAGTTTCCCTTTTTATATTATATATATATATATATATATATATATATATATATATATATATATATATATATATATATATATATATATATATATATATATATATATATATATATACAGGCTGTTTCAAAAAACATGCACCATCGCTCGTGGGGCAATTCCTTACTAAAAAATAAGAAAAAAAGTTCCTGTGCACATGGGCCCGGAAACGCATAGTTTCCAATATACAGGGCGTTGAATTTTAATTTTTTTTAAAATTTTTTATAAATAATTTCAAAACCACAACAATAAAAAATAAAAATAAAAAATGAAAAAGTAATCGTAAAGACACCATGATTTTTCCAAACTCTTGTTTTTTGTACATTACTCAATTGACTTTAATAACAAAGCTAAAGAAAATGTTGAAAGTGACCACCATTAGCGTCGTTACAATTATTTAACCTTCTGCGCAAAGATCTTCTTACTCTTCTGCAAATATTTTGATCTTCTCTAATGCTGTCAAATGCATATTCTATTCTTCCCAACAATTCTTTTCGTGTATTTACTGGTGTTTTATACACTATTTCTTTTAAATGACCCCACAAATAAAAATCGAGAGGACTCAGGTCCGGAGATCGAGGTGGCCATGACACCGGACCTCCACGACCAATCCATCGGTGACCGTATGTGTTGGCTAAATATGTTCTTACAACTGCTGCAAAATGTGCGGGCGCACCATCATGCTGGAACCACATTGTACCATTTCTCATAAAAAGCGGTAGTAACAACGGCAAATCATTTTGTAAAAAGTTTAAATATGATTCATGGTCAAGACGATTCGGTAGAACAACAGGACCAATTATGTGATTTTAAATAATAGCAGCCCAAATATTGATGGAAAATTGATACTGCGAATTTGCAACTCTTAGAGAGGGTGGGTTTTCATCGGCCCATGTATGTAAATTGTGAAAATTTACGATACCTTTTCGCGTAAATCCTCATCAGTAAATAGTACACGTTTAGAAAAATGTTGGTCGTGCCTAAGTTTGTTTAAGAACCACTGACAAAACATTACCCTTGGTTGAAAATATCTAGGTAGAAGTTCCTGGACAAGTGTAAAATGATAGGGATATAAAATTTGATCCTTCAGAGTTCTGTGAACTGTTGATGCCGAAATATTACCCAGTTCGGTGGCAATAATTCTCGTACTTGTACTAGGATCACGTTCAACTCTATTTAATATTGCCTCTTCAACTCGTACAGTTCGGCGGTATCTTCTGCGTCCAGAGTCAGCTTTTAAAGGTTTTAAAGAACCAGTTTCTCTCAAATGTCTTACAATACGTGGGAAAATATTTTTGTCAGGAATTCTTCTTTGCGGATAAGTTTCCTGATAAACTCGCACAGCTTGTCTAGCAATTTGCTTTGTTTGTCCATAAATTAACAACATATCAGTCAAATCCGCTGAAGTGTATTTAATGAGAACCATCTTGAGAGGTGGAAACTAAAAACGAAAATACTGCACCGTGTCAAAATGTAAAGAATAGCACAAAAACTCTTTTGACGCCTACAAAGCACTTCAAAATTGTAGAATTTAGAGAACTGTCAAAAATTATAGTTTCATGGCACTTTACGATTACTGTTTTCATTACTCCAACGAATCGGTACTTTGCCCCTTTTTATAAAATTAATCATATCTCCTAAGGGATACCCTGAACGAAAAAATACCAAGAGGCAGCTTTTGTGGCTTATGTAATAAGCTTCATAACTAATGTATCAAAATTGGAAAAAGACAGTGGCGCACATATTTTTTCCCCAAATGAATTTTTACAGTTACCCCGTACGCACGCCACTGACGCAGTTGTAAGTAGATTTTCACTTGAAAATATGCACTTTCATAATACACTTTCAAGTTCCAAGTTTAATTAAAATTCAATGGTTTTGAAATTATTTATAAAAAATTAAAAAAAAATTAAAATTCAACTCCCTGTATATTGGAAACTATGCGTTTCCGGGCCCATGTGCACAGGAACTTTTTTTCTTATTTTTTAGTAAGGAATTGCCCCACGAGCGATGGTGCATGTTTTTTGAAACAGCCTGTGTATATATATATATATATATATATATATATATATATATATATATATATATATATATATATATATATATATATATATATACAGTGTGTCCCAAACTTGATCGGAATGTATTGCTATCTCCGTTAATATTAGCGATAGGGAGACGGCTAAATTAGCAATGTTCTGTAGAATTTCATGCTCGTTCCAAATATGATTTCTATTTTGCCCTGCCTCTTTTCGTTTTCGAGTTATTTTGAAAACGCCAAAATTTGTCGATTTCTTTTTTCTTCAATATCTAAGTAGGCGTTGATCTGACATGTCTAAGACTTGCACATTATCAGGACAATTTTTTTGCAGAGTAATCTTTTTGTGCTATTCTCAACTTTGGATTGTCATTTGTTTTTGAGCTACAGGTATCAACGTTTGTTTTTATTATGGCAGCCATATTGGATTTTGTGCTCATGTGATATCCTGTGAAAAGAGATTTCCAATGATGTACAACATGCTTGATAAATCTTGTAATTGCACTGACAATGTTGAGAAAAACCGTTTTGAGGACACTAGGCTATGAAATCCAATACCAGAAAACAAATGACAAAAAAAGGTGTTCAAAAAGCAGTAGGCCATGGAGTCTGATATTTTACATTACAACATTATCCTTAAAAAAATTTATAATTCAATTCAATAGTAAACCTAGTAAATAACTAAATTTACTAACAGAACTCAATAAAAAGCAGATTAATGATTTACGAAGACACCTTTGAAGATTGTTTGATTTTTAAACGTAAGTCAACTAAAAAACAACTGAAGAAAGGTTGATATGGATATATCACTATCACGACAATTAAGAATACTGCCATTCTTAATTATCTGAACAATCTGAGGTGTATTTAATACGTTGCCTAAAATTTTGTACTAAATAGTTTGTTTCCGGACGTTTCCGGTTCTGGTGTATGAGTCGTTTTCCCTTATACACAAAAACGATGATGGCTCCTTTTTGTACAAAAGTTTCCGGAGATAAAATACCCCTCCATTCGGATCTCCGGGAGAGGGGTGTACAAGGGGCGCCGGCATCAAGATTTAACATATTCTTCTCGAATATATGTGGGCTAAATTCTAACCTGAACTCCGTCCACCATTTCCTCCAGCCTAATAGGCTCCAACCCCTTTGCCCCCCTGAAACCCAAATCAGTGCAAAAACAGCCACTAATCACCACAATTTCCCGGGGTATGAGCTGCTTACTTTCCTTAGATTGCATGGAGGTGTGTGCGCATATGTCCGTAGCAATCTACCCTGCACCAGACTCCCCAATTTAGAGGCTGGAAGAAAAGACATACTTTGGAGGAAACTCTCTCTCAGGGCTGCAACTAAATTCATCTGTTGCATTTACCGGTCACCTTCTGACAACTTTGTCCACCAGCTCTTCTACTACATTTCTGGAAAAACAGACCATCTGATTTCTGAATATCATTCCTCCGAGGTCACTATTCTTGGTGACTTCAATGTTCATAATAAGGAATGGCTATGAGAATATACCTGGGTTGTTTATTATACAGGGGGATTAAATATTTACTGACAATTGCTAGATATTTAGAAATTATATTAAGAGCCACGTGCGCTGTAGTTATATGGTTACTAATTAGACTGTCTCACGTAGTTATAGTGATCGGGTCTCGCGTCTGCTTTGTCTGGCCGGCAGGGGTCAAGTGGAGGACCCCCGGCGGAGCACATAAATGTAAGACCTGGATTGGTCTGTAAGGTGCCATAACCTCTGGGTATGTAAAGTTGCGGGTACGTTCGAACAGCGTGCCTGGTCTGCTGTACCCAGGCCGCGCTACCTTAGGCCTAAGATAATGGCGGGGACAAAGAAGGGCCCTTTTGTATTAATACTGACATGATATGCTTTATTAGTGAGTTGTTGCAATTATAGACATATAAAGACAGTTGTTTTAGTACCATATTTAAAGGATATTTAGGATATCGAACATGTCTTGACTTAATAGGGAGATTTAGGTTGAGCTGGACACCTACAGTGGTTTATCTTTTATTGCACAGGTTTAGAAACTACAAGCACGTCCTTCTATTCTGTGCTAAAACGGTGAGTGTCGATTAATATGTGTTTGTTTCTTAAAAAAATAATCAATATCCTGACGGCTCTCTATCTGTGACTTGTGTGTTACGCAACTAAGATTATCTCTTGTACTTTCATCTTCATTTCATCTTGTATAAAAGTATGTGTTTCTTATGCAGATATTTTATATTCCATATTAATAAACTCCAGACTTGAAGTATTCGTTCTCATGTTTACAATTAATTAAAGGCACTTTATCACACGCGATAACAGACGTCTATCAGGCGTCTTTCCCGTGCCACAGCACAGCGTGAATTCTAAAACATGTAATATTATATTAAACTTTAATTAAATTATGTCGTCGGGTACAGGTAAGACACAAGTACTACACTTATTGTATAAGACATGGTGTATAATTCTAGCCTACAAAATATAAACAATGTTAATAATAATATTCATTCACACAAATAATCCATTATAATGTTATCGCTTAAAATATAATGGTTGTTATTGGCAATCTTACTATCTGCTGTCTATGAACAAAAGCCGCCTTAGAATACCTAAGATTTTCATGGTGATGTCAATGTGGAGGTCGCTGGCTCGTTACGACATAGATCGCTGGTTTTGTGTAAAATATGTCGCGTCGCCCGTGGGGTAAAAGCAGGAGAGATGCGAGAGCAAATCTATGTGATTCCTGGCGTGCTGTCTGTGTTTTCCCGACACTTCCTCTCACACTGACAACAACGCCATGTCACACTCCGGTGACTACCCCTTATTCTGATCTAACGAACACTTTCTCTCTACTTGCTTGATATTGCTTTGTGCTTTAAGATTAACATACCGAAATTTGACTAAATTTCTACCGCCCGTGTAGACGTCGATAATGCTCTTGGGTATTTAAATTTGTGATTAAATTAAGACCAGTATCGAAAGCAGTTCTGATAGACACTCTAATTGGAAAAAAGTCTGGACGCAGCAAGTGCGTTATGGTAGTGAATTTTCATAGAAATGATCTGGCACGAAATATTTTTTTATAACTTTTTAGTGAATTTTCTTTAAAAAAATTCACTAATGAGGAGATCCCGACTTTTGAATTTTGAAAAAATTTCTTCAAATGAGCGCTAATTAGGCCCACTAGAACACATATTCGGGGTCAGTTTCAATTTATATATATATATATATATATATATATATATATATATATATATATATATATATATATGTGTGTGTGTGTGTGTGTGTGTGTGTGTGTGTGTGTGTGTGTGTGTGTGTGTATCACACCGATAACTCAAAAAATAATGGGCCGATTTTGATTAAATTTGGTGAATACCTTCCTTTTGCAAATGGCTTGGATAAGTTCGTTAGTCAGGAAAATCGTCCCAGGTTTGCCCGGAAAATTTTGGGTTTTCCTTCAAAAAAAATTATATCTCCGAAATTAACAAAGTAAGGGTAACCAAATTGGAACGCTGATTTATGTCATTATAGGTGAGGTGCCTACCAAAATTTAGCTCTGTAGGTCAAAAGACAAAAAAGTTATGGGCACTTAAAGAAAAATAAATTGGGGTTTTCCTCAAAACGTCAAAGTGACAATTTAAAACGTCAAAATTCGCAACATTTAGGCAAAGAACTTGAATCTAATACGGGCTCTGGAAAGAAAATGTCTTAAGAAGAATGTTTTACAAACCCTGAAGTCTTAGTTTCAACCGTCATCGTCCTTCATTTTACTAAAATATTTCCAGAAAATTCATTTCAAATAGACCCTTTCTCTGATGCTTGGCAGTAGCCTTAGCTATAGAATTTATCGTTTAATGATATATAATTTTTGTAGAATTTTCGTAAAAAATCAATAAAGCTCAATATATCCGTTATTATACAAGATATGAAAAAATATTGTATACATTAATTATACGGTGTCTAGAGCTACACCTTAAAAAATTATTGCTACCATCACACGGTGGCCCATAAGTCGTTGGTGATACAAATAATAATTTTTTTAGTGAAAAACGCCTTATGTTTTTGCATTTTACATCGAAATATAATGCATGTTTGTAAGTTAAGAAATTCTGGACGCAGAAAGTGCGTTATGGTAGCGAATTTTGATTAAATGCTTCATATTTGAAAAGCTCAATTTGCTATTAACCTATAAGGTTGACCCAGAAACGGATTTTTTCGGTTACATTTTAGGTTTACTTTCAGAAATTTCTGTACGTTTTCAAACAATAAAGTTATTTTGATAATACATGGCACATTGTTTTTACTATATAGGTTATACTGGTAACCAAATTTGATGCCTGCTTTCTGAAAAAAAAACACACATATTTGCTATTAAAAACATTTTTATGAAAATTCACTACCATAACGCACTTGCTGCGTCCAGTTTTTTTTGTTTTAACATAGAAATATAGATTTTGGTGTATAGTTTCCGTTTAATATCGTAAACTTACGTACCAAATTTGGTTACCATAGCTTTCCTATTTTTTGAAATAAAATTTTTTTTCGAAAGAAAACCCAAAATTTTCCTGGAAAACCCGGTCTGATTTTTCTGGCTAACCACTTACAAAAGGAAGGCACATGCTAAATTTTATCAAAATCGGTTCATGATTTTTTGAGTTATCCGTGTGATACGTATATAAATATAGATAAATATATAAATATATATATATATATATACATATATATATATATATATATATATATATATATATATATATATATATATATATATATATATATATAAACATATAAAAATTGAAACTGGCCCCGGATATGGGTTCTAGGGGTCCTAGATCGCGCTCATTTGAAGAAATTTTTTCAAAATTCAAAAGTCGAGATCTCCTCATTAGTGAATTTTTTCTAAGAAAATTCACTAAAAGTTCGGGACGCAGCAAATGCGTTATGGTAGCGAATTTTCGTAAAAATGTTTTTAATGGAAAATATGTCTTGTTTTTACAAGAAGGACATTTGGTTGATAGAATAACCTATATAGCACTAACAATGTACCATATTTCACTAAAATAGCTTTGTTGTTTCAAAGAGTACAAACATTTTCCGAAAATTAACTTTAAAAGTCCCAGAAAAACTGGTCCGATTTTCCTGGCTAACGAACCTCTTTCAGCTATTTACACACCTGAGATGTAATTATTCACAAACAGCTTTAGGACCAAAATTGAAAAAAAAAAGATAATTTCTTTTACATAAATTGCCTTCAGTAATGTTACACAAAATTATATTTTTCACAAAAATTCGACAACTTTCTTTTTACAATAACTTACTAAACATTTATTATTTATTACCAACATATCACAAAAATCTAACAAAAAATTATTTCTACGGAAACACTAAAAACGTTTCTGCGAAAACTTTTTAATTTCAGTCATTATTCGAGAGTACCTGTATACGGCAGCTCGATTTTTTCGTCGAGTAATACAAAGAAAAAGCTCTCTGAATGCGTTATTTCCATGGGGTTCCGCTATCTATTGATAAAAACGCCATATCACAATTTGTGATATGCGTTTGAAATAGGTGCCAAAAAAGTTGCAGAACAATTGAAATAACTCAAAAACGATAAACGATATCATTTTTTCCCTTATAAACCTGCAATATAAATTGATGGAAATCACAAAAATGCAATAACATAAGGGGTGTTCTATTAAAAAAATTAAACGTGTATCACCAACGACTTATGGGCCACCCAGTAATTGTCAAAATAGGTTTATAAGATACAGGTCGAGACACCCTACAATTAACATATATACTTTTCTTTATATCTCGTATAATAACGTATATATTGAGTTTTACCCTAGAAATGCGTCACCCTGTATATGTGTAAACAGGCAAAGACTGAAACTGAGCCCGTATATGGGTTTTAGGGGTTCTAGTTCGTGCTCATTTGAAGAAATATTTTTAAAATTCATAAGTTGCGGTCTTCTAAATAACGAATTTTTTCTACGAAAATTCGCTAAAATATACACTATTAAACCATAAACTCTATAGTAGCGGAAACTACACAATTAGAACCGTAGACTGGTTTCGCTTTCCTAACAATGTACCAGATTTTAACTTAAAGTTAATTTAAAATTAACCTTAAAAATTCCAGAAAAACTGGTCCGATTTTCCTGGTCAATGAACCTCTTTAAGCTATTTATACACCTGACAAGATGTAATTATTGCCAAACAGCTTTAGGACCAAAATTTTAAAAAAAATATGATAATTTCTTTTACATAAATTGCCTTCAGTAATGTTACACTAAATTATATTTTTCACAAAAAATCGACAACTTTATTTTTACAATAACTTACTAAACATTTATTATTCATTACCAACATATCACATAAATCTAACAAAAAATGATTTCTACGGAAACACTAAAAACGTTTCTGCAAAAACTTTTCAAATATAGCCACTATTCGAGAGTACCTGTATACGGCAGCTCGATTTTTTCGTCGAGTCATACAAAGAAAAAGCTCTCTGAATGCGTTATTTCCATGGGGCTCCGCTATCTATTGATTAAAACGCCATATCACAATTTGTGATATGCGTTTGAAATAAGTGCCAAAAAAGTTGTAAAATAATTGAAATAACTCAAAAACGATGAACGATATCATTTTTCCCCTTACAAACCTGCAATATAAATTGATGGAAAAGACAAAAATGCAATAACATAAGGGGTGTTCTATTAAAAAAATTAAACGTGTATCACCAACGACTTATGGGCCACCCAGTAATTGTCAAAATAGGTTTATAAGATACAGGTCGAGACACCCTACAATTAACGTATATACTTTACTTTATATCTCGTATAATAACGGATATATTGAGCTTTACCCTAGAAATGCATCACCCTGTATATGTGTAAACAGGCAAAAACTGAAACTGAGCCCGTATATGGATTTTAGGGGTTCTAGTTCGCGCTCATTTGAAGAAATCTTTTTAAAATTCATCAGTCGCGGTCTTCTGAGTAACGAATTTTTTCTACAAAAATCTGCTAAAATATAGACTATTAAACCATAAACTCTATAGCGGAAACTACTGCCGAAGTATCAGAAAGAGGGTCTATTGAAATGGATTTTCCGAAAATATTTTAGTAAAATGAAGTCGCGGTCTTCTAAATAACGATTTTTTTTCTAGAAAAATTCACTAAAATATAGAATATTAAACCAAAACTCTATAGCGGAAACTACACAATTAGAAACGTAGACTGGTTTGGCTCTAATTAGAGCTCGTCAGTAGGGCATACTAATTGTAGCGAAAATTGACTATTGACTATTGACTAAATGATTTCTTGGCCAGACATATGTCTGTGGGCCGATTTATCGGATTGATGTATCGGACGATTACTTCACTTTATTTGGTTTAGTGGGGTTCTATGCCCCTGGGGTGTTTTAATGTACTAGTACCATTTTCGGTCGTTTGTATTTGAGAGTGGTTTTTTCGTCGTAATTGGAGATGTTTTGTAGTAATGGGTTGTCATGAGTAAAGAATTTTTCATAAGTTTTGGCTACGGAGTTTCTGATAAATGCTTGGATTGTTGGCGTATCTGTGTCTTTATGTAGTTGCGTGTCTCGTACGTACCATGAGGCTTTCATTATTTGACGTATGCATTTGTTCTGTACGATTTGTATTTGGTTTATATATTATTTGGCAGAATGACCCCAAGCCGATCAAGCGTAGGTCAGCATGGGTCTGATTACTGTTTTGTAGATTAGGAGTTTGTTTTCCGGAGACAATGTACTATGGTAACCAATAAGCGGGTGAAGTGCGCCTTTCACAGCCATGGCTTTAGTTTTTGTTGCCGGTGCATCTTCTCTAAATGTTAGTTTATGGTCTAATATGACGTCTAAGTATTTGGTTTCTTTTTCTCAGAGTAGTTGTTTGTTGAATATTGTAACGTTGCGGGTCGTCTCTTTTTCAGGTGAAGTTGATCGCTGTGCATTTGTCAGGGTTAAGTTTGATTTTCCAGCTGTTGAACCAATTTTCGAAAGTGGGTAGGTTGTGGTTTAAACGTTGAATGGCGAAGCGGCATCTTAAGGAAGTGGTTAGAATAGCCGTGTTATCGGCATAATGTGCAGTGGTGAGACCATTTGGTTTGGGCATGTCTGAGGTGAAAATTGCATAGAGGTGTGGTGACCATGTGGATCCTTGGGGAACCCCGGCGAGTATGTGTTTCTGTGTTGATGTGGTGTCTTGGATGTTTACATAGAAGCTTCGGTTCTTCAGAAAGGAGTACGTTGTCTGTATGAGGCTAGGAGGGTAGTCGAGTAAAATCATTTTATATATTAATCCTTCGTGCCATGGCTTATCGAAGGCTTTGTCTATATCAATGAATAATCCTACGGTAGATTCGTTTTTGTTGAAGGCTGTAGTGATATGTTCTACCAGTCCACAAGTCTGGTCTTGCGTGGCGTGTTGTCTGCGAAAACCGAACTGTTTATTAGGTAGGATTTCCTTGTCGTTGGTGTGGTCTGTGATTCTGGTTAGTAGTATTTTCTCTAATTTTTTTCCCAGGCAGGAGAGTAGACTTATTGGTCTGTAACTTGTAATATCTTTGGGGTTTTTGTTTGGCTTCTTAATCATAATTATTTTGGCTTTTTTCCACTGTTGGGGGAAATATTTTAATCTTAGTGCTGTATTTATGAGCGATGTTATTACCATTATACATTTATGCGGTAGCATCTTTATCATTTGGTTGGATATTTGATCGGGACCTGGTGCTTTCGTTTTTTCAGATTTTTGATTATAGAGTATATCTCAGTCGGATTTGCTGATTTGGTGATGCTGTGCGGGGGTTTTCGAGGAATTCCTTTAGTTTTGAGTCTTTGGGCTGAGAGGGTGCTGTTTATTGTTGCGTTGGGCGTAAATTGTTTTTTCAGAGACTCTGCAAATAGTTCGGACTTTTGAATAGGGCCGCTCGGTGTGCTTATTGGAGGGGAGTGTGGTTTTTTTTTGTTCCCTCAGGGCTCGTGTGCGGCCTTGCCGCCCCGATAGCACCGCAACCCTTGGTTGATTGTGCATACCCCTAGTCTTACTCCACCCATTCCAAAATCACTGTGCCTTGAACTAGTCTGCACAGCGATTGGTAGGGTGAAGTTTTATATTGCTCTGTCTCCGGTCTAGAGTGACCGTAGATCAGTTCCGGTCCAGAGCTATACACTCGCACAAGATGTGCTGGGCTGATTCCTCCCCCTCGCCGCAGAGTCTGCATGCGAGGTCCCCTTCGAACCGCCCCATTTTATGTAGGTGTTTCTTGACGGCCATGTGTCCCGTCAAGAGACCTGTTGTGTTTCTGAGCTGTCCTCTGCTAAGGTTTAGCAGCTCCGCAGCTCTCTTTGAACTGGGTCCGTCAATTATTGACTTCCCATGTCTGAGCCCTGGACAGTCCGCCCAGTACACCTTGTGTTGGTTTCTGACCCAGGACTTAATGGCTCCCCTGGCAGTTCTCTTTGACACGCCCAGAGCCGGTTCTGGTCCCATAAATGGTTCTGCTGACCCTCTCTTCGCGAGACTGTCAGCTTCTTCATTGCCTTTGACCCCCGAGTGACCCGGCACCCAGATGAGGGTCACCTCATTCTGCCCAGCCAGGTCGCTCGTCTCGTCTCGGCACTCACTCACCAGCCAGGAATTTACCCGTGGGCTACTTAGTGCCTTAAGGGCTGCCTGGCTGTCTGTGGCTATGAGGATCCGCTTGTTGGTGTAGCCCCTCCTCTTGTTCTCCCGCACACAGTGCAGGATGGCGTACATCTCGACTTGAAACACCGTTGCATGGGCTCCGAGGGAAATACTATGACTTACCCTCGGTCCTTCCGAGTAAACACCTGCCCCCGTCCCACGCTCCCCGCCAGATCCGTCCGTGAACCAGACGAGCGCGTCCCGTGGTATGCCCGGCGTCTCCTCCCGCCATGCCTCGCGATCAGGGATTTCCACTGTGAAGTTGTTTTCCCTGCACATTCGCGGGCTCGCGAAGTCTGACCTCATTTCAAGCATGGGGAGTCTGGTTGGTTTCCTTTAGAGTTCTTGAGACATTCGATCATTTTCCAGATGGAGTTGTCGCTAGTATTTAGGTTGTGAATCTTGTTATCCCATTGGTAATTGTGGTGCTCTTAAAGGGCTTTCCTGTAATTGTTATTTAGTCTGTTTATAATTTGTTTATCACCTGGGTATACTGTCTGTTGGTATTTTCTTTTGGCTCTATTTGTTTCTTGTTTGATTTGGAGTATGTCTGTGGGTAATTTTATTTGGTTTCGCTGTCTTACTACGGTAAATGTGGCTTCCTGAACCGAAGTTATGGTAAATTTGGTGATTTCTTAATCTAGCTCGGCTTTCGAGTTGAGGCTTGGCACTGTTTACGTTATTTCAAGTATATCTTGTTTAAATAGCTTCCAGTTGGTGAAGGTGATGTTTATGTTATTATGTGTAGGATTTGTTGAATGATTACCTATAGTCAGTAGTAAAGGGTTGTGGTCTGAAGACAACTCGTCTAGGACTGTGATTTCGATGTTTAAACGTATTTTTCTGCAAATGGCCAGGTCAATGGTGTCTGCGGTATGTGTAGCGCTGTGATAAAGAGTAGGAGAGCCTGGGGCTACTATCTGAGCATTTTGATTTTGTGCAAATTGAAAAAGGCTATTACCTGCATTGTTTCTGCGGCCTCTTGTCCAGGTTTCGTACTTTCCGTTGTAATCGCCGGCAGCTAAAGTTGGCTGGTTGCTACTAAATAGAGAGTGGAGGTATTGGTCGATATGGTTTAGTCCTGAGTTGTTGTAGATAGAAAATACATTGATTGGTGGATGGTTGTTCATTTGGATTTTTATAGGGGTGTTCTCTATGTGCTGTGTATGAAGTGGGGCTATTTCTGTGTGCGCCAGGTTCTTATTTATATAGATGGCGGTTCGTCCACAAAGTATGTAAGGCTGCATTCTCAACACAATTACAACCGTAGACCGGTTTCGCTCTAATTAGTGCTCGTCAGTACGGCATACTACTTGTAGCGCAAATACACCTATAAATAAAAATACGGCTATGGTAGCCAGCCTTTCAACACCAAGTGAGTGGTAAGACACGAAGCAACGTGCCGCCACCGGTTCTAATTGTGGTGAAAATGCATCTATCTTTACATAGTTTGTCCCTATATTAGGGTAGAAATGGGCCAGGGCTGACAATTTATTAAATTGTTAGTTGGTTGTATACAATCTCTATTTGTGTTATTTGGAGCTGGCGTGACAACATACTACTTGGTTCTGCAAGTAGGTGAAGGCACGCTGTTTCGTGTCTTACCACTCACTTGTGTGTTTTCACTACAATTAGTATGCCGTACTGACGAGCTCTACTTAGGGCGAAACCGGTCTACGGTTCTAACTGTGGTGAGAATGCATGTAGCATTAGATACTCTAACATCGCTGAAAACGAAACAATGGGAAGATAAACTAAAAAGAATCGACGTCAATCAGCATACACACTGGGATATCGCCAAACGTCTAAAAACAAAAAATAACGTGCTACAAATACCAACATTAATAACTCCAAGCAATGAATAGATAGTATCAGATAAAGACAAAAGCAAGCATATTGGAGAAACATATTTTATAATACACAATGCAAAGAACCTTTAACTACAAATCAATCCATATACCACACGTAGAAGTCGCAAGCGTAGAAGAAATATTGCGAGTTATCAAAAAACTGAAAAACAGAAAAGCACCAGGAGCAGATAATTTGACTAATCTGCAAATAAAATATATACCTTTTATAGGCATTAAACAGCTCACTAACATATAAAATACAATGGGGTGTAAAGTTAGTTCGCCTCCCCGTGGTGCACCCTGGATAGCGTCTACTATTAGACGTGAACTAAATGAACTAACCAAACCGTAACTCTTCCTAGTCATGTCTTAGGAGGGCCGGGAATGCTTGCCTTAATTGGCCGGCATTGCGAGGAGAGTCCTCTATAAAAAACCCACATCGCAAGGTCGTTGGCGGGTTGGTGCCGAGGCGATGATGCTTCTGGCCGATATGGCCGGGCATTGGCAGGATGGTAATTCTGTCGCTAACGTTAACCCTCCCCAGGGAAACCGGGCGACCTCCCTGTGTAAATGCCTATTCATGGGATGCGGGGCTCTTCCATGGAGGTCTATTTTCCCTTGCTGCTCGTGGGACCAAACATGGACACGACTTACACAGACCCAATAGAGGAGGTGGCAGGATTCAACCTTCCACTGGAACCTCCAGAGGGAAACAACAGGGGAAAGGAAAGTCCACCCCTAGGACGACTACCAAAGGTAGACCCTCCTATAGGAAGCTTGGTTATCGAGCTCCTAAAAAGGAGGAGGAACCTGCACCATAATTCCCTTTTCCTTTAAGCTCCTTAAACTACTCCTTTTTCCTCCATAAATTCCTATATTCCTACCCCCATGCCCACCAACTTAAGGTGCATTCAAGCTAATCTGCATCATGCTAAGGCTGCGACATACCTCCTTAGTATGAAATTAAAGGAAGAGCAAATAGATATTGCTCTTCTCCAAGAGCCCTGGACCGCTAATTCGGAACGAACTAAAGGGCTGGGTAACACTTCTGGTAAGATAGTAGAGGTGGGCTCTGGTACTAACCCCAGAGCCTGTATCTGGATCAGAAACAACTTTCAGTATTTTACACTTTCAGAGTACTGCACCAAGGACATGGCATCCATCCACCTCGTGATCACATCCGGGGGGGCCAGGCTGGAAGTAGTGGCCTGTTCGGCCTATTTCCCTGGAGACAGAGATGCAGAACAACCACCTCCAGCAGAGGTGCGGAAATTGATCGCCTACTGCAAGAGGAACAACTATCACCTCGTAATGGGGTGTGATGCGAACTCCCATCACTTGGCTTGGGGGAGCACGGACACTAACAGACGAGGTGATTCACTATTTGAATACATTTTAGGGGAGGAGCTGGTTGTCAACAACATAGGCTCGGAACCCACCTTTCTTACAGCTAACCGGAGAGAGGTTTTAGATCTTACGATCAGCTCAAGGCTTTTGAGCTCAAAAATCCTCAAATGGAGGGTGTCGTCTGAACCCTCATGTTCAGACCATGCCCATATCCTATTTGAGATTGAAACAGGCCCTAGACCTGTGGTGGAGTATCGGGACCCGAGGAGGACGGATTGGGAGGGATACAAACAGTCCCTCGCCGGCAGACTTGGGTCCGCGATCCCCACAGTGAGGGATCGTGATGAGATCGAGATTGCGGCCGAACAGGTTAGGGAAGCTGTGGTCTCTGCCTATCACGAAAACTGTCCACTGAGGTCAAAGAGAGACAGTCGGGGGTCTACTTGGTGGAATAATAACCTCGATAAACTACGAAGAGAAGTTAGACGTCTCTTCAATCGTGCTAAGATTACAGGCAACTGGGAGCAATATAAAACTGCTCTAACACATTATAATAAAGAGATCAGGAACGCTAAGAGGGAGTCCTGGAGGAGGTTCTGCGGGGACATTAATAATTTGCCCAGCAGCGCCAGAATCCACAGGATTCTCTCACGCGACCGTGTACAGGAACTGGGATCGATAAAACGACCAGATGGTTCCTTTACTGAATCTCGGAAAGAAACGTTAGAGCTCTTAGCACACACACACTTCCCAGATTGTCTGATCCTGAGCAACGGTGAGGTCCTACCAGCTGAGAGACGATCTAAACGCCCCCAAAGGGAGGACTGGATAGTTGCTCGGAGAATAGTTACAGCCTCGGCAGTGGAGTGTGCTGTGAATCATTTCCAGCCATTCAAGTCGCCAGGGGAGGATGGGGTGGTACCGGTCCTACTACAAAAGGGACTGGAGATTCTCCTACCCTTCCTTATCAGGCTGTTCAGAGCCAGTTTGGCCTGGAACTATATTCCTTCCAGCTGGACGGTGGTTAGGGGGGTTTACATTCCCAAATTGGGACGTAATGACCTCCTACCTACTTCACTGAGACCTCTCAGTATTACATCATTCCTCCTGAAGGGATTGGAAAAAATACTGGACGGATAAATACCCACCAGTATGCCTATCAAACTGGCAAATCAACTGAGTTAGCGCTCAATAAGCTCGTCGAGAAGATCACACACTCTCTGGAAAATGGAGAGGTTGCGGTGGCGGCATTTCTCGACATAGAAGGAGCATTTAATAATGCATTACCGATCTCCCTCTACGAGGCCACTATCGCTAGGGGGGTGGAACCTACCATCTGTGGCTGGATCGGAAACATGCTGCACAATCGGACCATTATTACCTCATTACGGGGAGAGGTGGTCAGCGTTAGGGCTGCGAGAGGGTGTCCTCAGTGGGGCGTTCTATCCCCCCCTGTTGTGGTCCCTCTTTGTGGACGACCTGCTGGCTATCCTCGGACTCTGGGAGGTTGAGGTCCAGGCGTATGCGGATGATCTCGTCATAATGGTTAGAGGCAAATCTGAGGAGGAACTGTCTAGTACTCTTCAAGAAGCACTAAATGTAGTCAATGATTGGTGCCGTAGGGAACAGATGTCTGTGAACCCTCGCAAAACGATCATTGTCCCGTTCACCAGAAGAAGAAGGTTGGACAAATTAAAACCACCTAATCTTATGGGGGAAAACATTCCATTTTCGGACCAAGCAAAATATCTGGGAGTTATCCTAGATAAGAAGCTCAACTGGGACAGACAGTTAGAAAATGTTATCCGCAGGGCTACGATGTCCCTGTGGACCTGCCGGAGAATCTGTGGGAACAACTGGGGAACAAACCCCCAACAGATGTACTGGCTCTATGTAGTGGTTATCAGACCTATGATAACATATGGAGCCATAGTTTGGTGGCCTAAGGTACTTCGTGGTACCGCGAGGGCCAAACTGGCTCATCTACAGAGACAAGCATGTCTGATGATAACGGGAGCGATAAGCACCGCACCATCAGTCGCTCTGGAGGTCCTTCTCAATATTCTCCCACTTCAGATATGGTTGGAGAGGGTGGCGAGGTGGACAACGTACAGACTAATACAAACGGCAGATAACATGCCGAGGGAAGTTAGTCTGAGGGGGTCCGGACTCCTTGATGACAGTGATTGTCACAGGATTCTGGGAATGGTCTCGGACTTGATGCCTACAAAAATCAGCAGATATCTGTCTTTCAAGACCGTCCTCCCGGAAAGGGAGGACTGAGACCGGAACCAATCGACCCTGTTGAGAGCGGACCTCTGCTGGTACTCTGACGGCTCCAAAACCAATATGGGAGTAGGAGCCGGCCCATATGGGGGCAGCACCGATGCTAGACAATCAGCTAGCCTCGGCAAGTACGCAACCATACACCAGACAGAAGTTTATGCCATCGAGATGTGTGCAAGGGAAAGCTTAAAAGACCTATGCACAAACAAATCGATAAAGATATATGCAGATAGCCAAGCTGCAATAAAGGCTCTTGGTTCCTACCGGTGCAATTCAAAGACGGTATGGAGTTGTAAATCTGCCCTTAACGAATTGGGCAGCTGTAATGAGGTGTCGCTGGTCTGGATACCGGGTCACTCGGACCATGATGGCAACGTTGCGGCAGACGCGCTTGCCAGGAGTGGTGCCCAGTGTGACTTTGTCGGACCAGATCCGGTGCTGGGAATAACATCTTGCACAGCAAAACGCACCTTAAAGACCTGGACAGATAGAAGGACAATTCAATATTGGCAAAATCTTCCAGGATTAGCTCACTCTAAGGCCTTCATAAATGGCCTGTCTGAGTCAAGGGCTAAGAAACTTCTAGAGTTGAACAGACAACAACTGAGTACTCTAGTCGGCCTGTATACAGGACACTGTCGCTTGCGGCATCACATGCACCGTATTGGGATCGGTCAGGAGACCGAGTGCCGGCTGTGTATGGAGAATGACGAAACAGCAGAGCACGTGCTGTGTTCCTGTCCGGCAGCGGATAGGACTAGACACCTGCTCTTTGGCAAGGTAAAGCTTGCTCTAGAGGATCTGGATCAACTTTCGCCCGCAAAGGTTATCGACCTCTGTAGGAGGCTGGATTTGTTGGGCGAAATATAGACATTAGGCGTGAGCCACAATAGACCTTATGGTCGCGGTGGAGGGACCGATATGGACCACTCACAATCTAACCTAACATATAAAATGCTTGTCTAAAACTACAATAATTTCCGAAAGCATGGAAAAATGCAATAATACTTGCCTTTCGAAAACCAAACAAAGACCCGAAACTAGTAAAAAACTACAGACCAATAAGCCTCTTGCCAACGCTTGGACATATATTAGAAAAAATAATTCTTACGAGAATAAAGGATCACGAAGAAGTAAACCCACACTTAATCCAAGAACAGTTCGAATTCCGACTGAACAGAAGTACAACTTAACAATTAGCAAACATAACAAACAAAATTAGCGAAAATTTTAATACCAATCCCATTACAGCTTTACTGATATTGGATATCGAAAAATCTTTCGATACCGTTTGGCACAATGCCCTAATATATAAACTTATCAAGATAAATCTTCCAGGCTACCTAACTAAAATAATAAGCGCCTACTTAAAGCAAAGAACCATCCAAGTAAAGGTAAATAAAATACTATCCCAAAAATATATAATTAAATTGGGAGTCCCTCAAGGCAGAATATTATCTCCAACCTTGTTTCTGTACTACATCAACGATATTCCCAAAAACAACAATACATCAATTGCCCTATTTGCAATACTGATACTGCGCTAATTGAAAAATCCTGAAAAGCACATCAAGCAAACAAATGCTTACAGAATCATATCAAGTCGCTCGAAGAATAATTTAAAACATAGAAAATAAATGTAAATACAGCAAAGACGAGACTGACATGCTTTACTCACAAAAGAAACATTGACCACATAAGCGATGTCTTTTTAAATAACGATAAAATTAAACAGGAAGAAACTGTTAAATACTTAGGTTCTTCTCTATAAGAAGTTAAAGTACACAGAGCATGTTAAAGAAAGAACAATAGTAGCGTACGGAGCACTGTCAAACCTTTACTCACTATTGAACAAAACTAGTCCTCTAAAAGAAACACTAAAATTAAATCTGTATAAAGCAGTTATCCAACCCATAATACTGTACGCTTGCCCAGTTTGGAGAAATACATGCCAAACATAAACAAGTTGCAAGTAATACATAACAAATGTCTACAAGTTATACTTAACAAAGAAAGATCAACAAGGATCACATAGCTCCACGAAATCGCAAAAATAAGTCAGATAAAAAATTTAATTTACAACCAGACCATAAAGTTTTAAAAGTGTAAAACTAAGATCCTAGAAAAAACTAAAGACATAGGTAGAAAAACCCCCAAAACACACCCTTTACACTCAAACACAAACTTCCGCATTACCTGCTCTACTGTAACAATACCTGAATACCAATAAAAATAGCTGTGTATACCTAAATTCTACATCCTGGCGAAAAATAAAAAATCCCTCATAAAATACGAACCTTATTGCTTCAGGTTTTTGAAATGTTGTGCTCCCATCCCTGAAAAAAAATCACTACATCTGTGTAAATAACCCAAGATAATTATGTAAATAAAATGCCACTAGGTAAGCACATTTAAATTGTAGGTACTAGTATAGAAACAATATTTATACACACAACAGAAGCCTTATACAAGTATCTTGAAGTTGTTAAACATGTATGTATATCGCTGTATATACCCAATAAAGAGCATTCAAAATGAAATGTATTTTCACTATAATTAGTATGCCGTACTGACGGGCTCTAATTAGAGCGAAACCGGTCTGCGGTTGCATCTAGTCTTACATACTTTGTCCCTATATTGGGGTAGAAATGGGCCAGGGCTGAAAATTTACTAAATTGTTAGTTGGTTGTATACAGTCTCTATTTTTTAACACTTTGTGTTATTTGGAGCTGCCGTAACAACATACTACTTGGTTCCGCAACTAGGTGGCGACACGTTGCTTATATATATATATATATGTATATATATATATATATATATATATATATATATATATATATATATATATATATATATATATATATATATATATATATATATATATATATATATATATATATGAGACATTCTTGGTTCTCGGATTAAACCGCGTCCAGAATTTATGGAAACTCGACGTTTCGGCTCAGATCTCTAGGGTTGAACACACTGAGACCTCACAAACGATCTCCGGCGAGATTTGGGGAGTAGGCAGATTGAGGCCCCGTAATCGAGCTACAAGAACCCAACCTACCTCTATCCACCGCTCTAAGGAGTAGGCAGATTGAGGCCTTAGAGTGTCCTTATATATTTCTTTTACCTACCTCTGTCCACCACTCTAACCTTTACCCACCTTTGTCCACCACTCTAAGGAGTAGGCAGGTTGAGGCCTTAGAGTGTCCTTACATATTTCCTTTACCCACCTTTGTCCACAACTCTAAGGAGTAGGCAGATTGAGGCCTTAGAGTGTCCTTACATATTTCCTTTACCCACCTTTGTCCATCACTCTAGGGAGTAGGCAGATTGAGGCCTTAGAGTGTCCTTACATATATATATATATATATATATATATATATATATATATATATATATATATATATATATATAATGTGAAGGGTCAAATCGGGATAAGGTTATCTTTCCCTAATATAGGGAGGTTTCCACGGGATAACCTTATCAATACGGCTTTATTACGGGATTTGCTCAGGCGCCAGCAGCGAGGGTTTAAAGGAAGATGCTGCGCTCCCTCAGGACTATATATCTGTCCTCGGTTGCTATTTACAGCTACACGGACGCGGGTAAACTTCAGTGGAGACAGGGTTCACCTAAGTCCTCAGGCGAAGTCCCTCAGGACTCCTTAATTATGGCCTGTGTATTAGAGATCAGAATGTTGTGTATTATGTTGGGGTAGATTGGTTGGGAAGCGTTGAATGATACACCGTATAAAACAAATAATATATTTACAAAGGCAGGAGTGGTGAAATATTTACAAAATATATACAAAGTATTTACACAAGGGGTTTTCTCGAAATACCACACGTTTAAACTAACTTATTGGATAACAAATCAATTTATTGGAGACCAGAGACAGAAACAGAAATATTCGTTATACGGACGGTATCACGAAGAGGGGTTGTGAAGTCGGTAAGCGGGCAGACGCGTCTCGGGATCACCAAAGCAAGGCACCGGGGTGGTCGATTTAAGCAGGCATGCAATATGCGAATTAAAAGCCAACACTAGGTGCAATATCAAGATCAGCTAACGGCTTGTTCTAATTTCTACTATCACTAATTAATTACGGACCTTCAAGCATGCGATGCAGTCATATAGACCCTCTACGACCTGAGGAAGTGTCTCACAAGGGAGGTGGAAATTTCCCCACGACAAAATAAAGAAAGTCCTCCCTATCAAGTTAAAAAAAAACAAAGCCTCCACACAGTGCCTTCAGGACAGTCAGGACACCGGGTATCGCCAGACTGTGTCGATCAGCAGTAAGCGTGGGAACCTACTGCAGCCCGAAATATCCCAGCTGTCGTCCAGATCCAGGACCACGAGGGCTGCGCCACGGGAGACCACTTTGGGTGCTTGATCGTGACTAGACCGCCACCGGGTTCAAATCAACTTGCAGTCAGTCACTTTGCTAGTGTTCTTGCGCTCTCGGGAAGACTCCAGCTCAGGAACGCAACCCTTTGCGCCCCCCGACGGAAACAAAGAAAGCTTTTCCACGAAGACTGAAAACGGCATCCCCTCCGAACGTCCAGGAGGTCGAGTCTCGCCGAAGTGTCTCGATTACCAACACTGTTGGGAATCTATTGCAGCCCGAAGTACCCTTACTGCAGCCGGTCACCGAAACCGTAGTGGCTGCTCCACGGGAGACCACTTTGGGTGACTTGATCGTGACTAGACCGCCACTGGGTTCAAATCAACTTGTAGTCAGCCGCTTTGCTAGTGCTTCCACGCTTCCGGCAAGACCGCAGCTTTGGAATGCGAGCCCCGGCTCTCCCAGGTCGATCCGCTGATATCGACAGAAATGAACGATGGACTTATTTATGCGAAGCTCCGTTGCGGCCGCCTCTCTGAAATAAAACCACTGACAAACACAACAACATTCAAAATCTTTTCCACACCTGAACTTTTAACGTCACCTCTGGCGAAGGCCACCAAGCGCGCCAAGGTGCTCGTCGACAGAGAGAGACGCCGATCCGTGGAAGACTCATTTCATACAGGCCCTGAGTTACCGTACAACTATAGAGACAGCGACCTACCTAAAATAAGCTTACAACGAGCGGCCCGCTGAAGACGGCGTTCGTCGCTGGTCACCGCTGTCAACTCCTCCCAGCCGCTTCCTACTCTCAGGTGGTCGGCCTGCTGGTTTCGCTGTCAATTCAACATACACAAAGCTAAAAACACATTTGTGTTTGTCTATAATTTTATAGACGAGACCCGGACGGTGGCTGCTTACTCTCCGTGACTGCCTCTGCGATCGCTGAAAAAGAACTAAATTGTTGAGCGCGTCACGGCGATCTGCTGGCTCTCGCACGGTTCACAATTTCTGCGCTGCGAGGTGCGCATAGGTCAGCAGTGGACCAGCCCATCTGACCCCGCTTCCATCGCTTCGCATACCGAAGGCCCCGCTTGGGCGATCACATCCCGGCACCATGCCTGCCTCTCGCCCGGCCGCCTCGACGCGCTTACGAAACTTATTTTATTAAATATTTGCGAATGTTTTAATAACAAGATTAAATTAAATTAAATGCAGATGGTATGGATCTATTCCCTTGTTAATTAATTAGATTATCCAATGACGATTAAGTCACTTCGTGACAATATATATATATATATATATATATATATATATATATATATATATATATATATATATATATATATATATATATATATATATATATATATATATATATATATATATATATATATATATGGTTATATTTAAGAATTGTTTTAACATTTAAGAGACATTCTGAAATTCACAAAAAAATGTTCTTGTGTTTTACTCCTGTGTATTTTTTAGGATAAGTCCCTTTAACACGTTTTCCTAAGCTCAGCAACTTTGTAATTAATAGTAATTATCTAGATATCTAATTAATTACTACCATAGCAAACACAAAAGTGCTGGTCTGAAGAATATGAACTTTTAGTGAAAATTATCCCCTAATATAAAAGAGTAAATATCCATTTTAATTAATCTTCTTTTTATTAATTGTAACATTATTGTCTTTAACTAGCTGAGTTAATATAAAAACATCGAAAAAAGACATTTGAAAAAATCTTTGTCTAAAATTCAACAATATTGACACTAAATTCCAAATTGTCACTAAAAATAATTAGCTGGATTTCCTTAAGTTAATTAGCGTTGGGAATTACTTTAAATATGGGGTCTCTGTGGCTTCAACACTTAGAATGTAACTATGCTGATGAATACCGATAACGATATACAAATTTGAAGCAAGACGCTCTGATTGCCATGTTTTGTTATGTAATATTCACATGATGCGATTTAATTGAAATTGTTTCTTGCATCTTTTTAATTATAATGACATGATACAAAGCAGATGATGTATTTTCATATTCAGTTTATTTCAATTTCCAACGAAAAACTGTTATGAATTATAATAGCTTAGTATATTAGGAAGTCGGAAAACACGCGAAAGTATCATTAACACTTCTGAACCCGAAAGCAATTCGTCTTGCGTTTGAATTCCCTTTGAACTATGCACACTCTATAGTTAACAGTAGTTTCTATCAGCACTTGGTATAAAACCTAAGTGCAAGTTGTAAGCACAAAGTTTATTTTCTTGAGGTGATCATCTAGTGTTGAGTTAATATTTGTCTCGCGAACATAGAGATAAGTTAAATGATGAGAATATTTGGAATTCACACTCTGCAACTCTAGAAGCTCCTCAGTTATCTGGAAAGACGCTTGATGAGCTTTGATGGTTTCTACAAAGTGATGCAGAATTGTGCAGTAAGTATCTTGAAGGTTGGCTTAAGAATTGCTCTTTGAGTTTACGTAATGTCTCAAAGAATGTTCTCGTTTATATTCCAAAACACATTTCATATGTTAATTAACTTGAGCACTAAAGTGACTGCATATTAGATTTTATAAATGTAGTCGCACTAGTAACTGCCATCTTTAAACTTGATAAAATTTACCTGGCAAACTAAGGAAATAAATATTCGAAATTTCGGAGAGAGTTTGGGATATAATCACTTCTTTCTTAAAACTGCATATTTTTGTGTTGGCATGTGTACAATTTAATTTAAATTATTTTGAGGCTTCAGTAAACAACCTAAACTGACCCTTGACTATCACTCAAGACTTGGCAGATGTATTGGTATAAGTGCCAACAGAAAATACCACAAGGCATATTGTAATAGGCTCAGCCTACCCGAAGATGGTGACAATTAAGCACCTGCGAAGGAAGTTCAACGCCTTATCTCATGGTGCAAGGAAACAAATTTTCTCCACCAATTTGGATGGGGAAGCAGAGACACTGTAACGGTATAAAAACATAAGTTATAAATTTTGGTATGCCTACTGTAGATTTGGTTGATGTAAACTATCCGTCCCTCACTAAACAATATTATATGGCTTTACTTATGGCTTATTATTATATGGCTTCACTTTGGATACGACTCTCTTTTAGGGCTGCAACTAAATTCATCTGTTGCATTTACCGGTCACCTTCTGACAACAACTTTGTCCAGCTCTTCGACTACCCTTCTGAAAAAAACAACCATCTGATTTCTAAATATCCTTCCTACGAGGTCACTATTCTTGGTGACTACAATGTCTATAATAAGGAATAGCTAGGATCTTCAAAAATCGATCCACAAGGGAGAGCAGCGGAGGCCTTTGCAGTCGGCAATTCTTTTGCCAATATGGTTCAGCAACCTACTTACTTTCCTCGCATCTTAACACACAGCTCAAGTCCCATGGATATCCTTCTTACTACAAAACCTGAATGCTATAAGACATCAGTCACCGCCCCCTTTGGTCGCTCAAACCACGGCATGGTCACTGTTTTCTGCGCAATGCAACCTGACGTCACACAGTCATCACACCCACGTATCGTTTGGCACTACAACTCCGCAAACTGGGACGAAATGCAAGATTACTTTTCCTTCTGTCTGCTTCCCTCATCCTGACCCCTCTGATATCTCACAAAACGTCATTGAAATTATTCAAGCTGGCATGGAATTCTTTATTCCACGTACACAGAGAACCTGTTCAGCCACTCAAATGCTCTGGTTCTCTAAATCCTGTGACAAGGCCAGACTTGAAAAGGTCAAAGCTCACAAAACGCTTCTACACAATCCCAGTCAAGAAAACCGTCTAGCATTTAACGACGTAAGAAATCGCTATGTCTGCATTCTTTCTGAGGCAAAAAACTTGTTTAATAACCACATTAAAAACAAAGTCCTCTCAAGCTCCAACGGCAGCAAACCCTTCTGGACTCTTGCTAAATCTATTGGGAATAATTTCTGCAAGAGCACGTTCCAACCTCTTGTTTCGGGGAATGAAATTGTTTCTACCGCCCTGGGCAAGGCTAAACTTATTGCCTCGATGTTCGCCGGCAATTCTGCTCTCAACCCACCTCCAAATGTTCAACCACCAACAGTCCCCAATGTCACGCATAAAATGACGGATATCATTTTCAAAACTAAAAAGGTACGAAAAATGCTCTCTTCTCTTAACACCAGGAAAACCTCTGGCCTTGACGAGATTCCAGCAATTGTTTTCAAAAAATGTGCACCAGAACTTGCTCCTGTCCTGACTCGTCTGTTTCAGATATCTTACAATAGAGGCATATTCCCTAGTAACTGGAAAACTGCTCGAGTACAACCCGTCCCCAAGAAAGGATCCAAAGTGCTTCCTAGCAACTACATACCTATTTCTCTCCTTTCAGTCGTCTATAAAGCGATGGAAAAGTATATAAACACCAAACTACAATTTTTTTTTGAAAAACACAGTCTAATCCACGACAGGCAGTATGGATTACCTCAGCGCAGTTCAACTGCCGACGTCCTTTTCTTTATCACCCATTCTGGGAACAAGTCTATGGAGCTACACGGTGAATCCCAGGTTGTCGCTCTAGACATCTCCAAAGCATTCGATCAGATCTGGCACGCAGCGCTGCTTAATAAAGTCCCGACCCATGGGCTACCACCAAAACTCTGTACCTGGACAGCAACATTCCTCTCCAAACGGAGCATTTCTGTTGTCGTTGATTGCCATTCCTCTAAACTGTATCCAATTAATTCAGGGGTTCCTCAAGGTTAAGCTTTAGTCCCTACTTTGTTTCTTCTCCACATCAATGACCTCCTCTTTAGCACATACAACCCAGTTACGCGGACGTCAGCACCCTCCACTCAAATATACAATATTCTAAGCCTGCCTCTTTAGCCCAATTAGTTGAGGATCGGACTCATGGAGGATTCTGTCTCTGCGGATCTCCAAAAAATATTAGACTGGGGAAGTAGAAATCTTGCACAATTCAACTCTACCAAATCTCAGTCTTGCCTTCTATCTCAGCCCTAGACCCATCACAATGAACAACCAAGTTATTCAAAGTAATGAGTCCTTTTCAATTCTTGGCATTTCTGTGGATCGAAATCTCATTTAGCACCAACATGTCACATTAATTGCAGAAGCGGCTGCTAAGAAATTAGGTTTCCTTTTCCGGGCTCGCAAATACTTTCCACCAGCTAATCTCTATACCTTATATACTTCACAAATAAGGCCAAACCTCGAATACTGCTCCCACATCTGGGGTGCTGCTGCCGCTTCTACACTCGCTATCCTGGACTCTCTTCAGAAAAGAGCTATACGTCTCATCGGTGACCCTACCCTCACCCAAAGGCTGCCATCCCTTACCCACCGACGTGCTGTTGGTGACCTCTCTCTCTCTCTCTCTCTCTCTCTCTCTCTCTCTCTCTCTCTCTCTCTCTCTCTCTCTCTCTCTTATAGATATGCCGCTGCTCAGAGGAGCTTTCTTCCATAGTGGCTCCACCTGCTGCCCCGAACAGATCTACCAGAGGAACAGATCGAATGGACCCTTTTACTGTCCAGGTCACAAGAGGTAGAACCTCTTGTTATGCCCGCTCTTTTGCCCCTAGGACTTCCAAGTTGTGGAATTCCTTGCCGGCACATGTTTTCCTTCTCCTCCGAACCTCCAAACCTTCAAGTCCAGAATTAACAGTTGCCTGTTTCCTCCTTGTTGATACCCACAGTACGATAGTATTTAGGCTGTAAGCCCCCGTGGTGTGTTGTTGAAATAAAAAATAAAAAAACTTATGATTATTCTATCTGGTTTTTGGTTAATTGACTTAATTGTTCGATTTATTCAGTTTATTGAACTTATTGTGGGACAACCTGTATACTATAGCTGATTGCCTGTTGGAAGTTTCTGAAATATTTTTCAGGCGAAATATCCTAGTGCGAAACGATGTGTCTCATCTTTGTTTGTAATTAGTACATTGAGTGGTAAACAATTATCTTGACACGAGTTTGTTTAAAGCATTGATCATTCTAGAATGACTGACGTCATTGACAGGTCGGCCATATTCGTGGTATACAAGTCCAATTGACCAAGTACAGGGATTTCATCAATTCCCGAACCCCACGTGACCGGATTCTGTCTCTCTCTTAGTGGAATATGATTTTATGAGTTGGCAGTCAAAAAGTAACCAAAAAAAACACTAGACTGGGGACCCTAAAGTTACTAAATCAATTGACAGTTAAGTCCATTGGCGCTCAATTCTTTTTTGACGGTTATTTTGTATGTATATTGTGCATTTTCCAAGTTCGACCAGTGTTTACCTTCTTCAAATAATTTTCTATTTATTGGACAATAAAAATATACAGTTTTTATCAAAACTTAGCATTTTCATTGCATTTTTACGTAAGTTAAAAGTGTAGGTATGTTAAGGTTATGTTGTTCAAGATATTCGACATCGCATGGAACGAAGCCCTACCAAATCTGTTCGTCGGTAATCTGCCCAAACAGGTAAATATTTGTTACATGTTACACAATACACATTCCTAAAACCGTAAATTAGAAGTTTAAATAATCAGACATCAATTTGTTTACGTACATTACAAAATTTTGTTATCTATACAAAATGAAAGTAATATTTTATTATGTTTTTAATTTATTTTTCTAACAATCAATAACAGTAAACCATACATGAACAGACTTGCTGTTAAAAATACTAAATAATAAATAGATTTAAGACATTTACTGTTTCAACTTATTATAATTTTTATATTTTTTATAAAACCCCAAAGGAAATATGAGACAACACTGGCATCTTAGGGATTTCATTAATTCAGGTTGTACAACCGTGTATGCCGGGTTGCCTAACTTAAGCGGTCACGTGGGACTCGGGAATTAATGAAAGCCCTGTATTTGCATATCGACACATGAGATTATTTACTACCAATTAACCTTAATTTTCATCTAATTTATTGGAAACGAGCTTCGCGAGATATGCGATAGGGTCGCCAACTCGGTGCGGAACCAGGTAGTATGTTGTCACGACAGCTCCAAATAACACAAAATGTTATAAAATAGAGATTGTGTACAACCAACAAACCATTTTGTAAATTGTCAGTCCTGGCTCATTTCTTCCCTAATATAGGGGCAATATATGTAAGGCTAGATATATTCTCACCATAATTAGAACTGCAGACCGGTTTCGCTCTAATTAGAGCTCGTCAGTGCGGTATACGAATTACAGCGAAAACACACCTATAAGGTAATACGGCTATGATAGCCATCCCCCTAGAACATTGTGAGATGTACGACAGGGTCGCCATCTCGGTGGGGAACCAGGTAGTATGTTGTCACGACAGCTCCAAATAACACAAAATGTTATAAAATAGACACCGTCTACAACCAATTTTCTGAATTGCCAGCCCCGGCCCATTTTTCCAATATAGACACAATGTATGTAAGGTTAGACGTATTCGCACCATACTTAGAACCGCATGCCTCATTTTTGCGTGTCGTTAAATGTTCAAAGCGTGCTGAACGAGATAAAGTCTCAGTAAGTTAGGGCAAGAACAAACAACCAGATATTGAAATAAGTCTTAAAACTTTCATCTCCTCTGTATCAGATTATTTTTTATACAAAAACTCGCTAAAAATTCATCGAAATAACAACAATCTGATAAGATGACGGTAAAGTGAAATGAGACTAAAAAAATTGATAAAAATAAAGTCACTAACTAGGATTAGAACTCGTCATGTAGGATTCCATTATCCGATGTACAGGGCTTAGCTCACTTAGCTACGCTCGACATGTATGTACTAGCATGTATATCCCGTAGTACACGTTAATTGTCTAACATCTTTAATATTTACACAAAACAATTTTGATTTACAATGGATTTTTGGCTCATATTTTAACGAAAACAAGGAAAATAACTACTTAGATAAATATCTAGGAGCTTGTTAGTCATTTCTTGTCGCATTTTTCACTCACATTTGTACATCTACCATAATTATCAATTTTGACGTTTTAACTTTCTTGAATCAGATTTAATTATTTAAAAATTAATTTATTTCTAACTTTTTGTCTTTTAACGTAGAGATTTGAATTTTGGTAGATAGGATACTCTTTATGGCAGAAATCTGCGTACCAAGTTTAGTTGCCCTTACTTTGTTATTTGAGGAGATATAATTTTTTTTCGAAAGAAAAGACAAAATTTTCCGGGAATATATATATATATATATATATATATATATATATATATATATATATATATATATATATATATATATATATATATATATATATATATATATATATATATATATATATATATATATATATATATATATATAACATATAAAAATTGAAACTGACCCTGGATATGGGTTCTAGGGGGTCCAGTTCGCGCTAATTTGAAGAAATTTTTTCAAAACTCAAAAGTCGTGATCTCCTCATTAGTGAAATTGTTTTTAAGAAAATTCACCAAAATAGAAGGAACAAAAATAAAATTAGGTACCTTCGTCGTAACATCAAATTTAAAACTGGTAAATTATCCAAGAACTAAGCTTAGTAAAGTATGTAAAAAATTCATGAATCCAGTGACCATTTTAATCTCCTACATTTTTACTGAAGCATCTTTCGGTAAGATGACATGCCTGGAGTTATTTTCTAAACTGAAGAAAGAACAGTTGTACTGAAAGAAGTATTATCTAAATAAATATTTTCAGCATCTCAAGTGAGACATCCACTTTGTAAATTACGGCTCTTTAGAATTCCATTCAAGCTGATTGTTTTCAATTAGTATGTATTATTTACTCATCTCATTCTCCGAGAGATCGCGTCACAAAACACGACTTTGAGCAAATAACTTTCATATTTTTCTTTCGTTTTGGCAATTTCAGGCTACTTAAATATACATGAGCCATAATGCAGAGTCCCGGTTTTCAGGGACGATCTGTACCCCTTTCTATCTCAACGTGAAGTTTCTTATTTGTGGTAGGTTTGGCTGTAAGTGAACCAACCAGCGGTCTGGACTAGTCTGGGCTAGTCTGAACTTGATTTGAAAGTGCACTCCAGGCTGGGATGGCGCCCTTGGGAGCGATACACTTAGACAGTGAAAAAGTAGCGGCCCGCTTTCAATTTATCGTATTGCTTTGAATCAATAGCTCAGTAATATATGCAAACGATTCGGACCTGGAGGTCAGGTGATCTTGGAGAAGAGTTTATTGCCTGAAACCTTTGTTCGGCTTAAAGGAAAACTCTCCCCCAACTTCACACAATTTGTTGATGCGTATTTCATTGGGAATATCGGAGGCGGTATTTTACCATTCTCTTGCCGACTCCGCGCTCAATATAGCGAAAATAAAACCAAATCACAAGCTTATATGTTTATGTAAATAAGAGCAAAAGTTTCCTCTGGATTCATGGGAATTTTATTCTGGCTTATTCGACAGAAACATATACGGAAAATATGGAAAGTTTTTCTTGTGTTTTTCTTACAGCGGAACCAAAAGTCATAAATTACTCATTCGCCGCAAATTCGTCAAAAGAAGTTGCTATAACAGTATGGTAAATGCTGAACAACAACCTTCAGTGAAGTCCAATATGCGAAACGTTTTAGTGAATTTTCTTTTAAAAAATCACAAATGAGGAGATTCCGACTTTTGAATTTTGAATTATTTTTTTCAAATGAGCGTGAACTAAGCCCCCTAGAATCCATATCCGGGATGAGTTTCATATTTTATATGTTTATATATATATATATATATATATATATATATATATATATATATATATATATATATATATATATAAATATATATATAGAGGGTGGCGCATTGAAAACGAAACAGACCGATTTGCGTCCAGAGATTTTTTTTAAGAGACGCTGAAACACGTCAATTTTTAATATTGAGAGGGACATGTTTTGACATAAAACTCAACTTTGTCACATCAACCCCTTAAGGGTGGTGATAACAACCCTTATATTTTAAATAGGGAACATGGGTCCAGTGTTACATTATTTGAAAGCTCTTTCTTTTCCAAATTCAGCACACTAATTTTTTTGGAAGTTTTATCAACTAGTTTAAAAATTATTCACAGTTGAATGTGCAAAAACGCATTTCACTCATTCCGATAAGAAATGTGCTCATAGTCAATGTTTTGTTGGTTTGTAAAGAAAAAATTGACTATCAGAACATTTCTTATCGGAATGAGAGAAATGCGGTTTATCATTTCAGTTTATCGGTCCGTTTGATACTTCATAGTACTACCGAAAATTAATTTCACAATGGTGTATTCCGTAGAAGAAAGAGCTGAAATAATTATTCTTTTTTTCAAAAATGATGACTGTGCCAACCGTACCGCAAATTTGTTTAATGAACGACATCCGAACAGGCATGCTAACAGAAAAGACATTTTGGAATTAGTTGCAAAGTTTCGACAAAGTGGTTCAGTAGCCAACAAAAAACGGGATCCTGAACGTGAATTTCCGGTTAGAAATGAGACTACTGAGATTGAAGTTTTAGGACAAATTGCTGCAGATCCAACTTTGAGCACGAGAAAATTGGACACTGTTTCAAACATCAAAAGAAGTATTCAGCGAATATTGAATCATCATAAATTTCACCCGTATAAAATTCATCTTGTACAACAACTGAATGAAGATGATTTTGATCGGCGGCTGGAGTTTTGTGAAGTTATCACTGCACGAATAGCTGATAACGGGAACTTTCTGTTCAATATCTGTTTTCCAGACGAGTGTACGTTTTTATTAAACTCTACAGTCAATCGTCATAATTGTCGTTATTGCGCAGATAATAATCCAAGAGACTTTCACGAAGTCCACACTCAAACTCCACAGAAATTGAATGTCTGGACTGGCATTTTTGGGGACCGTTTAATCGGACCAATTTTTCTTGATGGCAATTTGAGTGGCGAAACGTATTTGGAGTGACTAGAAGATATAGTTTACCTTCTACTAATTGACATTGTTAAAAATGGTGATCGCTATCAAGAAAACCAATTAGTGTTTCAACAAGATGAAGCTCCCCGCATTTTTCACAACGTGTTAGGGAGTTTTTAAACAGAGAGTTTCCAGAGCAATGGATTGGGCGTAGAGGTGCTATTGAGTGGCCCTCTAGATCACCGGATTTAACTCCTGTATACTTTTTTCTATGGAGCCGTTTAAAGAGTAGAATTTTCGCAACAGAACCGGAGGCTCTGGAAGAATTACGACGACGCATTGTTGAAGAATGCCGTCTAATAACTCCACAAATGCTCCAGAATGTCTGAGCTCGTTTTGAACAAAATTTATACTTTTGTATGGAAGCTGGTGGTCAACAATTTGAACACTTACTTAACTGAATAAACATTTTTGAAAGTTTGGTTTTGTTTTTTAGTTTTTTTTTAACGAAAAATTGACTAATTAGTGCATTTCTTATTACAATGAATGAAATACGTTCTTGCACCTCCAACTGTGAATAATTTTTAAACTAGTTAATAAAACTTCCAAAAAAATTTGTGTGCTGAATTCAGAAAATAAAAAGCTTTCAAATGATGTAACACTCGACCCATATTCCCTATTTAAAATATAAGGGTTGTTAGTACCACCCTTAAGTGGTTGATGTGACAAAGTTGAATATTATGTCAAAACATGTCCCCCTCAATATTAAAATTGACGTGTTTCAGTGTTTCTTAAAAAAAATTCTCTGGACGCAAATCGGTCTGTTTCGTTTTCAATGCGCCACCCTGTATATATATATATATATATATATATATATATATATATATATATATATATATATATATATATATATAAATTTAAACTGACCCCGAATATGTGTTCTAGGAGGCCTAGTTCGCCCTCATATAAAGACATTTTTTTAAATTCAGAAGTCGCGAGCTTCTTATTAGGGATTTTTTAAAGAAAATTAACTTAAAAAAAAGAAAGAAGACACAGTCACTCGACGCTTTTAACAATTACCGAAAAATACTGCATCCCTAAACTAAGCATTGGTACCTTTAAATCTAAAAGTTAAGGAAAATATGTCCAGTTGATAATAGTATTAAATTGCATTAGTATTTGAGTACATTATTTTAAAAGACACGAAAAATACAAAAAAAAACTCTGAACTTCATTTGAACACTTAAGAAAAAAAACAGAAATTTTGACGATTTAAGTGTGCCGTTAGGTTTACCTTTTTAACTGCAAGTCACGTCCAATCATAGCAGCGATTTAAAAGTGCATGTTAGGATCGCGCACCCATACAGGTGGTCCAAAACTAGGTTTAATTTTGTGTCATTTGGTAAACAGCAACATATGACGATATTTCGTTACAAGCCTAATTGGATGTTATTGATACCACAAGCCACACCCCATTTTACTTAGCAAGGTCGTGTGTTCTTAAATTAAAATTTCTCAGGGCAACGGATTGGACAGGGGGGGGGGGGTCCGATTGAATAGCCTTCCAGTTCTCCAGACATACCTTCTATGGACTTCTTTTCTGTAGACATTTAAAAAGTGTTGTGTATCGCAATAGACCAACAACAATTAGATGAACTAGACTCTCGAATTAGCATTCCGACTGCTAGCATTGCTCCGGCATATCTGCAGAATGGATTGGGCGTTTTTGTAAATTTAGTCATTTGCGTAAGCCTTCAAACACTATGTAGTTTACAAAATCGCCCACCAAAGATTTTAATAGATGTTCTAGTTTAAATTACATCTCTTAAGGAAACGTTTAAATAATTATACTTGAAAAACCCAAATCTCCACAACACATATTTTTTTAAACTGACGATGGTTTCACTAACAAAGTTAGCGTCGTCAAAGAATGAAAAACTCTGACTAGTTTCTACTAAAGCACCACATTTTATATTGATTCTTAGGTAAAAAACGATACCGAGAGGGATATTACATCGCTGGCAAATTTTTTGTGTATTAGATTTTAATTGCCGGACGAGGTTTTTGAACTTTCTTTATCACTATACCTAACGGAATGTTTATCTGCTTCAAAGACAGAGCGCAGACAGAGGACTGCAAGCTAGTGGCGGGGCTTGATTTAAGGAACCTTTGTTTTTTATTGTTCTAGAAATATAAATACTTTCGTACACATCGAGCTTCGCTAGCTGTCTAATATTTTTGTTTCAGATTTTCTTTATCAATGTGATGGTTATTATCCCAAATATATTGTGCCACACATGGCTGGTTCACACTACCGTATCTCAAATGTGGCAGATATTTACGAAATCTAGTCTCAATGGTTCTCTTCGTTCTCCCAAGGTATTTAAGATTACAATCTTTACAACCTATCTCATAAATACCCGGCATTTCAGTGGTTTTATCTTTATCTTTCGTATTACCTAACAAATTACCAAATTTCTTATACTACTTTTTGCCGAAAAAGTTAGCCGCAAATCGACTTTCTTAAAAATGCTCTCGAGACCTCTTGTGATACGCGGTTCAAAAGGTAGGCAAACACATTTCTGTCTATTTTATCTTTCCTGAATGTCATCCATTACGCTAACATTTTCTTTGTTCTATTTTTTCCACTAAGCAATCTAAATATCCGTTATATTCAGCAACGTTTTTTATGCACTCTAATTCTATACTATATCGTGCGGTCGCAGCATCGTTAACATACGAGGCCTGGTGGTGACACAATCCAGTGCCAAACAAAAACCAGGCAAAATCCAAAAAAATGGCTTCACAGCGGCCATGACTTCAACCCCAACGGTCGCCATGGAGGAGTTGCTGAATCCCCCCCCCCCCCACACACACACACACTTAGTTATCATGGGGGAGGCCAGGATAGGACTATACAGATTAGCCTGCAATGATAGAAGACTGAAGATCAACCCAGGCTGCAGGGGCCACTGCAAAATTCAGGAGATCGCGAAGGAGCCCATGCTCGAAATTAGGTCAGACTTCGAAAGCCTGCAAATCTGCAGAGAAAACAAGTTTACAGTGGTAATCTTTGACCGCGAAGCATGGCGGGAGGAGACGCGTGGCCAATCACGGGACGAGCTGGTCTGGCTCATGGACGGATCCGGCGGGGAGCGGGGGATAGGGGCTGGTGTTTATTGCGATGAACCGAGGGTAAGTCACAGTATTTCACTCGGAGCTCACGCAACGGTCTTTCAGGCCGAAATATACGCCATCTTGTATTGCGTGCGAGAGAACAAGAGGAGGGGCTACACCAACAAGCGGATCCTCATAGCCACAGACACAGGTAGCCCTTAAGGCCCTAACTAGCTCACGGGTAAATTCCAGGCTGGTAAGTAAATCCTGAGACGAGACGAGCGACCTGGCTGGCGAAATGTGGTCACCCTCATTGCACTGCGTGCGAGAGAACAAGAGGAGGGGCTACAGCAACAAGCGGATCCTCATAGCCACAGACACAGGTAGCCCTTAAGGCCCTAACTAGTCCACGGGTAAATTCCAGGCTGGTAAGTAAATGCCGAGACGAGACGAGCGACCTAGCTGGGTGGAAGGAGGTCACCCTCATTTGGGTGCCGGGTCACTCGGGGGACAAAGACAATGAAGAAGCTGACAGTCTCGCGAAGAGATGATCAGCAGAACCATTTATGGGACCAGAATGGGTGCTGGGCGTGACGAAGAGCACTGCCAGGGGAGCCATTAAGCCCTGGTTTAGAAACGAACATAAGGTGTACTGGGCAGACTGTCCAGGGCTCAGACATGGGAAGTCAGTAATTGAGGAACACAGTTCAAAGAAAGCCGTGGAGCTGATAAATCTTATCAGAGGACGGCTCAGGAACATAGCAGGATTCTTGACGGTACACATGGCTGTCAAGAAACACCTGCATAAAATGGGGCGGTTCGAGAGAGACCTGCAGACTCTACGGCAATGGGAAAGAATCATGCCAGCACATCTTGTGCGAGTCTAAAGCTCTGGACCGCAAAAGACAACTGATCTACGGTCAGCCTAGACCGGAGTCAGAGCGATATAAAGCTTCACTCTACCAATTACTGTGCAGACTAGTTCAAAGCACAGTGATTTTAAAATGGGTTGAGTAGAAAAGACTAAGGGCATGCACAATAAGCCAGAGGCTGCACTGCTATCGGGGCGGCAAAGACGCGGACGAGCCCTAAGGGAGAAAAAAATCAGAATATCCAGTATATTTGGCCACGCCATTGATGTACTTTAATTGTATACTATATGTCTTTTTGCGTAAGGGAAAATTTATCAATCTATTTACTAAGAAATTTAAACCAGCCAAATTCACAGTCGATGCAATAAAATTCACTCAGGAATTAAAAGTTAACAGTAAACTTCATTTTCTAGATGTACTAGTTATTAAAAATGATGACTCTCTTGAATTCGATGTCCACAGGAAGGAAACTACTACTCTAAGTTACATTACAAATGACTCACATCATACTTTTTCACAAAAAAACGGCCGGTTTAAATTCCTTAGTACATAAATTGATAAATATTCCCTTAAGTAAAGTAGATACACAGAGTGTCCTGAAATTGTTAGCAAAAAATTCAGTGGGTTATTCTACTCAGAGAATTAATGCTCCTAGTTCCTATAACAGTTTTTCGAAAACTCGAAAATAACGGAGTTATAGGGTGTCAAAAAAATATTTTTTTCAAATTTTTGTCGATGACTTTTTTTGTGTCGTGAATCGATTCTTTTAAAATTTGGTGCACACGTATATAATATCACTCTGTATTTATGTTGCAAATTTGACATGGATCTATCTAAATATAAACGCCGTGGCTGCTCTTGACCAACTAATAAGGACTCACAACTTTTTTGCTTGAATCTTTATCTCAAATCTAACAATACACGATTGAAGGAAATTATAAAATCTTAAAAAAAGGTCATTTTGTTGCATCACGATAAAACTAACTGTTTTCGAGAAAAACGTTCTTAAAAATTTACTGGTATGATTGAATACGAAATCACCTAATCTCATTTTCAATATTAACGGAGCGTGCTTTGAAAACATTATCTGTTAACAAGATCATATGGCATTAGTTTTGACAGATAATAGTTTGTTGTCATTTTACTTGCAGAATAGTTGAGATTCATTATAAAATATGATGAATAATAATTATTATTCTTACGTTGAACTACCTGACATGCATTATTATTATGGTATAGCTGGCGGAAATGCCCTTGCTGCAAGATGTTTGTATGCTGAGGCATTTATGACGCCGCCGCGCTTCCTTTTATACCAGATGACAAATGCTCAAACAATTCCTGACCTATCAACAAATCTAATTTGTCATTGGCATAAGCTAAGTTACCGGGAAGTTAGAGGGCCGCCAGCTTTTATACAGTGGAGATGGGCGTGGGTTAAAATAAGATCTTAATTAGGGGCGCCACTTGATTGTTTAACCTCCACTCCCGGATATTCTAACAAGATGTTCACAAAATATGCTTCCTTGCCCAGATCCAACACAACCAAGAATTCTTGGATCACACTGGCAACTATAGCCAACCACAATCGAGCACAGGAAGCTACAAGGATCTATAACTATGATCACACAAATTAAATTTCGGAACGGTATGGTCTCATAGACCCACAAATAAAGATAACGGTACTGGTCCAATCTATCAACAGTCCTGAAAAAGAAAACACAAACACCAAACCAAAACACCTAAAATATGATAAAATACGGGCTTTTATTAAGCTTCTTTGGCATACAAGAATTTATTAAAAGTTGTTTTAAAATTCTGATCTAAATTAATAAAAATAAAAATATAAAGTCTCTATAATATCACAAAAATGGCTTATTACCAAATACTCAAGATCTTTACGGACTATTTATGAAGGTACTACAAATATAGTTGTTCTACGGAAAATTCCACTTTTCGTGCACGCAAAGCTCACAAATCATTTTCCCCAAATATTACTTAATTACACGATAATTACAGTAAGTGGCCTGATTAAAGATCAAGTCCCAAAAAGTAATCAATAAGCTGGTCTAATGCTAACAGTAAATGATAACTAATGGTACTCTCAAAAGTGAAGCAATTATATTAATAGTGGTCTTATAAAAATCTGTACCATATCTAGTGAAGTTAAAATAAAATAAATTCGATTTGATTTTAATAAATTTAACACAGATGAATATTTAAAAATGTACCTTATCAAGATTGTCTCTTATCACTTTATACGTTATCACAAAACGGAAAATTCTTACTTAAATTCCTGGACTTCTAGGCCGTCTAATTACCATCAATTTCCAAACCAAACCAAGGCCTCTAGGAATACGGGACTGCAACCACGGGAATGATGCAAAAACGGTACGGCAATGCGACGACGATAGGGAAGACCTTCTTACTGAGATCCTAATTCCTTTCTCCATTTAATTCGACAGCCATATATCTTGTTCGGTACATAAAAATTCGCTAATCCACTCCAAATTTACGGTACGTGAATTTACCAAAGATATCGCCCAATACAATAATGTCTGCCTACCACAAGGCTATTCGGCACACAAAAATCGCCCTACACAGAGACTTCATCGGTACGAGAAATCCAGCCGATACTTGGAATTCTTCCAGTCGGTACAAAAACTACTCTAGTCGGTACTTGGAAAATCCAGCCGGTACAAGGTATACTTCCTCCGGTACAAGGTCCCTAAAAACAACAAGTAACGGGATGCTAAAGGTGTTACAGTTAAGAGAGAGGATGATTTCTTACCTCCAGAGAGGGAAACGAAATTCCACAACGGGATACGATAAATGTGGTCCTTAAATCCCCTAAACGGGTCTCTCCACAGCCTTCGGCACTAAATCCGTACATTACGACATCACCAGAAAGACTGCAGATTAAATTCTGAGAGCAACAAAACCCACAAGGGAGGATACTTAATATCCAAAACTTGCTCCTCAGACGGAACCACGTGTTAACTCCACAAATTACCAACGAAATCTCTCTCTCGAAACTTTCAGCGCATTCATATCTCCGACTCGAAAACACAGGTGCTGCCACATCCTTCGCTCTCTCTCGCATCACATACGTCTCCAGCCATCTATCCTCTTCAACATGCGGACCCTTTCCGAACTACGGCCACGGCCACGCAAGCGTGCAAGCCGGCCCGATATACCAGGGGTAATACAAACATAAATAATTTACGAAAGATCTAAATTCGATTCATTATACGAGGGATATCCAGAAGAATTAACCACAGTTGTCGCCAATAATTCTTTTTACAACGCAGGGGAGGAACCACAATTACGTCCAAATTAGCTTAGATGTTTAGCTATCCAATTTATACCGTTACACATTTCCAAATAGAAGGGTACCACAATCCCGTGGCTAAATATAACGGATATTCGGATTGCTTAGTGGAAAAATTAATTAATACACACAGAAGAAGAAATTGTTAGCGGAACGCACGACATTCAGGAAAGATAAAATAGAGAAAAAAATTGTTTGCCTACCTCGAGAGCATTTTTAAGAAAGCCGATTTGCAGCTAACTTTTTCGACAAAAAATAATTTACTAAATTTGTTAGGTCATACGCAAGATAAAGATAAAGCCACTGAAATGTCGGGTGTCTATCAGATGTGTTGTAAAGATTGCAATTTTAAATACGTTGGGCAGACTAAGAGAACCATTGAGACTAGCCTTCGTGGACATCTGGCACATTTGAGATACGGTAGTGTAGGCAAGTCATGCGTGGCAAAACATATTCGGGATAATAACCACCACATTGATAAAGAAAATCAGAAACTTATTAGACAGCCAGTAAAGCTCGATGCGTATGAAAGTATTTGTATTTCTAGGGCAATAAAAAACAATAGCTCCTTAAATCGAGCTCCGCCACTAGTCTGCAGTCCTCTCTTTGCGCTCTGTCTTTAAAGCAGATAAACATTCCGAAACCTGTCAGGTACAGTGATAAACAAAGTTCAAAAACCTCGTCCGGCAATTAAAATACTGTACACAGAAAAATTGGCTTCGATTTAATCGCCCTCTCGGTGTCGTTCTTTACCTATCAATATAAAAGATGGTGTTTTAGTAGAAGGTAGCTGGAATTTTTCAACCTGTTATGACGCTAACTTTGTTGGTGAAACGTTAGGTTAGGCCTTTAAAAAGAGGTGTTGTGGTGATTTGGGTTCTCCAAGTGTACTTATCAGTGCTGACCACAAGTTCCAATCTTTACTTATTGGCACCTTTAAGCTTTATCATTTTTTACAATACTTGTCAAAGTGAGTATTGATGTTAATTATTCTTCAGAAATAATCAGATTTTGATAAAACACTTTCCCTTACTGTATTAAAATAAACCGAGACGTTATATTATGTTTACTCATTAATTTCATCCAAACAATTTGTTTCAGGAGAGAGGTAAGTGTTCTCCACCTTGACACTCCGTCCTTCAGAGCGAACGTAAATTCTTGCGTTCCTGCAATCTTGGATACATTACAAGTTTTTATTTTCCTTCCAAAAAGGGATTGAACAAAACTTTCAGCTAGTCAGACAGAATTTCTATCTAGGATGGCTGATTAGTTATAGTTGAAGAAACATTTTTAAAGCTGACAAAAAATGGAATATCAGAAAATCAATGGCAAATTCCAATTTCCTCTGCATATTACTTTATTTCTCAACAACAAAAAAGAGGAGAAAACCACCCAATAAATGTCATTTAACATAATAAATAGGCTCAAATTCAAACCGACATTCTGAATAAAACATCTTTGTTCAGAAGTTTGATAAACACGTCAAAGAAGTTACGTTTTGAATGGCAACTGATTGCGGATTACACGCTACGTTGTATACTTTTGTAAAAAAAGAGACTTTCAATTTGTTTCCTTATTTAGAATAGAGTGAAAAGGAGGAAAGGAAGCTTATTTATTCACATCCATTTTCGCAAGATGCATAGTCTCAAAGGATAAAAAAATCCGGTCCGGCGCGACCCCTGGGCATTCAGTAGAGATTGGCCCGGTATATCTCAGGTCTCGCCGTCTTATTCTTCTTCTTCCAGTTATACGAACCTCACCGGATCTAGCCCGTTAGCGCTAGTATTCGAACCTGCAGTCAGCTAGTAGATAACTGACCTAGCTTTTTCGGTCCTACATAAAGTAGGAAATAGAGATAGCGGATCTAATGCCCTGACGGACTGAATTGATACACATGCGCTCATATCTAAAGTCAATCAGCGATCTGGGTAAGAAATAAACTCTTATCGGCTAAATAGTTTGGTGGATGTAATTTTGGGGATGCTATTTATATTTTAAAAGAGATATTACACCAAAGCCATATGTTCATATTTCATACATTTGTTATAGCAAGAGCTTGTACATAATATAAGTGTTTGGTGTTAATATTCTTTAGTGAGTTTTTGTAAAAAAAACACTTTTGTGACTTCAAAAAATTATTTAAAATAAGAGGAAACTAAGGCCACTAGACCACATACCAAAAGTTAGTTTCAAGTTATACAGGGTGTGCCAATTAAAACTTCCCACTTGGAAAATATCGAAATTAAAAGAAAAGAAGAAAAAAGTCTGGACGCAGCAAGTGCGTTACGGAAGTGAATTTTCATAAAAATGCGTGCGTAACGTACTCTTAAATTATAAATGGCGCCCTATGTTAAGTGACACATCATTTTAAGGCTTTCTCAATTATGCTCACGATAACAATTTGTGAAAGTGGTTTATACAATTGCTTAAAAAGTGAAAATAATTCATTTGTTCTACAAGAATTCTACTGTGCTTAACAGGCAGCATACATGTTTGGTGCTCGTCGTCCTGAGAAAAACACTTTGCATCTGTACATTGTAACGCTTGTGTTTCGTTACCACTTTAAATATCCAGAATGGAACCGTAAGAGACCTAATTAATGGCCAACAATCCAATATCTGTAAGGCAATTCGTGTTTTGATTTCAAATTTATTTTTATGAAAGGTCGCTAAATCTTCAAGTACCGTAAACACCTTTACTGCGTTTCTAATTTGTATGTTAAAATTCATTATATGTTTGCCATGGAAAACTACCTTGCATTATTACTGAACAAATATTTCCAGGAACGAAATAGGCATTTAAAATATACGTTAGAATGTTCGAGGACAAATAATTATTTATCTGGAAATTTCCATAATCGGTGACGTAAGCCAACGACAGTTTAAAAACATTTGCGTGCAGGCAGGGAAATTGGCTGCAACGCCACCGAGGGAGGTCTCGCTAGATAAATGGAGCCCAAACAATGGCCCATTATAATACAATGTCGCCTTCCCACGGTAAGAACCGCTGAGTCAGCCGCCGTCTGAACGGAGCCAAGAACTTGCAGTTCCAAAGTGCAAGTAGAACGGAATATCACTGTGAGAATCAACATCAGCAGATTCCTTGTGATCCAGAGACAATAGTGCCACGCCTGGAGGAAAGACTATAAAGAGGCTAATCACAGTGGGAGAACCGTTCATTCTTGTTCCGAGTTAGTCCTTCGCACACCGAGTGCTGAGACTATAGATCACATGTAGGTTGATCGTCTTACTTTTAGTATTATATATTATTCATGTTTTTTTGTAACTAAGTAATTAAGTATTGATTGTTCAAAGTATTAAATAAATTGTTTTAAAAATTCAAACGTCTTAACCGTGAAGTTAAGTGGCGCAATCGTTAGTATTGGTTAGAAAACCGAAAGCATATCGATTTTTAAGCGTATCGACGCCTAATAACCAATTCGAGCCAAGCAGAGCCAAGTTAAAACAGAAGTAGTGGCCAAGCAGAGTCAAATGGAAGCAGCAACCATCGTATTATGGTAAGTTTACTGCTATCCCATTTTACACTTCCAATTTTTTATATGTGTTGTATTGTAACGTTATAATATGTCTGATTCAGAGGAAGAATCACAAAGTGTATGTAACATAGAGTATAGATTTAGATCAATCAGCATTAGCGACAATAACATAACAGTAAATCATTCTAATATTAATAAGAGTAGTAACAGTAGCAATATGACAGACCAATTCAAAGAATTTTTCTTAAAAGCTATTCCCGAGTTCGACGGGCAACCAGCCAACGTAGGCAACTTTTTAAAAGCATGTGACTTGGTCATGAACCAGTTCTACGTGCCAAATGAGAATCTGTATATGAATCACTTCTTGCTAAATTATGTTCAAACTAAACTAACGGGAACAGCCCGGCTTATAGTAAATACAAAGATAATTAATACGTGGGCAGACCTGAGAGAGGCCATTGTTCAGAATTTCAGTGACCAAAGAGATAGTCATAGTTTATTAGCGGAGATGTTAACCTTGAAACAGCGTAATGCTGAAGACGCACTGTCGTTCGCGAACAGATGCCGTCATATAGAGCAATTGCTCATCTCGAGTTTAATAGCCAACGAGCCAAATGAAGGCGTGCGATTAATTAAGAAAGATATATACCAGAATCAAACATTAAAAGCGTTCTTAGGAGGATTACGCAATCCGTTAGGGCTCGTCTTGCGTAGTCAAGGACCCACGAGCATAGAACAAGCTTTGAAATTCGTATTCGCAGAGGAAAATTTCGATTATAGAGATAAAACAATAAATAAGAATTTCAGTAATAGTAATAAATTAGAAGGACAAAACCGTACGTTCTTTCAGAGACAAAATAACCCACCTTTTCAGAATGTACAATTTCAGAGACCTTTCCAAAATAACTTTAGACCATTTCAACAACATAATAATCAAAACAATCACACAAATTCCCAGCCTAGACAAAATCAACACTTTGTACCAAGGCAAAATTTTTCGAGTCAATTTAGGAGACCCAACTTCAATAATCAACCGGGCCGACCCAATGTAAATCATAATGCTAACAGAAATTATCACGAACCAATGGAAGTAGATAGTTCTAATACTAGACTGTCACTAACGCAGCCAAGCAGAGCAGCTCAATTAAATAACATAGAATTTAATGATAATCACATAAATGAAACAAATTACGATTTGAATTACGTCAACGAAGAATTAAATTACGAAAATTCGCCAGCGGACGAATACGATAGTCAACAACAAAATTTTCAGATAGCAGACACGTATACGGACAACCGGTAGTACATATTAACCATATAGATATGCCAACAAATAAATTAATTAACGAGGGCAGTGATAGTAGTTATAATTGTAAGAAAGGAATGAATGACCATAGAATTAAACTAAACTTGAACTTGAATAAGGACGCAAGCGACATGAAGCATAGGCAGTCGATGGATTTCGCTGATGAGTCAAAATCCAAGCCGAACGTGCAACAGAACAATAACAGTATTATGAAGTATGTGAATTCCTGGCTCACCGGTGGTAATATAATAAGGAGATCAAACAAAAGTCCACAGAGCAGTTTAAATTAAGTTCCCACTACAAACGAACATTGTAACGAGGAAACTGATCTTAATAGGTTATATAATATATACGACGTCCACACAAAAAGTAAAAATCAATTAAAATCTAGTACTAAATTAATTAAGCAGCCGGATAGAGCACTAGGTAGAAATAAATTAGTTATTGAAAAACCAGAGGAAGATGAACCTTTAGGTCAACATGATAATACGGGGCTAAAAACGGTAAAACAGGTAGTAAGGGAAACAAACCCTAAAGCGGAAAACTCTAATGTTAATAATAAACAAATTTTTGCCATAAATAAAAATAGTACTGAAACAAACCCCATAAAAATCCAAAAGTCCAATATGACTAATAATTCTAAAACAAAACTACCCATATTGAAAAAATTACAATCGGCATCAGATATTCGGCTACAAATTATGCTTGCTCATGAAACTAAACGCCGACATCGCTCATTTAATGAAACTTGTGAACAGATGCAAAACAAATTCGCTTTTCCCCAGATGAGACAGAAAATTGAAAATTATATTAAAACCTGTGAATATTGTAACAAAAAAGATTACAATGTATTTAAATTAAATAAACTAAATAAGCAATCAACTTATATTACCTAAGTGAGGTAAAACGGGAAAATCGGATAAATGACATACATGACTTGACACAATTACCTAAAGACTACAAACAAATAAAACGACACTAAGCAGACACCGTTACATTCAGGACAAATATATACAGGCGACTAAGATGAGGAAAAAACACACTTATTGTAACAAATACCTAAAATATACCAGTAGATAAACATTAAATAAAAATTATATTCAGGACCGCACTCAACAAATTTTAAATTGAATAACTAAGCTGATGATTAATATCGTCGTAAAGAAAAACTACATATAGGCGTATGTAATAAATCTTATCATTATCACCTTGTCAAAAGTAGAATCCCTAACGAAACCATTCCTTACGTAATTAGAAAACATTTTAGAAAGATAATTCACCGATACACCACTGGGTATGGCACACAGATTTAAAATCAGATAGTTTAAAAAAAAATACTGACAAACCAATCAGTCAGACGGGACAAAAGGAATTATATATGTGCAAATTTTAATTTAAATAAACCAGATCAAATAGAGACTTTTAGAAAAGAATATTGGTTACCACAAAGGAAATATTATGGAATTTTTTTTGTAAATGGACAAGATTACGAACTGGTAAGTTCGGCTATCAACAAAAACTTTAATAACGTAGAATCACCCAAATTTTACAGATGTATGAAATATACGTAATAGATTAACCATCTAAAAATATAATAACATTAATAACAATGAAAAAAAAATATTATAAATATTCATATCAAAATGTTAGACAAAGTCATGTCTAAGCTTCTTCGCAACTCTATTAAGAAAACACTAGTAACAAAACGACCGTAAGACACTTTAAAGGATTTTCACAGCCCAATTATCGACCATTCGAAAAAAAAAAAAGAAATCCATATAATTAAGACCATACTGTATATCTGATCATAAACAGACGATGCAGTCGTAAAGCCACTAACAAAAGGCTTAAAGTAAACTTATGAATAAACGTTAACGACAGGAACTACATTGGTGCCTTTAATTCATGTAAAGACATTCTAATGCATTCACCTGTGTTAAAACACCCGACTTTTCCAAATAAACATTATATTAACAACAAAATCGAGGTACAACAAAGATAAGAAAGAATTACCAGGCAGCGTAGGGGCTACCCGAGACTCATTTAAATTTAAACAATATAATAACCCAGCAGTATTTCATACGTAATGAAGAACTTGAGACAATTAATCACGTACTAAATAATAACCAAGCTTATAATGTAAGAGATAGGCCATTCAGCAGATTAAATAAACAATATGCATCGGAAACCAGATATAGCCACAGGAGAAGTCCGTTTGCATCAGTAGTTATAAAAAATAATAATTCGAGTACAACTCATATTAATAATTTAAACACTTACGATACGGGGCGTAATCAAAAACGGATTAATAATGAGAATGTCTTAATTGAACAAATAGATACAGGAGAATTAAATGACGAGGAAAAACAATTGTTATTTAGTTTATTATCAGAATATCAGGACATATTTTTAAATAAAAACGAACCATTGACGCACACAAATGCGATAAAACATAAAATAAGGACAACAGACGACATACCTGTCCATTCTAAATTATATAGATACCCGTACGTACATAAACCGGAAGTAGACAGACTGACACAGACAATTTAAATAGCAAGCTTAATTCTTAAATGAATTAACGCACGTAACGATTAACGTAATTATAAGACCGTTTCAAGTAATCCTAGTATTAATAAATTACATAATCAGCTAGAAATAAGGTAAGGTAACGAATCAATCATTTAGGAATAAACTCCCAATAAATTAAATAAGAGCTAATAAATATCCACCAGTAGTTAACAATAACAAATTACAATGCTGCATAGCGAAATATCATGATAAGTGAATTTTACTGCAGCAAGCAGGGATAATACATTTTACAGGAGTTTTCCAAATAACAATATTAGTAATAGACAAAAAACGTGGCTTAATAAACGGACTAGGTTCTATATTTAAGTCAATCACTGGGAATCTCGATTCACAGGATGGGGAACGCATTCAGCAAGCATTAGAAGTCTTAACGACAGACCAAAATAAAATTCATGAACTTTTAGGTCCAAAAAATTCGATCAGACTCGAGGCAATCTCGAATTTAATAGAACGATAGTAGGATTGAGTCATAACCAAGGCACGATAGTAAATAGGATAAATAATAATAATAATAATAATAATAATAATAATAATAATAATAATAATAATAACAATTATTACACAATATTCAAGAAATAGCATTAACAACAGAAAATGCCATAACTTTTGCAAAATTAGGAATCTTTCACACATCCATACTAAAACCAACATTTATAATAAAAGAAATCAATAAAATCCAAAATTATGCAACTAATGCTAAAGTAATAACAACCACTGATCTAAATCTATACGAAAAAGTCTTTAAAATAAAAGCCGTCCAAAACAATTTCAAAATTATATTTCAAATAGAAATACCTCTGGTAGATAAATCAGAATATGATTATTATCAATTATATACATTACCTGTCCCTAGAAAGACACACCTTTTTACCATGATACTTCCTAGAACCAAATACCTTATCCTAAGCAGTAAACAATATGCCTATCGTAATGAAGAATGTCAAAATTTAAAGAACCAAATATATTTTTGCAAAGACGACAATCCAACAACCATGAATGATCAAAACCCATGTGAAATAAAGCTAATAAAATTTCAAAAACCTATTAACAATTGTAATCAAGAAGTAATCAAAATTAATAGAACCACAGTTTCGAGATATGGAACCAGTCAGTATATAGTTATAGCACCCGAAGAAACTAACGCCAGAATAACTTGCAAGGAACAGGAGTGGACCAACATCATCAAGGGTACAAAATTAATCAACCTGCAACCAAATTGCCAATTAACTATAGGCAACAAAAATTACAAGACCGGCCCAGCAACAGCAGAAACACAACAACTATTCAACCTGCCTACACTAGAACCCCCCATTCAAGAAGATCAACCAAATCCAGGACCAGTACCCGAAATATCATTAGAAAACGTACAGCTACACAACATCAATCAAATCCAACACCAACTTCAAAAAATTAAACAAAATATACCAGGACCTATAACAATACCAATCCATCACCTGAGTATATGGACAATATTACTGTACATAGCTGTCTTAATAACCATCACAACGATAGCCGTCCGAATGGGGTTGAAGAAACGAAGAACCCGCAAGGAAGATAAAGGAACAAAAACAGGAACCACCGAGTCCGGATTTCCGTTGAAAATCCGGAACGAACCATAGCTTCGTCTTCAAAAAGGGGAGGAGATAAATGGAGCCCAAACAATGGCCCATTATAATACAATGTCGCCTTCCCACGGTAAGAACCGCTGAGTCAGCCGCCGTCTGAACGGAGCCAAGAACTTGCAGTTCCAAAGTGCAAGTAGAACGGAATATCACTGTGAGAATCAACATCAGCAGATTCCTTGTGATCCAGAGACAATAGTGCCACGCCTGGAGGAAAGACTATAAAGAGGCTAATCACAGTGGGAGAACCGTTCATTCTTGTTCCGAGTTAGTCCTTCGCACACCGAGTGCTGAGACTATAGATCACATGTAGGTTGATCGTCTTACTTTTAGTATTATATATTATTCATGTTTTTTTGTAACTAAGTAATTAAGTATTGATTGTTCAAAGTATTAAATAAATTGTTTTAAAAATTCAAACGTCTTAACCGTGAAGTTAAGTCGCTTTATCTCATTCGAAGAACGGAGGCTAGAAAGAGCAAGCGCACGGCTTGTAATGGTCAGAATTCAAGATGTTTCGTGCAGCGTCAAAACATTCGCCGAAGGAAAGTCTCTGCTGTGCCGTCTTAGCGTCAACACGTCAGCTCCAGTGGCTGTTGAATTATCTTAAAAGGAGGTAGTAATGTTCTTTCCGTTATCTGTACAACTTAATAATTATTGTCAGTGATTATTTAAAGTAACTTAAATGATCTTAAAGTTTAAATAAACAAAGAATTCAGCCTAAAAATGGGATCTAAGTTGTGTTTCTCTGTATCGAATTGTAGATTTCTTGTTGTGGTTAGAAATAATTCTTGGTTATTATCGTACCTTAAGCCAATTGGTAGTGAATTTTGCTGAAGCAAATTCACGTTTCAACTGCGATTCGCAAAGTTTCCGTCAAGCATCGACATAGTTGTCAAATGGTCGGGTGATATGGGATTAGTAACACCCACCGGCCTAATAATCTCTGCTGGGAAGTCCCGGTCATTTTTCCCAAATTTTCCGCTCATGTTGGAATCTGAAATCTGTGTCAGGCACTCATAATTGATGCCACCTGGAGAGCATCTTCACAGGATCACTAAGTAACATTTGCACCGAAAGATTGGTGAGTCTGAACAAACTGTTTTGTCTGAATCAGCAGAACTTTCAGGGCGAAGTTTAATCACACATCTGAAGTTCCAGTAACCCGAACTTTCAAAACCACGTGATCAAGTTGGAATTTAAACACTATGTCAGAGAATTGCTGACCGCACGAGTAAATATTCCCTGTTTAATCTCTAAGATTTTGTCGATTTTGTTGTAAATTTAAACACACAGTTTTTTAGTAATTTCTTTTAAATTGTAATTAGCAAATGTTGTCCGTAAAATATCTAACCTATATATTCTCTTTAATATTTTTTAGTTTTCATAATTAATATAGAAATTTTACGTAAGGAAATACTGTTGAATTTTCCTTTCTTTGGAGCTTCACTCAGCAACTGGCCAGTAAATTCACTAAAGCACTTAGCAATTGATTGACAAACGTCAAATAATTTATCTAATCATTTGTGTTTATTTTGAGCAATACCCTAAGAAATCAACAGTAACATTTTAGTACTATGTAACTATCTTTATCTTATTATTTTGACACATGTATGTAAATTAATAATTTCTTGCTTTTGAAACTCTTGCTGTTTATCTAATTGTCATTTGTGTGCAATTAATGTTTATTTGAGATTTACCAACCATTTCATTTTTGTTTCATTTTGTTTGCCATTTCAAATTTAATTTTTATGAATAAATTTATATATTTTGTTATAATGAAATATCTGTTTAATTGAAGAGAAATCCCTCCCCAACTTCTCATTTATGTTGGCCTCAGCATAAACAAATTATTCTTACTAACTACTCTCTAGATATCTAAATTTATATGTTATCTAGCACTAGTCTTGAGAGCCCACAAATATAGGACTCTGAGCAGTGCGAAGAAAGCAAAGGAAGAGAACGTGAGTATCAAACTATATTCAGATCTGTCAGCCCCCTAAAAAGTGCTGCTAATCTTAATGAATTTGATAATCTGTTAGATAGCTACTTTAGGGTAGGGTGTTATAGGTAATTGTGACCTCACCATAGAGCAGAGCTGTTTCCATCTGAGGTCAATCACATATACCACAGTTCTCGTTTTGTTAAGATTTTCTCTTTGAAGGAGGTAACAACGTCCTGGATTTAAGGCATACATTTTTGGAAACTGGATCGGTTGCAAACATAAGACATCAACGCGAGCAGGTTGTACGTAGTGAGAGTAGGCAGGTAGCTGTCCTGGATCGTATAGCAATGGAACCAAATTTTAGTCGCAGGAAACTTCCAAGTACTTTAAATTTTTCTGCAGCTGGTTGCGGCCGAATCTAAAAAAGTAATAAGTACCGCCTATACAAAACTAATTAGATACAGGGACTTAATGAACACGATCCTGATCTTCGCATGCAGTTTTGTGAAGAAATGAGTGATGGAGCCAGAAAGAATTCAACCTTTATGTAATTAATCAGTGTTTCCGATGAATGTACTGGATAGCTAAGTCAACCGCCATAATTTCCTCTACTGGAGTGATGAAAATCCAATAGTTTTTCGTAAAATTCATAGGCAGCAATCGGGGAAATTAAATGGTTGTGGGAGACTACATCATAGGGGCTCTTTTCCTACCAAGAAATCTGAATGGAGACCTGTATCTGGATCTACTGAAAACCCGTATATACCCGCTTATTGTGGAAGTATTGGAAAATGACACAACCTTGGCTGAATATGAGGTGTGTTTCAGCTAGATGGTGCTCCACCACACCACGTCGCAGTTGTGCGTGTTTTTATTAGGCACAACATTCCTTATCATTGAAAAGGATGCAGAGGTTCAATTGAGTGGCCTTCCAGATCATCAGATTTAACAGTCTTAGCCTGTTTTCTAGGGACACTTGAAGTCTAAACTTTATACACGACCAAATTCACTTGAGAAGGTTCGTCAGCGAATTGTTGACATACGTCATTAGAAAACGCGCTAAATGCTGCGCAATGTTCGTTCGTAAGTGGAGCAAGGGGTTAAATATTTTATAGAATTGAGGGGAAAACAACTTAATTAAACAACATTCTTTCATTCACTGATATTTTGTCTTATTCTTTAATTGATGATTTTATTGCCATATCCAAACCAAAATTAAAAAAGCGCTGGACGCAGGAAGTGCGTTATGGTAGTCAATTTTCAAGAATAATATTTAATGTAATAGTGATTTAGCATTATATTAAAAGTTTTAAAAATTACTTTATTTAATAAGGAATCTACAAAAATAGTGCTGCAAATTGAATTATAACTTCCACATAGCTGTGATAATCTACTCTTTCTATAAATACATCTCGTGAAACGAATTTAGCGTCCATGGCTTCACTACAAAGAAAATATTCATATTCATATACTCATAAAATTCTGAAACGTTATATTACTCGAGTTTTAATTTAAAAAAAAAAGTTAATTTCGGCCATATCACCCCTCATTTATCCCCTACTCCCTGAAGCGATATTACCTAAAAACAATTCGGGGCGTTTCTTTGTTGATTGTGTAACCTCCTTCAAAGACAAACAAGAACCGTGGTATATTGTGTTTGACCTCAGGTGGACATAGATCTGCTCAATAGTGAGGTTACGATTGCCTGTAAGACCCTACCCTAAAATATCTATCTATCAGATTATCATATTTAGTAAGATTAGCAATACTTTTAGGAGGTTGACAGATCTGGATGTAGTTTGTTACGTTCTTTTCCTTTGTTTGTTTCGCAGTGCCTGGAGTCCTATATTTGTGGGCGCCTCAAACTAGTGCCAGGTTATATAGAAATTTAAATATCTAGATAATCGTTAGTTAGAATTAATTGTTTGCGCTGACGCCAAAAGGAAGGAGATATTAGGGAGGAATTTCTCTTCAATCAAACAGATGTGTTAATGTAACAAAGTATTAAATTTATTCATATAAATTAAATTTGGAATAGCGAACAAAATGAAATAAAAATGGTTGGTAAATACACATTAATTGCACACAAATAGAAATCAAATAAGTAGCAAGAACTTTAAGAAAAAGAAATGATCAGTTCACATACATATGAGAAAACAATAAGATAAAGATGGTTGCATGTTACTAAAATATTCATGTTAGCCACTTGAGGTTTATATATAAAATAAAATGCTGTATTCTACAGCTCAAAAGCAAACACAAATTACTAGGTAAATCACTTGACGTTTGTCAATCAATTTGATTAATTTTTCAGTTAGTTAACTGGCCAGTTTTTTTTTGAGTGAGGCTCCATTTAAAAAATATATATTCCTATGTGAAATTTGTAGATTAATTATTGAGAATGAAAGATAGTAAAAAAATATACAAGTTAGATATTTTACAAAGAAAATTTGCTAATTACAATTTTAATAACTATGTGTTTAAATTTACAAAATTGACAAAATTCTGAAGATTAAACAGGAAATTTACAGTTATTCTGACAGCACCTCCCTGACACTGTTTTGCGTTATTTTGACAGTTATTATAAGACTTTATATATCTGATTGCTGCATGAAGAATTCTGCTGGTTCAGAGAAAATTTTTATATAGACTCACCAAGTCTTCCTGCATTGAGTTACCTGATGACCATATGAAGATGCTTTCCAAGTGGGATCAACTATGAGTGCCTGACACAGGTTCACAGACTCCAATAAGAGAGGAGAGGCTGGAGATAATGAGTGGTACTTCCCATTAGCGATTATTGGGCCGGTGGATATTATTGCTCCAATATTAGGAGACCATTTGACCCCTATATCGATATTCTGAATTCACTTGACGAAAACTTTGCAAATCGCAATTTAAAACGTGCATTGGCCCAAGTGAAGTTTACTGCCAATTGACTCAAACTTCGGTAATAATCAGGAACTCTTTCTGATTAAGGTAAGAAATGTAACAGGTCGGAACAAATAATCACAACTTAACTCGCGTTTCTATGCTACATACGATGTTTATTTAAACTCACAAACCGTTTAAATTACTTTAAACAATCACTGACAATTATTATTAGGTAGTACAGATAACAGAAAGACTATTATCACCCCTTTTTAAGATAATTTTTAGCCACCGCAACTAAAGGGTGTTTACTCGATAAGCGCCAGGCTGTGACTCTCTCGAGCTAACGTCTGTTTCCGTTGAGATTCAAATTCTCTACTCCTCACCACATACGCCCCTCGCCTATAGTTCAGGGTTTCAAGGTTAATTTTATGACAGAAGTTGCAGATATGGTCTCGACTCCCCTTTAACATTGAAAATGGACTGGTACCTTTAAGGCTCTTTTAACAAGATGAACTAATAATTGGTTCTGGAACATTCTCAACGGATATTTTGTTTACTTAAACGCCCTTTTAGGAAAATGCGACACATCATTTATTGACAAAGCCAAATTGCATTTTTAGATCCTTGAATCTTTAACGTGCTTTCCCATCCTGCAGTAAAGGGGTTTACGGTAATTGAAGAATTAGCGACTTTTCATAAAAGAAATTTTGAAATTAAAACATGAATTTCCTTACAGATATTGGATCGTCGGCTATTAATTCACTCTCTTACCGGTTTATTTTGAATATTTAAGGTAGTAACGAAACGCAATCGTTACAAGTATTAATTGGATACCAAATTTGTAGAGATCTCAATTCGTTCAGGCAGACAGACCGACAGCCAAAAATTTTTTTTTCAGTATCAAGTTTTCTATGTTTTGAGACATTTTACGCAAAAAATTTCAAAAATTCTATCACCGATATTTCACCCCCACACATTTAACCCCTAATTTAATTTCAGCACAGAATACCAGATGTTTAATTGAGAGTTTTCTAGTAAATAAACCCTAAAACGTTATATTACTCAAATTTCGACGAAAAAATATCAATTTTCACCAAATCACCCCCATTCATCCGCTACCCCCTGAAGCGATTTTACCCAAAAACCATCCGAACCGTTCATTTGTCGGGCGCTCATTGTGTGGCGAATTTGAAGATGATATCTGAATTCGTTCGAAAGTTATTGCGCCTACTAAGTGACAGACATACATACCGACAGACCGACCGACCGACTTACCCAGACCTACCCAGGAAAAAAATTCGTTCCAGAATGAAGAAAACTTTATTCAAATGTTTTAAGGCTTTTTACCCCGTTTTAGCAAAAAGAGAATCGACATTTCTGTCACCGATATTACACCCCTACAAATTCAACCCCTAATTTAATTTGAGCACAGAATACCAGGTGTTTTATGAAACTGAAAGTTTTCTAATAAATCCAAAAACGTTATATTACTCGAGTTTTAACGAAAAACCTTCAATTTTCACCAAATTACGCCTCATTCCTCCCCTACCCACTGAAGCGATTTTACCCGAAAACTGATAGTTTGTCGGGTGCTAACGGTGTAACAAATTTAAGGACGATATTTCAATTCGTTCTAAACTTATCGTGGCTACAAACAGACAGGCATACAGAGCGACAGACCCACAGACCGACAGACCGACAGGCCGACAGACGAACAGACCGAGAAACCGACAGACCGACAAACCGACAGACAGACAAACCGACAGACAGACAAACCGACAGACCGATAAACCAACAGACCGACAGACAAAAAAAAGTTCGTTTCAAAATCATATTTTTTATATGTTTTAACCCATTTTACGACGTTTGAGCGAAAAATTTGTTGAAATTTTTGTCGCCAGTCGATACTTCCACACGTTGTGATGATGTGGAAGTATTAAGGTAAAGAAAGGCAAACAAAAACATGATCTCTAGCATAAATATTTATACAGTAATTTGGATACGAAACTCAAACACAGAAATTCAGGAAATAGGAAATATACTCAACAAAAAAAGCACTAGAAAGCTGAACATAAAAAATTCTGTTATTCATGCATTGAGGGTGATTGGATGCACGCAGAAGGGGAAGAAGAACCGCAGGATGGAGAGGGTTTCCGCCCCCTCACTCAAATACACAGGGGGTTGTCCTTCCTCTTGTGCATGCATACAACCACCTTCAAAACATAAAGCATAAGAAAATTTTCTTGGGAGCAACCCCCAGGACAGTTACGAGACCTGGGGCGAATATGGGTGTTATGCGGGGTAGAGAGGGTTTAAAGGAGGTATTGCTGCAAAATGTGAAAAACTGGACTTTTCAAAGTCCGACTAAGTGGTTTTTAGCATTTTCCGCTCATATTTCGTCCCCGCCAAGCACCCTATTAATTCTTGATCCCTTAACTTTCTTGGGGGTTGTTTGCAACAAATTTGTCTTACGGCTTGTGCATACAAGAGGAGGTTCTAAGGATGTTTCTACTAACGTAAATTTCCAATTTGATATTGACAATTGACAAATGAGAGCTGAGCTTTACGCACGAACGTTGTTAGACTGCGTACGTGTTTGTGTTTGAGCTCAGCTCTAATTTGTCAATATCAAATTGAAAGAATAGGTTAGTAGAAACAGACGCCATTAACAAAGAAGAAGAATACGAATAATAATAATAATAATAATAATAATAATAATAATAATAATAATAATAATAATAATAATAATAATAATAATAATAATAATAATAATAATAATAAGAAGAAGACGAAGAAGAAGAAGAAGAAGAAGAAGAAGAAGAAGAAAGTTGTCGGATAGAATAAATTAGGATTGAAGCGATAAGTTAAAAAATCGTGAGAAATGGATAATTCGAAATTTGCAGGTATTAAATTATTAAATACAGCTATGGATTACGGCATTTCTTAAGTAACTGATAAAATTAAATTTTATAAAATGTTTTCTCTATTATCAGAAGTTTAAGTTGCTTATACATGAAAGGTTTAACTACATAAAATTTTTGAAGATCTGGTAAACACATTTTGACATCTTGCAATGATTGTAACTTTCATTGTTTAGGTTTTTATCTACGATTTATTTAAATAGTTTAGCACTACAGGTAATGTCATCTGTCTTTGTCCAACATTGTAGATATTGCATTACAGAATTGTAAGTGACGTCGAGGATTATTTTATTATTAATTTCGAATCACTTTATTTTTGTTTTATTAAAAGACTTGAAAATTGGTACACAACCACGTCTACTTATGCTCTTTTAACTTGTAAATTTTCGTTTCAATCACTTACACAATTTGAAAAATAGTGGGTTTTAAAAAATATTTTAAATTTTTTTGTTAAGAAAAATTGGGCGTTATGATCTGATAAACGAACTTAGCAAAATGAGGGTAATTCTCAAATTTGGTCCAAATCAGTGGAGTACTTTTGGGTTATCGGTTGGATATATATAACTGATAAAATTAAATTTTATAAAATGTTTTCTCTATTATCAGAAGTTGAAAAAATTTAAAATGCTTATACATGAAAGTTTTAACTACATAAAATTTCTGAAGATCTGGTAACTACATTTTGACATCTTGCAATGATTGTAACTTCCATTGTTTAGATTTTTATCTACGATTTATTTAAATAGTTTAGCACTACAGGTAATGTCATCTGTCTTTGTCCAACATTGTAGATATTGCATTACAGAATTGTAAGTGACGTCGAGGATTATTTTATTATTAATTTCGAATCACTTTATTTTTGTTTTATTAAAAGACTTGAAAATTGGTACACAACCACGTCTACTTATGCTCTTTTAACTTGTAAATTTTCGTTTCAATCACTTACACAATTTGAAAAATAGTGGGTTTTAAAAAATATTTTAAATTTTTTTGTTAAGAAAAATTGGGCGTTAAGATCTGATAAACCAACTTGTACAAGCCATTAGCAAAATGAGGGTAATTCTAAAATTTGTTCCAAATCAGTCGAGTACTTTTGAGTTATCGGTTGGAGATACACACACATATATATATATATATATATATATATATATATATATATATATATATATATATATATATATATATATATATATATATATATATATATATATATATATATATATATATATATATATATATATATATATATATATATATATATATATATATATATATATATATATATATATATAAACTTTTTAACTGACCCTGGATATGGGTTCCAGGGTCTAATTCTTGCTCATTTGAAGAAAAATTCCGAAAGTCTTACCATTGATACCTCTCTATTAGTGTATTTACTTAACGAAAATTCACTAAAAAGTCGAATGTTGTGAGCAAAATTTAGAAAGCTTTCAATTGAGGTGTCACTCAGCATAGGGTGTGATTTAAAATTTAAGGGTACTCTACGCTCCTGTCAAGGTTCCAAGACACCAAAACTTACGCAATTACATGTCCCCTTTAAAAACAATGTCGACATGTTTCGGATTTCTTTTTCTTTTTATTTTCTTTTTTTTTTCAATATATGAATGTTTTAATAATAACCACAGGGCTTAACGATTACGAATTCAAAATTAAACTAGGAAAATTATACTACATATTGTTTGTTTTGCTTTTCATTACTAATTTAAAAATTATTGTTGGACGCCAGATATTTCCAATACCACCTCAAAGATTAAAACTCTGGATTCAGCAAGTGCGTTATGGTAGTGAATTTTCATTAAAATGTTTTTATTCCAAATATGTGTGTTTTCTTTTTATTTAAGAAAGCAGGCACCAATTTTGGTTACCAGTATAACCTATATGGTAAAAACAATGTGCCACGTTTCATAAAAATAACTTTACTGTGTGAAAATGTACAAAAATTTCCAAAAGTAAACTTAAAGTGTTCCCGGAAAAACTCGTTTCGTGGTCAACCTTATAGGTTAATAGCAAATTAGGCTATTCAAATATGAAGCATTTGATCAAAATTCGCTACTATAACGCACTTGCTGCAACCAGAATGTCTTTTCTTACAAACATGCATTATATTTCGATGGAAAATGCAAAAATGCAATAACATAAGGCGGTTTGATTAAAAAAGAAAAAGAAAATTTGTATCACCAACGATTTATGCGCCACCCTGTGATTGTAGAAATATTTTTAAGATGTAGCCCAAGACAGTCTATAATTAATGTAAAAAGATTTTTTTCATATCTTGTAAAATAACGGATATATTGAGCTTTATTGATTTTTTACGATAATTCGCCAAAAATTATATACCATTAAATGATAAACTCTATAGCTAAGACTACTGCCAAGCATCAGAGCAAGGATCTATTTAAAATGAATTTTCTGGAAACATTTTAGTAAAATTAAGGACAATGATGGTTGAAACTAAGACCTCAGGGTTTGTAAAACATCCTTCTTGAGACATTTGATTTCCATAGCCCGTATTAGATTCAAGTTATTTGCCTAAATGTTACCGATTTTGACGTTTTAAATCGTAACTTTGACGTTTTGAGGAAAACCCCAATTTATTTTTCTTTAAATGCCTATAACTTTTTTGTCTTTTGACCTACATAGCTAAATTTTGGTAGGTAACTTATCTATAAGAATGTACAAACTTGGTTGCCCTTACTTTGTTAATTTAGGAGATATAAATTTTTTTCGAAAGAAAACACAAAATTTTCCGAGAAAACCTGGGCAGGTTTTCCTGGCTAACGAACTTATCCAAGCCATTTGCAAAAGGAATTTATTCACCAAATTTAATCAAAATCTGCCCATTACTTTTGAGTTATCGGTGTGGATACATATATATATATATATATATATATATATATATATATATATATATATATATATATATATATATATATATATATATATACACACATGTGTTCTGGGGGGCCTAATTAGCGCTCATTTGAAGAATTTTTTTCAAAATTCAAAAGTCGGGATCTCCTCAATAGTGAATTTTTTTAAAGAAAATTCACTAAAAATCGTAATTATTATTTCTAGTTTTAATTGTCACAGTATAGTGAAGATGTTACAGTCATCTTCCACGGAGAGCAACTGCCTTAAAATCTGGGGTTAAATATCTTTGGAGGTAAATCGTTAATTCTTTTCAGCGAAAAACGGTTTATACGCAAAGGTTTTGTCTCAAAATAATTTAAAAACCTTTTTGAAAAACCTAACTTTTCACATTACAATTTTAAATTAATGAACATATTGCGAATTAAGTTGGCTTTGGAATACCATGAATGAAACTAAATTAGTTTAGGATAAAGTTTAGTTTGGATTATGTCAAGTTTGTTACGTGTATTCTATATCGTAGCTGAATTGATCATTTGAAAGTGTACCCTTTGTTGAGGAAAATTCGCTTAGTTTAAACGTGTATTGCGTTCCCTTAACTTTCCACAAATTGTAATTGTTTTCGCTACATTACTTATTGAAGTATGGCGGTGAATTTGAAAAAATGAATACCGGACAGCATCATTAAAATAAACGGGCTTTACCCCCTAAACCGTCCTATGTTATTTAGGTACGCACACTTACTTTTTTTAATTTTTTTAATTTCAACAACACACCACGAGGGCTTACAGCCTAAATACTATCGTACCGTGGGTGTTGACAAGGAGGAAATAGGCAACTTGTTAATGCTGGACTTGACGGTTTGGAGGTTCGGGGGAGAAGGAAAAACATGTGCCGGCAAGGAATTCCACAACTTGGAAGTCGTCGGGACAAAAGAGCGGGCATTGTTCTATGTCTGGTGACCTGGACAGTAAAAGGGTGCATTCGCTCTGTACCCCTGGTAGATTTGTTAGAGGCAGCAGGTGGAGGAACTATGGAAGAGAGCTCCTCTGAGCAGTGCCCGTGTAGATATCTATAAAAGAGAGAGAGGTCATCAACGACACGTCGGTGGGCAAGGGATGGCAGCCTTTAGGTGAGGGTAGAGTCACCGATGAGACGTATTGCTCTCTTTTGAATGGAGTCCAGGATAGCGAGTCTAGAAGCGGCAGCTGCACCCCAGATGTGGGAGCAGTATTCGAGGTTTGGCCTTATTTGTGAAGTATATAAAGTATAGAGATTATCTGGTGAAAAGTATTTGCGGGACCGGAAGAGGAAACCTAATTTCTTAGCAGCCGCTTCTGCGATTGATGTGACATGTTGGTGCCAATTGATATGTCGATCCACAGAAATGCTAACAAGAGAAAAGAACTCATTACTTTGAATAACTTGGTTGTTCATTGTAATGGGTCTAGGGTTGGTGTATCTCTTATGAGAAAGAAAGCATGATTGATATTTGGTGGGGTTGAATTGTACAAGATTTCTACTGCCCCAGTCTAATATTTTTTGGAGATACACGGAGACAGAACCCTCCATGAGTCTGCGATCCTCATCTAATTGGGCTAGAGAGACAGGCTTAGAATATTGTATATTTGAGTGGAGGGTACTGTCGTCCGCGCAACTGTGAACTGGGTTGGATGTGCTAGAGAGGAGGTCACTGATGTGGAGAAGAAGCAAAGTAGGGGCTATAGATGAACCTTGAGGAACTCCTGCATTAATTGGATACAGTTTAGAGGAATGGCCATCCACGACAACAGAAATGCTCCGGTTGGAGAGGAAATTTGGTGTCCAGGTACAGAGTTTTGGTGGTAGGCCATATGCCGGAAGTTTATCAAGCAGCGCTGCGTGCCAGACCTGGTCGAATGCCTTGGATATGTCTAGAGCGACAATCTGAGATTCACCGTGTAGTTCCATAGACTTGTTCCAAGAATGGGTGACAAAGGAAAGGAGGTCGGCAGTCGATCTGCGCTGACGGAATCCATACGGCTTGTCGTGGATTAAACTGTGTTTTTCAAGAAATTTTAGTAATTCGGTGTTTATATACTTTTCCAACACTTTAGAGACGACTGAAAGGAGAGAAATAGGCCTGTAGTTGCTAGGAAGCGCTTTAGATCCTTTATTGGGGATGGGTTGTACTCGAGAAGTTTTCCAGTTACTAGGGAATATGCCTTTATTGTAAGATATCTGAAACAGACGAGTCAGGACAGAAGAAAGTTCTGCTGCGCATTTTTTGAGAACAATTGCTGGGATCTCGTCAAGGCCAGAGGCTTTCCTGGTATTAAGAGAAGAGAGCATCTTTCGTACCTTTTTAGTTTTGAAAATGATATCCGTCATTTTATGCGCGACATTGGGGACTGTTGGTGGTTGAACATTTGGAGGTGGGTTGAGAGTACAATTGCCGGCGAACAACGAAGCAAAAACTTCAGCAGGGCGGTAGAAACAATTTCATCCCCTGAGACAAGAGGTGAGAACGTGCTCTTGCAGAAATTATTCCCAATAGATTTAGCAAGAGTCCAGAAGGGTTTGCCGCCGTTGGAGCTTAAGAGGACTTTGTTTTTGATGTGGTTATTAAACGACTTTTTTGCCTCAGAAAGGACGAAATTCAGGTTAGAATTTAGGCCACATATATTCGAAAAGGATATGTTAAATCTTGATGTTGGCGCCCCCTGTACACCCCTCTCCCGGAGATCCGAATGGAGGGGTATATTATCTCCGGAATATTTTGTACAAGGAGGAGCCATCATTATTTTTGCTTATAAGGAAAACCGACTCATACACCAGAACCGGAAACGTCCGTTGGGACTTCACGGCCCCTTTATGTATGAGGTTGTACCTCCTCGGGCGCGAAAAAAATCCTTTACTATCACGTAAAGGAAAATTCCACAACCACCTCCTAGGGATTGGATTGGATCAATGTCTACCCCTTTAAAAATAAAAGTAACAAAGGGACTAGCAATTGTCCAATAGTTATGCTTTTCGACATAGTAAGAGGATACAAAACATTATGTTTTTGCATCCATGCCTACGTCGGCACTTTACGAGACAAGCAATAAGACATATAAAACCGCCAGAAAACAAATCCGAAAATGTACACGAAAATGTGTCATAAACTAAGTGTAATTATTTACCTCGTTTTTTTTACATATACGAAAAATATTAAATTTGTTGATGGCTATCGCTTAAGTTCTATATAAATATCAGTAACAACCACAGATATTTTGAACATATATGTACATAAAATTCTAATAACTCATATCATTATTGGATGTAATATGTATATTTTTTCAAGTTCACTAAAACATGTTTTATGTTAGGATATAAATAGGTAAATTTCTGTATTTTTATGTACGTAGAAAAGCTACGGACTGTTTATGTCAATATATTGTTTGCCTTATTGCATGTCGTATTTAGATTAAACCAATATATGTAACCAGAAAACAAAAGTCTGTACGCAGCAAGTGAATTATTGTACTGAATTTTCATAAAAATATTTTTAATGGAAAATATGTCTTTTTTAAATAAAAGGCATGATATTTGGTATAACCTACGTATAGTAGAAACAATGTACTTTATTTCATCAAAATAACTCTATTGTTTGAAAAAATAGAATAATTTTCCGAAAATAAGATATTCCAGAAAAAACTGGTGCAATTTTCCTGGACAACGGACCTCCTCAAGCTTTTTACACACCTGCTAAAATATAATTATCCACAAAAATCTTCTTGAAAAAAAAAAGATTCGTATGAAAATTTGCAATTTCATCAACGAAAATTTTTATTTTCGTTACAAAAATTGGTTAAAATAATGTTACACGAAAATTATTTTTCACCAATATATATATATATATATATATATATATATATATATATATATATATATATATATATATATATATATACATATATATATATATATATATATATATATATATATATATATATATATATATATATATATATATATGTGTGTGTGTGTGTGTGTGTGTGTGTGTGTGTGGAAATGTGTTATAGGAGTCCAGATCGCGCTCATTTAAAGACATTTTTTCTAAATGCAAAAATCGCGATCTGCTTATGTTAGTGAATTTTTTTAAGAGAAAAAACCAATACTAAAACGACTATTGAAACAAAAGAAAAATCACAAAGACAAAATATTGTTTATAGCGAAAATTGACTAAAATCCTAACGTAACATTCAATTACTCCATTAGGTTTATAGTTACTTTTTTAGGCACTGGAAAACTGAAGTTTTATATTTAGTATGAACGCATCCATATACACCTGTTCGACCATAGAGAAATATGTGTTTTACATTGACATATTAATATGTGTCAGCTCAAACCTGGCACTGGAAATCCTAGTTTCTAATTAGAACAAATCATTGTTTAATCTATTTGCAACACATATTATACACACACTTTATCTTTCTGCTCTCGTTCTTTATATGAACTTTAACTATGCCAAATCTCACACTGCTGCGTGCGCTCAATATGTTTAAAAAGGGGTACAATGGTTATTCTTTATGTATTATAACCCTATAATTGAAGCTGCTGCCAAAGTATCAGAGAAAGGGTCTATCCGCAATTCATTTTCTGCAAATATTTAAGTAAAATGAAGGACAATCAAGGCTGAAGCTGAAACGTAAGCATTTATAGAACACACTTCTTACGACATTTTATGTACATAAGCCGTATAAGTTTTAGGTTCTTTATCTAGAACATGTCAATTTTGAGGTTTCAAATCGCCACTTTGACGTTTTAAGAAGAAAACTATAATGCCTTTAACTTTTTTTTATTGTACAGATCCAAATTTTGGTTCATGGTCCTATTTTTATGATCAAAACCTGCACACCAAATTTAGTCACAATAACTTTGTTATTTCTGGAGATATAAAAATTTTCCGATAGTAAACACAGAATATTCCGGGAAAACTAGTCCGATTTTTCTAGCTAACGAAGTTATCCAAAAAACTTTCGAAAGGAAGGCACTCACCAAATTTTATTAAATTCGGCCCTTTATTTTTTGAGTTATCGGTGCGACATATATATATATATATATATATATATATATATATATATATATATATATATATATATATATATATATATATATATATATATATTATATATATATATATATATATATATATATAATATATATATATATATATATATATATATATATATATATATATATATATATATATATATATATATATATATATATATATATATATATATATATATATATATATATATATATATATATATATATATATATATATATATTATATATATATAGATATCCAGGGATCCTAGCATGCGCTCATTTGAAGAAATTTTTTCAAACGTCGAACTCGCGATATCCTTTTTAGTGAATTGTTTTAAGAAAATTTACTAAAAACATATTAGCCGCGTCTAATAAAAGAATTAGTTAAATAACCAATGAACTGAACAATGTATCCATGTTTGTAACGGTACCTTGTAAATACAGATATATAAACGTTTCCTCTGGCTGCACAATTGCTTATTTTCTCCTTTTGCATAGAGGAAAATAGGCAACTGTTTTTGTTTTGTTTTGTTTTTTTATTTCAACAACACACCACGAGGGCTTACAGCTTAAATACTATCGTACCGTGGGTGTTGACAAGGAGGAAAGAGGCAGCTTGTTAATTCTGGACTTGAAAGTTTGGAGGTTCGGAGGAGAAGGAAAAATATGTGCCGGCAAGGAATCCCACAACTTGGAAGTCCCCGGGACAAAAGAGCGGGCATAACAAGATGTTCTATGTCTGGTAACCTGGACAGTAAAAGGGTGCATTCGCTCTGTTCCCCTGGTAGATATGTTGGGGGCAGCAGGTGGGGGAACTATGGAGGAAAGTTCCTCTGAGCAGTGCCCGTGCAGATATCTATAAAAGAGAGAGAGGTCACCAACGCCACGTTGGTGGGCAAGGGATGGCATCCTTTGGGTGAGAGTAGGGTCACCGATATAAAGCTCTCTTTTGAATGGAGTCCAGGATAGCGAGTGTAGAAGCGGCAGCTGCACCCCAGACGTGGGAGCAGTATTCGAGGTTTGGCTTTATTTGTGAAGTATGTAAGGTATAGAGATTAGCTGGTGAAAAGTATTTGCGAGCCCGGAAGAGGAAACCCAATTTCTTAGCAGCCGCTTCTGCAATTGATGTGACATGTTGGTGCCAATTAAGATTTCGATCCACAGAAATGCCAACAAGAGAATGGGACTCATTACTTTGAATAACTTGGTTGTTCATTGTGATGGGTCTAGGGCTGGTGTATCTCTTATGAGAAAGAAAGCAAGTCTGAGATTTGGTGGGGTTGAATTGTACAAGGTTTCTACTTTCCCAGTCTAATATTTTTTGGAGATCCACAGAGACAGAACCCTCCATGAGTCTGCGATCCTCATCTAATTGGGCTAAAGAGACAGGCTTAGAATATTGTATATTTCAGTGGAGGGTGCTGTCGTCCGCGTAACTGTGAACTGGGTTGGATGTTCTAGAGAGGAGGTCATTGATGTGGAGAAGAAACCAAGTAGGGGGCTAAAGCTGAACCTTGAGGAATTCCTGCATTAATTGGATACAGTTTAGAGGAATGGCCATCCACAACAACAGATATGCTCCTGCTGGAGAGGAAATTTGCTGTCCAGGTACAAAGTTTTGGTAAAAGGCCATAGGCCGGAAGTTTATTAAGCAGTGCTGCGTGCCAGACCTGGCCGAATGCTATGGATATGTCTAGAGCAACAATCTGGGATTCACCGTGTTGTTCCATAAACTTGTTCCAAGAATGGGCGACAAAGGAAAGGAGGTCGGCAGTCGATCTGCGCTGACGGAATCCATACTGCCTGTCGTGGATTAGACTGTGTTTTTCAAGAAATTTTAGTAATTCGGTGTTAATATACTTTTCCGTCACTTTAGAGACGACTGAAAGGAGAGAAATAGGCCTGTAGTTGCTAGGAAGCGCTTTGGATCCTTTGGTGGTTAAACATTTGGAGGTGGGTTGAGAGTAGAATTGCCGGCGAACAACGAAGCAAAAAGTTCAGCCTTGCCCTGGGCGGTAGAACAATTTCATCCCCTGTGACAAGAGGTGGGAACGTGCTTTTGTAGAAATTATTCCCAATAGATTTAGCAAGAGTCCAGAAGGGTTTACCGCCGTTGGAGCTTACTAGGACTTTGTTTTTGATGTTGTTATTAAACGAGTTTGTTGCCTCAGAAAGAATGCGGACATACAGGTTTCTTGCGTTGTTAAATGCTTGACGATTTTCTTGACTGGGATTGTGTAGAAGCGTTTTGTGTGCTTTGACCTTTTCAAGTCTGGCCTTGTCACAGGATTAAGAGAACCAGGGCTTTTGAGTGGCTGAAGAGGTTTTCTGTGTACGTGGAATAAATAATTCCATGCCTGCTTGGATAATTTCGGTGACGTTTTGTCAGATATCAGAAGGGTCAGGATGAGGAAGCAGACAGACGCCCATGGAAATGAGGAAAAGTAATCCCGCATTTCGTCCCAGTTTGCGGAGTTGTAGTGCCAAACGATACGTGGGTGTGATGACTGTGTGACCTCGGGTTGCATTGCGCAGGAAGCAGTGACCATGCCGTGGTCTGAGCGACCAAGGGATTTGAGCTGTGTGTTGGGATACGAGGAAAGTAAGTAGGTTGCTGAACCATATTGGCTAAAGAATTGCTGACTGCAAAGGCCTCCGCCGCTCTCCGTTTTGGATCGGTTTTTGAAGATCCTAGCCATTCCTTATTATGGACATTGAAGTCACCAAGAATAGTGACCTCGGAGGAAGGATATTCAGAATTTTTCAGAAAGGTAGTCAAAGAGCTGGACAAAGTTGTTGTCAGAAGGTAACCGGTAAATGCAACAGATGAATTTAGTTGCAGCCCTGAGAGAGAGTTTTATCCATAGTATGTCTTTTCTTCCAGCTTCTAAATTGGGGAGTCTGGTGCAGGGTAGATTGCTACGGTCGTATGCGCACACGCCTCCATGCAATCTAAAGGAAGTAAGGAGCTCAAACCCCGGGAAATTAAGTGACTGTTTTGGCACTGATTTCGGTTTCGGTGAGGAACAGGAGTTGGAGCCTGTTAGCCTGGAGGAAATGGTGGACGGAGTTCAGGTTAGAATTTAGGCCACATATATTCGAAAAGGATATGTTAAATCTTGATGTTGGCGCCCCCTGTACACCCCTCTCCCGGAGATCCGAATGGAGGGGTATTTTACCTCCGGAATATTTTGTACAAGGAGGAGCCATCATCATTTTTGCTTATAAGGGAAACCGACTCATACACCAGAATCGGAAACGTCCGTTGGGACTTCACCGGCCCCTTGATGTATGGGGTGGTGCCTCCTCGGGCGTGAAGAAAATTCTTTACTATTACGTAAAAGAAAATTCCACTACCACCTGCTGACTGTGAAGCCAGAAAAAACACCTCTACGTCTGTGTTTAGTATGGTACGGTTTCACGAAGCAAGGGTAAGTACAATTAATGAAAACGTTTCATCACAGTCCTTTATAAGTTACTTGAAAGACTTGATTGCATACTATATTATTTTGTAAGCAGCCTTTGATTTTTTTCAACATTATGTTCAATCCGAGTATCAAACGTTTCCTACAGTCAATCAATCATTTGTGAGCGTCCAAATTTTATTGAATATCATTGTACATACAGAGGATGCAATATTATAGTTAAACACTTCGAGGGGTACAACAGTTACGTACTAGAACCACATCCGATTTACCCCCCGCATTGCTAGTATAACAACTATTACAGGGATGCAATACGTCTAGTGTTGGAGAATAGAGGGCGACAATGCATTGTCACAGAACGACTATAAATCATGGGGACAATTAAATCAGTTAGAGTATGGTTAAGCGCTGTCAACTTTGGTCGGGTCACCTGCCCCACAATACTATACATCACTGACTGCTGGCGGCGGCAGACAGCGGCGGCGACCACTAGTTATAATCATAGTCTCCACTATTGCTGAAGGGGCAGATAACTGTTTAAATACGTCTTTGGGGTCTACTTATTATCAGTAAGATGATATTAGTTAATTAAAGCAGTCTTTTTGTGTTATTGTCAACACAGAGTATTTTATTTAAAACAAAATACCCTCGTTATTATGCTTCTCCGAAACAAGTTATTTGTTATGAAAATTATAGACCCATCACAATTACAAACGTAATTGAAAGAGTGATGTATTTTGGGGTTCATCAACAAGTAGGTATAAGATTTTTGCGTACAACTAAGATGAGTTTCGTTCAGGTAGGTCAACGGTAAGTGCTGCATTTGAATTTGAGAAATATATTAATAAAGAAGTCGATTGGAGTAGGTCTGCAGCGGCTTTTTTCTTTTTTTTTTTAATTTCAACAACACACCACGAGGGCTTACAGCCTAAATACTATCGTACCGTGGGTGTCGACAGGGAGGAAAGAGGCAACTTGTTAATTCTGGACTTGAAGGTTTGGAGGTTCGGTGGAGAAGGAAAAACATGTGCCGGCAAGGAATTCCACAACTTGGAAGTCCTCGGGACAAAAGAGCGGGCATAACAAGATGTTCCATGTCTGGTGACCTGGACAGTAAAAGGGTGCAATCGCTCTGTTCCCTTGGTAGATCTGTTGGGGGCAGCAGGTGGAGCAACTATGGAAGAAAGCTCCTCTGAGCAGTGCCCGTGCATATATCTATAAAATAGAGAGAGGTCACCAACGGCACGTCGGTGGGCAAAATATAGCAGCCTTTGGGTGAGGGTAGGGTCACCGATGAGACGTATAGCTCTCTTCTGAACGGAGTCCAGGATAGCGAGTGTAGGAGCGGCAGCAGCACCCCAGATGTGGGAGCAGTATTCGAGGTTTGGTCTTATTTGTAAAGTATATAAAGTATAGAGATTAGCTGGTGAAAAGTATTTGCGAGCCCAGAAGAGGAAACCTAATTTCTTAGCAGCCGCTTCTGCAATTAATGTGACATGTTGTGCCAATTGAGATTTCGATCCACAGAGATGCCAACAAGTGAAAAGGACGCATTACTTTGAATAACTTGGTTGTTTATTGTGATGGGTCTTGGGCTGGTGTATCTCTTATGAGAAAGAAAGCAAGACTGTGATTTAGTGGGGTTGAATTGTACAAGATTTCTACTTCCTCAGTCTAATATTTTTTGAAGATCAACGGAGATAGAACCCTCCATGTGTCTGCGATCTTCATCTAATTGGGGTAAAGAGACAGGCTTAGAATATTGTATATTTGAGTGGAGGGTGCTGTCATCCGCGTAACTGTGAACTGGGTTGGAAGTGCTAGAGAGGAGGTCATTGATGTGGAGAAGAAACAAGGTAGGGGCTAAAGCTGAACCTTGAGGAACTCCTGCATTAACTGGATACAGTTTAGAGGAATAGCCATCCACGACAACAGAAATGATCCCGTTGGACAGGAAATTTGCTGTCCACGTACAAAGTTTTGGTGGTAGGCCATAGGCCGGTAGTTTATTAAGCATCTCTGCGTGCCAGACCTGGTCGAATGCTTTGGATATGTCTAGAGCGACAATCTGGGATTCGCCATGTAGTTCCATAGACTTGTTCCAAGAATGGGTGACAAAGGAAAGAAGGTCGGCAGTTGATCTGCGCTGACGGAATCCATACTGCCTGTCGTGGATTAGACTGTGTTTTTCAAGAAATTTTAGTATGTCGGTGTTTATATACTTTTCCATCACTTTAGAGATCACTGAAAGGAGAGAAATAGGTCTGTAGTTGCTAGGAAGCGCTTTCGATCATTTCTTGGGGACGGGTTGTACTCGAGCTGTTTTCCAGTTACTAGGGAATATGCCTCTATTGTAAGATGTCTGAAACAGACTAGTCAGGACAGGGGCAAGTTCTGCTGCGAATTTTTTGAGAACAATTGCTAGGATCTCGTCAAGGCCAGAGGCTTTCCTGGTATTAAGAGAAGAGAGCATCTTTCGTACCTTTTTAGTTTTGAAAATGATATCCGTCATTTTATGCGCGACATTGGGAACTGTTGGTGGTTGACCATTTGGAGGTGGGTTGAGAGTAGAATTGCCGGCGAACAACGAGGCAAAAAGTTCAGCTTTGCCCAGGGCGGTAGAAACAATTTCATCCCCTGAGAGAATAGGTGGGAACGTGCTCTTGCAGAAATTATTCCCAATAGATTTAGCAAGAGTCCAGAAGGGTTTGCTTTCGTTGGAGCTTGAAAGGACTTTGTTTTTGATGTGGCTATTAAACGAGTTTTTGTCTCAGAAATAATGCGGACATAGCGGTTTCTTGCGTCGTTAAATGCTTGACGGTTTTCTTGACTGGGGTTGTGTAGAAGCTTTTTGTGAGCTTTGACCTTTTCAAGTCTGGCGTTGTCGCAGGCTTTAGAGAACCAGGGCTTTTGAGTGGCTGCAGAGGTTTTCAGTGTACGTGGAATAAATAATTCCATGCCAGCTTGGATAATTTCGGTGACGTTTTGTGAGATATCAGATCTGTTAATGGCGTTTGATACTCTTGATGTGAATAAGGCACAATAAGTTTTGTGTGCAGGGTTGCATGGGAATATTCTGGACTGTTTTACATAGTACATGTATAATAGAAAGATATATGTGGAGATAAACAAGATTCCTTCAGATATGCATGCTATTAATTTGGGTATTCCTCAGAGATCAGTTTTTGGTACACTGATTTTTCTAATTTTAGTGAATTTTCTTTAAAAAATTCACTGAATAGGAGATCCCGACTTTTAAATTTTGAAAAAATTTCTTCAAATGAGCGCTATTTGGGACCCCTGGAACCCAAATTCGAGGTCGGTTTCAGAGTTTATATATATATATATATATATATATATATATATATATATATATATATATATATATATATATATATATATATATATATATATATATATATATATATATATATATATATATATGTATATATATATATATATATATATATATATATATATATATATATATATATATATATATATATATATATATATATATATATATGTTTATATATTTATGTCACACCGCTAACTCAAAAAATAATACGCCGATTTTGATAACATTTCGTGAGTACCTTCCTAAGTTCGTTAGCCAGGAAAATCGGACTAGTTTTTCCCGGAAAATGTTGCGTTTTCTTTCGGAAAATTTTTATATCTCCGGAAATAACAAAGTTAGGGGAGGGGAACCATATTGGGTGCGAGCGTTTATATCATAAAAAGAAAACCATGCACTAAAATTTGAATCTCTACGTTAAAATAAAACAAAGTTATAAGCTTTTAAGTTTTTATTCTTAAAACGTCAAAAAAGTCGCGATTCTAAACGTCAAAATTGACATATTCTAGATAGAGAACTTACATGAACGGCTATGCAGCGTAAATGTCGTAAAATCAATTAAAAAGTCTTAAGTTTCGCTACAATCTTCGTTGTTCTTTATTTTATTAAATTATTTGCAGAAAATTAATTTAAAATAGACCCTTTATGGGAAGCGTATTTTTAGCAGCTGCTCTAAATACGTTAAAGTTAGCTCCGTGGGAACGCTAGGAAACAATGAGGTTACACCGAATGAAATTAAAACCTCGCCTTCAGTCAATTTTGCCCCTTTAATCTTATTAATAGATTCAATTTAGTTGTTAGTTTTTTCAGTATTTAAAATGTTTCATCCTCTGATGACGCTAACTTGGTAATTTAAACGATCGTCAGGTCTTTTAAAATGTGTTGTGGTGATTTGGGTTCTCCAAGTGTGTGCTCATCACAAGTTTCAATCTTCATTAAGTGTTTATCTAAATACACCACCATAACCCAGTGGCTGAACAGAAGTTATTTTTAATACATATTAGTTTTTCAAGCGCATAAGCGTATACCTAGAAAATTTCTAACCACATATCACACGCAATAAGTTTAACGCGATTCATAAAATGCGTTCACTGCCGAACTTATTTTTTGGTGAGTAATTTCTAGGGAGTTGGCAATTCAGGCAATTGAGCTATTCCTGCACGCACAATAAAATAAAATTTCCCATTTCAAGCTCGACATCAAAAAGATGAGGGTGTGGTACAGTAATAAATATAATAAATAGCAGAAACGCATCCGAATTACCCAATCCCAACTACAGAATGTAACTGATATAGGGTGTAATATTTGTTGAGTATGTAATAGAGGCACACAATGTAGTGGTGCCATAAATCATCCACACAATTAAATAAGTTGGTAGTATGGTTAAACGATGTCAGTTTCATTTATTATCTACTTTACTTGTAATGTATGTCGGTGAAGTTTTTAGTAATTCTTTCGAGACTTTTGTCTATTGCTTATATTTATGTAGCTAGCCTGAAAACTAAAAAGTCTAGACGCAGCAAGTGCGTTGTGGTAGCGAATTTTTTAAAAAATATTTTTAATAGCAAATGTCTTTCTGTGATGAAAACAGGCATCAAACTTGGTTGCCTATATAGTAGAAACAATGCACAATATTTCATCATAATAACTTTATTGTTTGAAAATATACATACACTTTTCAAAAGTCTGGATGCAGCAAGTGTGTTATGCAAGTGAATTTTCTTAAAAATGTTTTTAATAGCAAATGCGAGCAGGCATCAATCTGATTACCGGTATAGCCTATGTAGCAGAAAAAAATGTACTATATTTTATCAAAATTACTTACGGTTTGAAAATATACAAAAATTTTTGGAAAATAAACTTAAATGTTGGTTTCCTAACCAACGAAGCTTACCTTAATAGCACATTGAGTTATTGAAATGTGAAGGATTTAATGAAAATTCGGTACATTTGCAGATTGGCTGCCGAACGCTTTTCAAAATTTTTTTTTTCAGAAACATTACTAGGACCCCACCTGGATGCACAAACCACAAGAAAAATGTCTTGTTCACACCCCCCAAGGAAGTTACGGGACTGGGAGTGAATAGGGGTGCTGGGCGGGGTAGGTAGTAAAAAGGAAATATGAGCAGAAAATGCGAAGAAAACTGCTTGAAAGCTGTCTATTTGAAGCCATATCCCCATTAAACCCTGCCTATCCCGCACAGCCCCCCATTTACCCCAGGTCACGCAACTTCCTTGGAGGGTATGAACAAGAAGTTCTTCTTGTGGTTTATGCAAAGAGGGTGGTTGTATGCACACGAAAGGGGAAGGAAAATGCCTACGACGAAGCAGGACCCCCCCACCGTTCCGACTTGCGGCAGGGGTGGTGGGGTGGTGGGTGTCTGCTTCGTCGTGGGGATTTTCCTTCCCCGTCGCGGATATACAACCACCATCGCTGCATAAACCACAAAAAAAATGTCTTGTTCCTACCCGCCAAGGAAGTTACGGCACCTGGGGGAAAGGGGTGCTGTGCGGGGTAGGCAGGATTTAAGGGGTATATGGCTTCAAGATGGGAAAAAGACAGCTTTCAAGCCCGTTTGATTTGAATTTTCTGTTCATATTTCCTTTTTACTACCTACCCCGCTCAGCACCCCTACTCACTCCTGGTACCGTAACTTCCTTGGTGGGTGTGAACAAGAAATTGTTCTTGGGCTTTATGGATCCAGGGGGCTCTAGGCAGATTTCTGAAAACAGTTTTTTGAAAAGCGTTCGTGAGCTAAACTGCAAATTTACCGAAAATTGGCTACCAAAACGCACTTACTGCGTCCAGGCTTTTTTCTTACAAACGCATCATATTTCGATAAAAATGCAAAAACACATTAACGAATTTATTCTACGAAAATTAGCTAAAAAAATTATACACCCCTACTCACTCCTGGTCCCGTAACTTCCTTGGGGAGTATGAACAAGAATGTATTCTTGGGGTTTGTTGATCCAGGGGAGGCCTTAGGTAGGTTTCTGGAAACAGTTTTTTGAAAACGCACTTATTGCGTCCAGATTTTTTTTCTTACAAACGCATCATATTTCGATAAAAAAATGCAAAAGTGCATTAACGAATTTGTTCTACGAAAATTAGCTAAAAAAAATTATAGACCATTAAACCATAAACTTCACTAAACCTGCAGTTAAAGCATCAACTTAACTAAACCGACAGCCAAAGCATCAGAGAAAGGTTCTATTTGAAATGAATTTTCTGTAAACATTTTAGTAAAATGAAGGGCAATGACGGTTGAATCTGAAACTTAAGGGTTTGCAGAACACTCTTCTTGCAACATTTTCTTTTCACAATCCGTATTTGTTTTACGTTCTTTGCCTAAACATTGCCACTTTTTAACGTTTAGAATTGCGGGTTTGACGTTTTGAGGAAAACTCCAAAATTTGTTTCTTTAACTGCCCATAACTTCTTTGTCTTTAAAGCTAGAGACCTAAATTTTGGTACAGTGTTTATAGTACAAACACGTCTACCAAATTGGGTTGCCCTTACTTTGTTATTTCCGGAGATATGAATTTTTTATAAAGAAAACACAAAATGTACTAGAAAAACCTGGTCCGATTCTCCTGGCTAACGAACTTATTCAAGCCACTTGTAAAAGGAAAGTACTCACCGAATTTGATCAAGATTGGTCCATTATTTTTTGAGTTATCGGTCGGATATATATACATACATATATATATATATATATATATATATATATATATATATATATATATATATATATATATATATATATATATATATATATATATATATGTATGTATGTATGTATATATATATATATATATATATATATATATATATATATATATATATATATATATATATATATATATATAGATCTCCTCATTAGCGAATATATATATTTTTTTATTCGCGAAAAGATATAAGTAATTCGGGTTTTCATATAAAATATCACACCAAGTTTGCACTGGTTCTGCAACAAAAACTGAATGACTTAAGGCTTTTGAATTGAAAACTAAAACAATCATGTAATGGGCAAATCAGCGTAATCTATATAATAGTGAAAGCCGATGTAATAACCAAGTTAAAAAGGAAAAATTTCGGGACGCAGCAAGTAGCGACTTTTCACAAGAATTGTACACTATTATTATACGGAATATTAGTAAAGTTAATATTTTAACTTACACAGACCTTGAAGATCGATTTTAGAGGTCCTAGTATGCGCACATTTGAATAATTCTTTTCAAAGTGAAATCTTGCGTTCTAGCTCATTTTGACAAAAATGTCCAAAACACAATTTTCGATGAAGCTAAACAGTTACATTTTGCTATATCTGTAGATAGGGTAACTCTGTTTAAAAGAAACTTGTATCACAAAATTCATTAAAGTTATACAAAAGATTTCCAAAAGGAAACTTAATTCATAGTTAAAAAGGTAAAGTATATGCCAAATTATAAACGCAGCAGTTAGTTTTCCTTATTGATCGCCAGTATGATTTCGTTTTAGTCGACCTAATCAAACCGGCTTTTTTAACATCAATAATAACAAAATTATAATTTCAGACTCAAAGGTGACAAACTTATTTAGGCGTTTTAGACAAAAATGAGATCTTGTTCAAAACACATGAAATATGTGCACTATTGTTTCCCCAAATATGAAAATTAAACATTAAAAAAAACATACATTCATCGAGCTGATTTTGGTCGCG